>JAYGXS010000008.1:16057459-16091842 GCA_036362985.1 Ligula intestinalis
TGTGAACTATAACTACCGTGCAATCTGTGCATGTATCGCCCCTTATCTGCGCATGTCTCAGACTTGTTTACGATTACCTATGACTAAGGATTCCCGACGGAATCCGAAACGTCACTGACCGGCATGTCAGCACGTGACCTTACGCAAAATCATACTCCTGTGTCCACCCAATGAGCAAAATCAAACGAAAATCTGGTTGCTTTAGTCGAACGTAACTCACGTAATGTACAAATGGAAACAACACCTAGTTATTCTCGTGAAACCCTGCTGGAATACATACTTGAAACTTTGGCTGTTCGGTTACGGTCATACATTATATTGCACGTAATTTGGAAGCATATGTATCCGAAAATTGTACAAAGGGAATATTTTCCAATATTATTTTACCCGTGCTGCATTATTTTCTGGGTATTTGCATGAATAGACTTCCACTTCATTGAAAACTTAAGTTGATCTAATTCACCAGATTTAAAATTTTTTGCAATTTTCCGTTTCGGTAAAGAAGTTGGTACTTCTAAATGACATACTTTTACTTGATAAATCGCAATAGGCCCTATTTTGAATAACAAACATTACATTATTGCTGTAAGACTTTGGCTCTGCAGCTTGGGTTGCGTTTGCGTAAAAATCCTTGCATTGAATAAGAATACCTAAGGTTCATCCTAGAATTTGGCATATGCAGTCTATTGTCTATCTAAGTAAATCTCATGAAGGTAGCCATAACATTTATTCTCGCAAAATAAGCCAACGCTGCTTCTGACAAAGTCTTGAAACAATAAAAGAAAGACTGATCTTAAGAAGAAGGCATTTCGTGGCTTCGTAAGTAATATTGCGTTTTTCAAAAATGCACATTTTAAAAAAAAATTGAAAATTGCAAAAATTGGCTCAAGTGTATGCAACTGAATAAAACCACCTTTTCAATGTATAAAAAAGCATGTCTTTTGCAGCCAGAAATTAAGTGCCTCGTTCTATATTAATGAAGGTGTTTAAAATTGGATGATATCACAATCGAAAACTTATACGGGGCTCAAAATACCAACGTACTTTGACATTTAATGGTAATAACAGTTGTTACTAAGCTCAAAAATATGTTTACCGAGAGCCTACCTTTATTCACGCAAAAGCCATTCTGGAAAACGATAAAGAAATATTTTCGAACAATTTTAAGTAGTTATAAAATATTTTTTCTGAATGTACGGAATATGTTTGGGAATACTTCAAGCACGAGGGCATGTTTTACGATTAAACCTTTCTCGCAAGTAAATAACTGGATTTTTGGTCACATTGGTGGCCTCAAACGGCTAGGATTTGAGAGGAAAAATATTAGATTTATCAAGGAGAGTACGTGACTTCTGCGAACGAACCGATGCATTCAACAACTCTTATTGAAGATAGAAACTATTAGGTATACCCTTGGTTCTTCAGCTGCAGATTATTGTTGCACAATGCAAATCACAAGTGAGGAAAAAAATCAAACCAATTTTAGCTTATCAACAATTGGAAGGCTTGATTACAAACAGCCTGAATTGAGCTCAAAGGTCTTGGTCTTTGTAGACATTTTACAGTTCGTACATCAAAATCAGGAAAATCCTCTTAGTTATTGAGTACACTGGGTATAGCTGAAAATGTTAGTAAGAATAAAAAGGTAATACCAAATATGTTTATTTTGTATGCTAGAGACCAATAAAGTGGTCTGTGCTATGAAACCTGTCGCATATCTTGATCAGTTGGCGTTAGAAAGCCGCCTATTTATTAATTTCGGTGTTTCGGGATTAATATGATATCAACAATCCTATTTGAACAATGCGCCCGGAAGCGACTTTGGCAAACCAACCGGCATTATTGGAGGTTCCTTTACCAAGAAAAAGGAATGAGTGCTCAAAAATATCACAAGATAACTATGAGTATTTAAGAGAAGGTTAACTTCGGGACTATCGTCGACCGTCGATTTCACATCCGTCCATCAGAAACACTGCAAGCTTCAGGCAAACACGGGGTTTGCGCTGGATTATGGTGAGAGTATACTCGTACAGAATTGACCCCACTCTTCTCCCAGTCCCCCACCTGTACCCAGGTTCAATACAAGGCAAGAAGGACAGAGAAACGTTTAAATACTGTGTACATGACACCCCGACACGTCTTGGGCTTTCTTAGCCGAAGACGTGTCGGGGTGCCCTGTCGGGGTGCCCGCCAAATAACTGCTTAATATAAAATGTGACCTTCTCAAAACCACTCTTGAAGTAAGTAAGTCGCCAGAATTACATCAATTTACAGTGTTTCCCAAAAAGAGGTATACATAATTTACATAATTGTTAAATTGGTGCTTATTATAATTTTTTCATTTCAAAAAGGTTAACATGTTTACAAGTATTATTTGAAGAACATGTTCCCTTTGGATACAATAATTTTAATGAGTGAATTTACAAGTTTGGCACCCCATCTCGTCTTCGGACTAGCAAGACTAACAAGAAAAGTGCAAGGGACAACTACAATTTCAAAACCACCTAATAAATTAATAGATTTTCAAAGTGAGACATGATTGGTAGGTTTGGTCACAGTTAGTTTCTGTGCTGCGATCTCTGTATTTTCCATCGTTTTTTGATGTGTTTATAAATACCATCCAACTCGACGTGCCGGTTGCTGCATGAATCGTCGACAAGGAATTCTCTGCCATTTTTGGAGTGGTGAACTCCGACGATGCGTGTTTTATCACATGAAAAGGTGTGTCCTGTGTCGAGGCAATGCATGGCCACTTCGGAAAAACGATCATGTCTATTCACGGCCTATTAGTGTTCGCTGATGCGCCTGGAGACGGATCTTCCTGTTTGGCCACAAAATATACATATTCACAACTTTCACATTGGATTTTGTAGATGGCTGCTCTTTTATTGATGTAGCTGACCCTATTCTTTAAGGTGTACTAGTTGGGTACGTAAAGTAGCCATCGATTCGTGTGCGAATTTTATTTGGTGTTTTCACAAATATCTTTCAACGAGTTCAGACACATTCCTTATATAAATGAAGACTCGCCATGTACTTGTGCTGAGCGCTTGAGTGGAACTATCTGGTTCCTCTTTGTTGCGTTGTTGTTGTTTCATGCATCGGTGTATAAAGCGTTTGGGGTAACCATTTTGGGAAAAAAAATCAAACAAGTCATTGAGCTCCATTCGGTAGATTTATTCTTCAGAGCAGTGTGTCTTTGCTCAATGTAGCAGACTATTGACGGCACTCCGTCTATGAGAAATAAGGTTGTTACTCTCATAGTTTAGAATAAGTTCCGCATATGTTTCTTTGCGGTAAACGGATGTTTGTAATGTTCCGTCAGTATTTTACTGCAGGAGAACATCCAGAAATGGGGGTTTGTTGTTTACCTCTTTCTCGAGTGTGAAATGAATGCCCGGAATAGTTCAGTTGATGGTATTGTAGAGCGCTTTGAGTCACTCCTTTTTAACGACAACAGATGTGTGGTCTGCATATCGTACCCAAAACTTAGGGCTAATCGATAAATAGGCCATTGATTCTAGTTTCTACATCGTTATTTCGGCAAGGAATCCAGATATGGTTGACCCCATTGGAGCATCCACGAACATTTATCGGCTGAGAATAGACATGATCGTTTTTCCGAAGTGGCCATGCGTTGCCTCGACACAGGACACACCTTTTTCTGGGATAAAACAAGCATCTTCGGAGTTTGCCACTCCAAAAATGGCCAAAAATTCCTCGACGACGATTCATGCATCAACCGGCAGGTCAAATCGGATGGTATTTATAAACACATCAACGAACGATGGAACTACAGAGATCACAGGACAGAAACTAACTGACACCAAACGTACCAATCATGTCTCATTATTGATTTTTTTCGGTGAATTTGAAATTTTGGTTGTTCCAAGCACTTTTTTGTTAGTCTTGTTAGTCCAAAGACGAGTTGGGGTGCCAAACTCGTAAATTCACTGATTAAAGTTATTGTATCTCATAGGAACATCTTTATTAAATTTAAATTTCTTGGGATGCGTGTGTTCCAGTTTATACGAAATTATTATTTAATTGTTTTTTTCTCACCAAATGTACTCAAACTGACGTTCATTCTGATCATAACGCTGCTGACAACGCGAAGCAATGCAATTGCATACAACATGAATCAATTTCTTTGGTTATTGGGTGCATTCATGTTCAATGGCTTCTCGCAATTCAGTCACACTATTGCAATAATCCAAATGCAGTGAAGAAACAATAAAATGATTCTTAGAATTTTTTCATTTTTGCAATAATACAATTAGCATTAACACGTAGTTTACGATTATTCAAAATATCTATGCATTTTTGGGACACCCTGTATTTATGTATAAACGTTTTCACCTGCGAAGGCTAATGATACAACCGGTTTAATAAACAAGCTCATTATTACGGCTTTTCCAATTTGCAGGTGACTCAATTCACGATATTATCTTATGCAAGACGCGTTGTGCCGTAAACAGCAGTCTTCATTTACTCCGCAGTTATTTCGTTAACGATGCAAGGGTACAGCCGCTGACGTTTATCATGAAAATGTAAGCAACATTTTGAAATGCGTTTTTGATCCAAACGAATGACTTAAGTTGGGTTATCAAATCGATGTCCGGGCTGCAATATCCGATGTTATTGCAAGTAGAGAAGTAAGCTAGCCTCCAAATGCCCGTTTAATTAGTCGCATTATAAAAGCAAAACTTAATGAAAATAAATATTCAAAGACGCGGATACAAGTACCAATATATGATTTAAATAAACTCTTCATCAAACGTTTTCTTTTTCGTTTTTTTTTATTGCCCACCACGTCCTCACCATGCTACATATAAAAGAGACCATTATATTTTAATTTTTACATGATGTGCGAATTCCCTATCAAAGTTTATAACAATCCAGCCCTTTTAGGCGGGCACGGTTTGAATTGCTCGCTTCTGAAAGATCAGCCATGCTTGTTGTTGGCTTATAGCAGCCACCGTCTGAGGATTAAGTGAGTTGTTGTAGTCGTTGTTGTTAGTAACTTCTGTTTTTGTTTTCTTGATTATACTTTTAGCTAAGTTTAACTATAGTATCAGGTTTTCAGGCTTTTTTACTGCAATGCGTCAGTTCAGTAACAAATACAAGGATTTAAATGCAAGCTTTCGTTCTGCATTATTTACGTAAATGGAGAAAATTTTTTTCTAGCATGTTTTATCACTAACGACAAGTTTCTCATCCAAGGCATGCATTTGTAACTTTTTACGATTTAAATGTCAACATGTAAACAGTTGGTTTATGTACGAATAACAGGTTCGCATAAAGGCCAACTAGCAAGGAAAGCAGAGACGGGTGTAAGTGATTGATTTTCCTGCGAAATACGGATCATTCGTTTGTCAAAAAGTCAGATATGGATGGGAGATCTAACCAGCTGATATGTCATATTAGTCATGGCAACTTTGACTACTTTCTACGCGATACCCTGCAATCTTACATTCTTAGGTTTAGTGTCGTAGAATTCATCGCAAAAATCAAGCAGCTGGTATCTGTTTATCCTTCTTAATTATCAGGTTATCGTTCTTCCTTGCATAGTACACATGAACATATGCATAACAGCTGGAAATTAGTTGACTTTCCTGAGCAATTTTTTATTTAAATACTGCTAGTAGGACAGTCCAAAGAGAGTTTTTTGAAGGAAAGTGCACGCCAGGTGTCATCTGCCACAGTCATTAGTTGGTAGGAATAGGCTAATTAAAAAAACACTTTTAAAGTGGATTTTCAAAGTACTTTCTGCAGACTTTATACTGTAAGCTCCGTAATTGTCTGCCAAACCTGAAGCAGATACCGCGAGAAACAGATCAAAAAGTTTTTTTCTGGAGGCTTAAATCAACTCGAATATATTTTTTATTCCCTTGGGCTCACCGATACCACAGAACAGAAATCATCAGTTGTTAGGGCTGGGATTTTTACACAGAATCTGGGGCCTAAAGAAACCATCACCAGCCCACTGCTGACATGCTTACGAAGGAGAAAAGGCTTATCCATTAGCAGTTGCGTGCCTCAGGCGCTGAGATTGTTATCGGTCACGTTTCCAATTTAAGCAGCAAAATTGAAATCATCATAACAAGGTGTTGAGCAATTAAATGCGCCAGAACTTTCGTTGTGGTTTGAATTCTTAAGACGGCAAAAATACAAACTGTTTCAAAGTCAGATACAACGGCAAATCCTCAATGAATGTCCATTGATCGCTAAAATAAATCACCCTATCTGCTGTGCCTTGGGCCTCTTATATTGGGCTCTGAAAGCAGCCGCACAGCAACTAATAGTATAGGTAGATAACATTGCTGTCAAAGACAAGGGAGATTGGGATGGCCATTTAAGGTTTATTAGCCAACACTCATTGATGAACGTTAGCCGATCACTGAAATTTTCTGCCTAGACTACCAGCTACTACAGCTGCTGTCAGAGCCCGGGAAATGAGGCCCCAGGCAGAGCGGGACAAGTGAGTTCCATTTACGGTCTGTGAACATTCATTAATGAGTGTCAGTATCTCCCGACCTAAACTGGCAAGACAACAAGCTCGTGGCTGAATGGTTAACGCATTGAGCTCTGATCAAAACAGATTGCGAGCTTGAGCATCGGGTGACGCACCACTTGAAATTGACTATGACTGGCTGATGATGTCTAATAAACCTGAAATGGCCAATCCAGTTTCTCTTGTCTTTGCCGGCAATAACATCTACAATGGCAAATGTAGTCCACCGACTGCTCTCAATGTGCATGCATACGTGCATAAAATATAAGGAGTAAATATGAAGTAGGACGTTGGCTTACCAGCAGAGGACTTGGGTGCCATGTCTCCATAGCCCACCGTCGTCATAGTAACAATTGCCCACCATAGACCAATGGGTATGGATGTGAAGTCACTATTTGATGACGGACTGAAGCGTTCAGCATAGAATACAAGGGCCGCAAAAAGGACGATGAACACCATAAGAAAGAATACCAGAAGAGTGAGTTCCTTGGCACTTGCCTTAAATGTGAGGATGAGTATCTTCAGACCGGAAATGTATCGTGTGAGTTTAAAAAGCCGCATAACGCGAACAATGCTCAGCAACTCGACCGCCGAACTTCCTAATCTGGGCGCGCCTGAAGCCATAAGGACGAGGGCGGCATCCGTGTAAAAACTTAGAAGTGCGAGGATGTCGATGAGATTGAGCGGAGAACGAAGAAACTTAAGAAGATCGTTGGTCACGAAGAGACGAATTAAAAACTCCACGGTGAACCAAATATTGCAGATGCTCTCAATATACATGAAGGAATGATGAAATCGGGGACGGCCCATTGCAGAGATCGTAAAGTTGTCCTCTAAATATATGCTTGTTGAAGTGCTTCCGTTTATGGAGCCGCCGGTCAAGGAGGGAATAACTTGATCGGCAAAGGTCCCTCGTGTCAACTCGATGACTGGTAGAGTTAAATTCGGGGTCGTTTTGAAACAGTACGATACGATGGAGAGAATGATGCAGGTGATGGAGATGAAGGCCACACACTAAAGACGGGATATGTGAAGTGCAGGCAACATATAAATCAAGTCATTGCAACAAAAGATTAAAACCCATAAGTTCTCCAAACAGCAAATTTACAATTATCTTCAGGACTACCACAAAATGGTCACAAGAAGTTGAAAATCAGGTAAGAAAATGATTTCTCGAGTCACATTTCGTACGTTCGATGCATATGATACCATTTAGGCAAATGAAACTGGGAAATACCACAGTATACATACAATGAAATCCAAAAGCTCACTAAGTTTACATGAAACTTTTACGTTTAAACATAATGTAAGCCCTTTTTCATTCATGTCTTAACGAGTATTTACCGGAATATAAATATGATATGCATACGTTTTTGGACAACTGTGGTGTACATCCTCTAAGAACAAGTGTAGAAGGTTTACCTGCGAGGAAATTCAGCAAAACAATTAAGAACGAAAACGGTTTAGGGTTGCGAAAAGCCTAATGCTTTCCTTTTTTACGATTATATTTTCTAAGAATAAGCGTTTTTGAGAGATTTGAAAATTTTACTTCGCAAACTGAACTTAAATTGTGCAGCATCTGCGGAATTCGAAAACATAGACAGCAAGAAAATGGCCCAAGAAGAGCCAATTTTCAGCGGACCTGAGCTTAGAAGCCTCACTAGGACCCGTTATTGGTATTACATTTGGATTGAAGAAAAGTACTGTGACCGTCGGCTTTCTGTAAACGAAATTAAACATATCACACGAAGTCACATAAAACATGGTTTATTAGGAAGAAATGTGTATAGATTACTGGCTCTCAGTAGGGACCTCGTAGGACATGTGGTTCATATGTCCGTTGTACTAAAGTCTTCCATTTCCTCTATTGCGTTTAATCGGCCGAAGCGGTCGAGGACAAATGTTATTAAAATCTGCACGATCCCCTTATCCATTACGTACATAGGGAAGTTATCAAATGGAATCTGTCGCTCTCGTTTAGGAAATATTCTTTTCTCAGTCAGCAGCCATGCACTTTTTAAAGTTACGTCGAGTGCTGCAGAAACCACCAAGTTCTCCACAATATGATCAGTCAAAAATTATTTCGTGTGCTAGTTTCAAACTGAATGTATATGAACCCAATTTTTTATGGATGTAAAATCAAGAAAAACATTGCTGCAGGTTGATATACGTTTTTCGACCGTAATAAATGCCAACGCGACGGCATTTATGAAGGATCATCATGTTTTCAAGCAACGAATATATCAAGTCCACAGGCTTAAGTTATGTTTGCTAAGATTTGTTAGTCCAAAATGCCTACCTAATCGGAGAATAAATAAATGAAGCACTGTTTTACTATGCCAAAACGTGAATGAATATAACACAACAGAGCATTTGAGCTTGTTTCTTTGCAAACTCAAGACCTATTACTTGGAAGCGGTCGCTTATACACGGACAGTCAAAATTTTTGGATTTCTGACTTACCAGAAAGGATGAGGTAGAACTATTTTGATTGTATTCTATTATTATATTTCTTTTGTTGCAAAACGGTTGATTTGAAATCTAACATTGAACCACTTGAGCCAGGTGGGTACGTTGTAGCAGCTCAAATAAAGATAATACTGAACAACAAGATAAGCTTTTTAGCTTCGAGATAAGTTTTGGTGCAGTCTTTTGAAACTTTTAACGTGTAACAATGGCAAAGGCAACTGCCTGTTGCAAGATTATGCATTCATTATGCGTCCATGTCAACCAGGACACCATTGGGTAAGTGTTAAAATTTTGGCTTTGATCACGTTTCTGGGACAGCTTTTAGAAATTATTTTCAAAAATTGCGGAACCTGGGAAAATCTGATGTCTCTGAGGAAGAACAAGCAGCGTTTGTTGGTATCTTTACCCTGATTCTCCGTACGGACTAATGGACCCGTCATTATAGATATACCATTAGCTTTGGACTCAAAATTATTAAACAGTGTGCTTTATTTTGAATCTACAATATCTATAATTACTGTGCACGATTAATGATACTTCTGAGAACAAGTTAAACTAAATTTAAATGCGGACGTTATATATTGCCGAGGAAAATTTCATAGAAACTATAAAAATATCGAGTTGCTGAAATGATTTTCTGATAAACTTGCACCAAGATATGGATTCAGTTTCACATTTCATGAAAACCTGGTACGACACATGAAGAAACTGGTAATCAACCGAACAATTTCATGCAAAGAATGTGTACAGTGGTTTGACTTATTGTAAAGCCAATCACGATTGCAGACCCCAGAGATCAGATCGGTGGGCAAATGTTAGATAAGACGCATAATATTTGAATGTTGCGCATACAGCTGAATTTAAGGGGACCATAAATTTCGCAAGTTCTAATCAGCTGCGACCTATCACTGCATAAAGAAAAGAATGATAGAATACAAAAATGGAATTCATACAAAAGAGGTTTTGACCTGTTCCTATGACCTCTTCAGTATGAATTCTGGTGTTGTATTTTGTCATT
The DNA here is from genome assembly GCA_036362985.1 of Ligula intestinalis. Classification (NCBI taxonomy): domain Eukaryota; kingdom Metazoa; phylum Platyhelminthes; class Cestoda; order Diphyllobothriidea; family Diphyllobothriidae; genus Ligula; species Ligula intestinalis. The sequence goes on from JAYGXS010000008.1 coordinate 16,067,461, forward strand.
CGTTACTCAGTTCATGTAGCGAGAAGACGCAGCTGACAAGCACTCACGAAATTTATGGTTCCATTAATTTCTGTTGTATACGCAATGTTCAAATTTGCACCTGGAAAAATATGCTTTATCATTTAAAATTCCCTTTGAAATTACGAAAAGTGTCGGTCAAAGGTCCAAATGGAGGCTTGTTACTTGAATGAAAAATTGATATTTTGGCGAAAAATCCGCACCGAATCAACAAATCTTGTATCGCCCCTTGCGAAGAGAAAATTGCGCGCAAACAGAACTGAATGCTTTAACCCCTTGACAGCACACCAAAAGGAAAAATACTGGTCAAAGCAAATGGGTTTCGGTCAACAAAATTAACACCGAAATAGTGCACTCGAAAATTTTTGGCACCATAATTTCGGCACTTCAGCATGAACTTCATCGGCACATTGGCCATAATAGCATTTATCCGAAAAAAAATTAATTTTTGTACACGTAGTGGTCGAAAAAAATGCAAACCAGAGCCAAACGTCTGAAATTTCAAATGATGGAAGACTTGTCACAGCATTTCCAATTCTAATTTTTCGTACATTTCACTTCTAAGATCAATAACAAAGAGACCAACACTCAAAGATTTGACTGTAGCATTTTTTTAGTTTCAGTAGTCACCAATGCTCCCCTCAAATTAACTGCAGTGGCTACCTCATGAAAGTTTAATCAAAGTTCTGAAACACATTTTAGACTCATAAAGTTGATTTCATTACGATTCACAAATAATTATTGAACAGCATACTCCGTGGTCATTTCGCTCGCTCTCTGATATTAATTTTTAAATAGACTTAGTTTCGACCACCTGCCAGACTGACGCGTGGCAGGTAATGTATGCCTGAATAGTATTTTATGAATGTAATGTTGTTTAACAGAACCGATATCTGTAAAGAATTCTCTTTTGCTCATTTTCGAGAAACGTACGGTCTCGCAAATTATAATTTGCAATAGGATATCATTCAGCTTTAAAAATATGGTATTTCAAGACTGTTAAATGTCGACCTACAAAGTGTTGTCTCCCCTCATTTATTTCTTCTGCGTGTAAACTATAAACCTAAACTGCATCCTCTGCATATTTTAATGAGCCTTGTATGATGTCGTTTTGACACTGAATTGAAACATATTTTTGTTTGCATGCCGAATTCTCCAACTCTATTGTGAAAACCCTGGATCCAAATGCACAGTTTTTGATGAATGTATAATGTGCTGCTAAATACGCAAAAGCAGGAAAAAATGTTAGTTTTTTTAAATGGAATGCTTTTATAGGAAAAGCAGACATAAAGGAGAAAGATTAATCCTACGCAAGAAGGAATTTCTCCAGAATGCAGTTTTTGCACGTAGCCGAAGCGAAGCTAATTTAAAAGTCGCTCCGTGGACATAATTGACGTGACTGACTGGGATGCACGCTGTAGGATAATTAATATTACATCCCTATTGGACGTTATCTTTTTCATAACGAAAATGCATCCATGCCTGAGATAGCACATTGAATAAAGGATTTATGCAATTGTGCAAAAAATCTTAACCAAAAACATGTGCTGGCTGACCTTTGCGACCATAGAAGATTTCGGTGCCTCAAACACCGACCATATGCGGGGTCTTAACCTTTGCCAAACAGTGAGGGTGTCGTCTTCGTACTCGTCTTCCAGGCCGAAGCGTTTGTAAAGACCGACGTTGGTTAACTCTTCGGTATCCATTTCGGCCTGATCAAGAATCTGCAGAGTGTCCTGTGTGTCTCGGTGGGCTGTGTAAGTCATCCAGCAGCATGGCTCCACCTGAACAGTAGTTTATATTGGCAATTTTAGCTAACATGAATCTACGCTTTGGGCCTTGAAGGCCAAATTAAATCATACCAAGTCACAGGCACAAAGTACGACCGCAAAACGACCTGCATATGAATATTTTACATTTTTAATCTTATGCTTATCACATCAGCAATTTTGCATAAAAAAGGAATGGCACGGAGGTCGGTTGCTAAAAGTTCTAGTACATTTAAAAAGTAAAATAAAACAACTGTCTTGATAACAGTAGCTGGCAAAAAACAAGTAGTTGGTTTCAAGAAGGACTTTATATGCTAAGATTTATTTTCAAAAACACCCATTGCATATGCTTTCAATGAAGGTATATATGGTTAAGACAGTGCTCCCCCTAAGTTTTCGAAAAAAATGCTACTGTGAGGAAGAAAGTTCGCGTTCCAGGTGTTTGCCTGGGTAAGAGAAACAGCTTGTCATGCATTGGAATGATTCGTTTATTGTCATGAATTTCCACTCCCTTACAAAAGTACAGAAGAAGAGCTCAGGACAAAAAATAAATTGATCTGGTACTCCAAAACCTGCTCCCTTACCAATGAACCACTGTGTTGTTGAGAGGAAAAATTACTAACAGTCGTGAAAAAGGCAGAGTAAGTAAACTGATTTATTTCTGCTGGCACCGAGAATATGGAACTATTTTTTACGAGTAAGAGATCTCTTTTGATATTTCAATGATATCGCATTTAAATTTCTTTGGAAATTCGTGGTTTTAAAAGTTTAAAATTCTGTGTCTCATGCGCTAGGAAATTCTTTGATGCCTTTTTTACTGCCTAATGAAAGAAGTCTCCCTATTAAGGCTAGCGTTAACAGGCCATACCTGTAGCATCCGAAGTACTTTGAACGCTGGAAACAGCAAAAGCTGTAAATAAGTTTTCTAACTTTTTCGACTTTAACAAACGCAGTAAATTAGCTAGTATAACCGGAACGTGAGTACCTTCCATGTACGAGACAAAACCAGAAATGAAAATTCCATTAACAGTTCTGTTTTAGTTAATTACAGCACCAGCGGTTTCAAAATACAGTAACGTTCTCACAACCACGATCTGCTTGCTTTGCGATCATTTGTACAAAAACCAAAGCGATATCGAATGACGCCTTTATGTTTATTTTAAAATTCAGTACATCCAAAGAATGTTAATATTCTTCAGTTTATTACCTGATGGTAGCCTCCGAAGGAGCATTTACATAAAAAAACCCGGTTTGGACAATACAAGAACTTAACCAGCTTTGTATCCATCCAGCAGAAGCGGTATCTGGTCCGCTGCTTAACGCAAAGGGCTTTAAAAATCAGCTCGGACGATACTATCGAAAGAGAGCTCACAAAGATCCAGAACCTGCTTCGAGAGAACGGTTACCCTGACAAGTTTATTCAAAAGAACATGATGGAGAGAGAACGCAAACCCTTAACACGCACCGTGGAAAAGAAGACCTTTTCCTCAAAGTCCCCTTTCAAGGGGACGCAGCAAGTGAACTGTTAAGCCGACGCCTTAACCAAGCCGCAACACGAACCTTCCCAGCGGCAAAAGTTCGGTAGTTATTCTCAAAAAACCCGGTCCTACACGGCGGAGGTAAGGATAAGCTGCCAGCTCAGACCACTTTCATGTGCATTTACTCATTTACTTGTTCCTGTGGAGCAGATTACATAGGTCGCATGAGCCGGAACTTATCCAAGAGGACACGGGAGCATCTGCCAGCATGGCTTTATAAAGGCGAAGTCAGGAACATCAACAGTTCCATTCTTGCTTATATGGTGGACTCTGGACACCGTGTTGACCCAAACGAAGCCTTTAAGGTGATCTACAAGGTCTCACCAGATTACCCAAAGTTCCTGGGTCAACGGCTGCTGGCAACAGCGGAGGCCACGGCCATTCGCCTGATGAAGCCGGTGTTGTGCGCACAGAAGAACCTTCTTCAGGCCCCAAGCCTAGCATGGCTAACGGCCGCAGAACTACCAGCATTTTCCACGCGTTCTTCCCCCTCCCTCTCCTAATTACCCTGTCACTACCCCTTTTTATCAACCCAAAACCCAAGCCCCTATTCACAAGACTAAGTTGATTAGAACGATAATTGATTGCTTGTCACCCTGTACATTACCCTTCCCTATAAATGTAATGGCCCGAAGAGAATTTATCGAAAGGATACGTATGCTCGCTAACTGTCCTTCTGAATTATCGAATGGGGATTTTCGGAACGTTAAAGCAGTTTAAGGATCCCACGGTGTTAAAGGCACTCAATGGGTACCAGCGTTTCAACACCAAGCTTGCAGAGGCGAAGGTTCTGGCCACGTTTATTGGGGACTGTGTGGAAAGAAATGAGTATCCAAATGAATACTGGAGAGCTCTGCGTCGCAATCCTACTGCTATCACTACTGACACCTTAAGAAGATATGCTGAAAACCAGGTAAAAAGCACTCGGATAAAGATGGGAGAACTAGAGCGTCACGTGTGCCAGCGCGCTGCCGTTCTGGACACCCTCAATGACGAAGAAAGGCGGGACTTCATCAGTTACACAAAGATCATAGAAACGAAACGGGGAGAAACAAAAAGATCGTCACTACTACAAATCGTGTACGAAAGGTAACCCCAAGCAAGACTGCCTCAAGACCCAGATCGGTACGTATACAATCATTCCTCTTTGACGCTTGATAAGACAACAGTTGAAGCATTATATCTTGACACAAAATTCTGCATACCTGCTCGAAGGGTTAATCAGTTAGAATTGGAAACCCATTTTGAAAACCTGTTTCACCAAACTAACGAATTAAAGCCTATCTCAACTGAAAGTATCCAGCAGTTAAAATCGACACTGTGAATTGTGGTTACCAGTACTTGAATCAGAGACCAATCAGTGGCAGAGTGCTGTCAAAAGCACACATGCAGAAGTTAAAGCAGTTGCGATAACATAAAGGCATCCTGATTACTAGATCTGATAAAAGAGCAGGTGTCGTCATAATGAATAGGTTGGATTACCTTCGAAAAATGCATACTATCTTGTCAGACCAGAGGAAGCTTAAGAAAGTAGACAAAGAGAAGGATCAAACGGATGAAGTAGAGGCACATTTGACCGACTGCCTAAGAAGACTCCAAACGGCAGGTTTCATAAGTGACCGTGACCTCGAACGTCTCCGGCCAGTAGGTACGCATATGCCTCACCTGTATGGCCTCCCAAAAATCCACAAGGATGGCGTGCCAGTTCGTCTGATTTTGAACATGCATAGCTCACCCTACCATACGATAGCCAAGTGGTTAGCGGATAAACTCAAACCAATGCGGCAGCAACTAGCACCACGGAGCTATCAAGACACGTTCACATTCTTTGACGACATCCGGGACATAAACCTTAATGGCATGATGATGCTCTCCTTAGACGTCTCGTCGCTATTTACGAAAGTCTTGGTCGTGGAAACAGTAGATTACATCTGTGACTTCATATTGGCAATTCAGACAGAAGTAGGAATTCCAAAAGAAGTTCTGAAGAAACTTCTACTTAAATGCACATTAAATGTGCAGTTCCTTTTTGATAACCAACTATATCGACAGATAGACGGCGTTGCCATGGGCTCCCCCCTTGGGCCTCTCCTAGCAAATATCTTCATGGGCAAGCTGGTGAAGTTTAAACTTAGCGATCACATTCATGAATTTTAACAGTACGGTCGCTAGGTCGATGGTATCTTTGCTATTGCCCCAGCAGACACTTATATAGACTCGTTTCTAAATACTCTCAACCAAGCACACCCCTCCATAAAGCTCACATTGGAGATGGAAACGGCAGGTTCGCTTCCGTTTTCGGACGTTCTGTTAAACAGACGACCTGATGGTAGCCTCCAAAGAAGCGTTTATATAAAGAAAACCTGGTCCGGACAGTACACGAACTTTCCAAGCTCCGTACCCATCCAGCAGAAGCGTAATCTAGTCCGCTGCTAAACACAAAGGGCTAGAAAAATCTGCTCGGACGATACTTTCGAAAGAGAGCTCACGAAGATCCAGGACCTGCTTCGAGAGAACGGGTACCCTGACGAGTTTATTCAGAAGAACATGACGGAGAGCGAACGCAAACCCATAACACCCACCGTGGAAAAGAAGACCCTTTTCGTCAAAGAATTTATCGAAAGTATACGTATGCTCGCCAACTGTCCTTCTGAATTATCGAATGGGGATAGTCGCAACGCTACTTTAAAGTTTTAAACCAGAAATTCCGCATCAATATCGACCTATTTTATCATCAAAACTGCCGTAGTGTAATGCGCTTGTTCTCATCATATAGTATTTCAAACGTCAGGATGAGAAATTCGCGATCTGTGACGTGTGGACAACTATAAACTTTACAATCTCTTTTGTGCAGTGAAAACATTTCGGAAGCAAAACCTCGACCAATTAAACTATATTTGGGACGGACAATGGTTTACTCTCACTGTTCTCCTTACGTAAAGCATTTGAATTGGAGCTTTTGGATTTTTGTCCATTTTTACACATACTTGTGTTGGCGCATAGGAGAATTTTTCAAGACTTTCAGAATCAGAGATCGACAACTGGGTTCTAAGTCCCGAGTCATGCGGATGCTAACACATCGCCAAGCGCTTGCTTCTTATGTGAAAACAGGTTCTTGAACAATGATAAAAGCTGCAGATATGGTTCACCCGTCATAAAGATATACGCATAATGCAATGATGCATTTAAACAGAAGGATGTATGCAAATTCTATAAACGTAAATTGTAAACTGAGAAGAGTGTTTTTAATAGAAAACGGGTGAACGGTCAAAAGACGCAGAAAATTAGACTTTCAAGGTACAATAAGCCAGAATTCCAGCGAAAACCATTGTCTTATTTGTTCACACCGTTTACAAAATGGAACTTAGTTAGCCGTTATTTTGCTCTTGAATGGTTAAGATCCATAAAACTGCTTCAGAATATCACGTGACATGCGGTTATCATGTATTTAAAATGTCAAACAATTTATAATTTAAGGAAATCAGAAAAGTCTTATGATTGTTAGCATGTAAAAGACGACAACCATCTCGCAACCTGTTTGGCTAAATTTCAAGCAAAATGTCGGTAGAATTTTTAAAATTCTTACAGAAATAGAAACCAAAAACGTCCAAGACAACAGAATATACAATCTCATGGAGCAAATCCGATCTTTGTACTCCTCGAAATTGGCAGCAAATTGTAAACAGCTACCTATTTATCTGTGCCTGGCATTGTGTAATCTTCTTCAGTAACAAAGTACCGCAGCTACGCTCTTAAAGTTTTTGAAAATAACCACAAATCTCCTTTAATCAATCTTCAGTCACAAAAATGAGGATTTTTGATTCAACTCAGCGTTCACATTTTTATAAGCCTATTGAGGTGAAATATGCATAAATGACGCTTAACTAGAACGCAGAAATATATGCCGGACGCCCGACGGTGTTTTTCATTTAATTCTTTAGAGGAGTTAATTAAATTTAAACGACTTTAAGAATATTAAGCTCATCTTCAATAACCTCAGGAAAAGAGGCCATTTTAATGCGGCTAAACTGAGGCAAAGCCAAGTCATCACACGAAAGACAACATGAATTGCTGTGGTTTGATCCACCACTAATTTAGTACCCACTCAAAGAATCGTAATTGGCAGTCATGGCTCTAGATTTTTACGTCGAGCAGTCAGGCTAGCGTCTCTTGAGCTAAAAAAAGCACAGGATCATGCATAATCAATAGCACAATCAATGTTGACTAGATGTAGGGTCAGTTAAATGGAGGAGCTCGTTACACTGTTTGTTCCGTCGTGAGTAATTAGGTACCACAATGTCTTAGAAAAGGTGCAAAGATTGATCCCGTGAGGATGTCTTTGCTAGCAAAGTATAAAAAAATAACGTGAAGCTTAAGCATGTACGCATTGCTCCAACTATTCCACTGAGAAACGCGAATTAAGGTGATACGCCATAGCGAAGACCATTTATGGAATATGTCTACGTCACAAAATAATGAGCTTAATCTGCAAAATTTAATCCGGTCTGCCCTAGTACTCTCGTGGTAGAGGTGCACGATTCTTAGGCGGAACATTTTCCGTCTTATTTTCTGTAGTTAGGTGGATGTCGAAATGCATTAATGAATCTACCGTCTTCATCACTAACTTAGAGGTGAGAAAATTGATCATCTTCTCTTCTACTTCCATAGAGAAGTAACTTTCCTGATATTACCCGTCAATCTCGAGTTTCTGTAAAGCAGTTTTAATTTAACCATTTTCTGAAGACTTCTGACGACTGCAGTGGCCGAAAAAACTCCTATTGTATGAAATCGGCAAATTAATCAAGGCGAAATTTAGGATAAACTGAAAGACCACTGAATGTCATTGGTCAGGCCAGCATCTTCTGAAACATATGGACATTCAGGATACTGACCTCACGAAAAGTAACTTCAAAGTATTAGAGCCTGCTCAAGGATCTGCGCATGAACATAAAATAGGTGGCCTACGTGCCTGGGTTTCACATCATACTGTTGACGCAGGAGCCTGAAGCTTAAGTTTAATCTTTGTGCCAGTGTCCCAAGACCGACATTTCTCCAATTTTTCAGATTAGTTTGCACAGGCTTTTGTATATCTTACTAGCACCATATCGAATGAGTGAATTTGGGGGATTTCTAGGCATCCATTTTGATAGTCAAAGTATGTTCCTCAAATCTTCTCAAATGGTATTCTACTCAAACGAATCTGGAAAAAGTCAAACTTATTTTTCTGCTTCGTTTAACATGAGTGAGAAGTAACCGGTTTCTTGTCTAAAACCGAGGTTAGTTTGGACATCGTACAGACACCAAGTCAATCGAACCGAGACACGAGAGTCCACTGAGATTAGTTACTCTGGGATTTACCGATAAACCCCTGTCGATATTGTTTCAGAAGCCCAAGTTCATATATTTACATACTTAAAGCCTGCTCCAGTAGTCGAACGGTCCAAAAAGGAGTAAGTTATGGCGTGACGCAGTACAAATTGGCCAACTTTTCGTAACAACCACCTTCAAGACTTGCAGCCTTCATAGAGTGACTTCACCTTGAAGAAGTCTACAGTACACAGCCACCCGTCAGAAAAGTGAGCAATTTAGACGCTTTTTTAATTGAATATAGGCCCATGCGCAGAAAACCTTCCGTGTTGAACGTTAATTTTTCTTAGAGTTCCTAGTTCATGTTATGTTGAGTTTATGCATCTGACTCAAACGATCATCTTTATTATAAATAATTTCTCAGGACCCATTCCGTGGGTAAATAATTTCATTCAGCAGCCTAGTTGGAAGGTTTTTATAGAAACACTGAACAGGAGCTATATTTGTGGGTAATCGATTAAAAATCAGAAAAACATGAAATAGTAATAGCTCTTTCTGTGATGGTCAGACTTTTATTACAATCTCACACTGAAAATACCTTTAAATAAGGTTAAAGTGCCTGCCCTATCAACTCTTCATCTTATAGAGAATTAAGACTTGGTGACTCTCATATCGATAAATCGAACAAAAATCTTTTTGTCTTACTACACGGCGTCAAAGGTCCAGAAACAACAAATAAAATGCAGCAAGGAGACCTGAAACTGAGAAGAACGGAACAAACGTCGTCAACTTGTTTCCGAAAAGAGGGAGCGGGTCAGCAAGGGCGAACAAAACTTGGTTATTTTCAAAAACAAAGTGATCTAACGTTCATTGTTCTCACCTTTGATAGGTCCGTTCCGAATAACCACACAGTCGGCTCAGTAGGGGGAGGATTGAGCCCAATCGAAAAATATACAGAGGCAGAACGAAGGGGAAAAACATTTAGTTATTTACAGCAGCCCAGTGATCCAGCTTCCACTATTCTCTTCCCGGGAAAGATCCTCCCCGGATGACCGCACAGTCAACCTGGTTAGGGTCGGGGACAGCCTGACTGTAACCACTTCTTGAGTAAACAGAAAGTTAACTTTCATGTACACAAATGCACAGAGTATGCTACCACAGCTAGACGAGCGGAAGATTCATGCATTTGAATTATCACCAGATATAGTTTCAATAACGGAAACTTGGCTGTCTGAACAGGTATCCATGCCTGGCTATCAACTGTTCAGAAAATACAGAGAAGGTCATCAAGGCGGTGGCGTAGCAACATACGTGAAAAAGGACTCACAGTTTTAGACAAAATGGATAAACTGGCGTGTACTTTCGAGGCCACCTGGCTGTCCATTAAAGTACCAGGTGCACCCAACCTCGATGTCCTGACACTCTACCAACCACCGAGAAGAGAGCCCGTAGTGGATGCCTCCTTGCTAGAGGAGCTGGAAAAGATTACTGCACGATTGGACATCCTGATTGTGGGCGACTTTAATGCGCCTCACATCGACTGGGGTGCGGCCTGCGCACATAGGTCCAATCTACCCTTCGACAGCTGCCTTCTGAGCATAACTTTAAAGTTAGTTCTCACGCAACACGTCACTTTTCCGACAAGGATGCGCGATGGCCAACAGACCAACATTCTAGACCTCGTTCTCACGAAATCGCAGGACAGCATCGACGTAGTGTCATGTCTCCGTCCACTAGGTAAAAGTGACCATGTTGTACTGCTGTGGGAGCGTACGTTATTCTCAATACCGGAGAGACCTTCAACAACTAGAAGAAATATTTGGCAAGGCGATTTCGATCGAATGAAGACCGAACTCACACGCGCCAAGTGGGAACCTCTATTTTCTGGAAACTTAACTGCGGACTGGTAAGCGTTCCGGAACACACTGCACAGACTTACCGACAACCATTGTCCAATTTCGCGAAAAAAGGCGACCACTAGACCGCGATGGCTTACGCAGGCCTTAAAAAAAGAAGTGAACAAAAAGTGGAAGCTGTGGAAAAAATGGTAGCAGACAGGACTCCTGCATTTGTCAGTGCCTAAAAAAACTCAGAGAAACCGGGTCAAGGGTCTTATTCTCAAAACAAGACGGGCTTTCGAAGCAAACTTGCTAAACTGGGCCACAGTGAACCCCAAACTATTTTACAGTTACCTCAGGCAGAGTACCAAAAACAAGGATCCGATACCCCTGCTGAGGACCGCTGAGGGAAGAAACTTGATAGATGATGAAGCAAAGGCTGTTCATCTTTCGAAATTTTTCCGGTCAGTCTTCACAAGAGGAAACGGCATACGATTACCCCACCGACGAAACCAAAGCGGATACAATAGTTGAGACTGTCTAATTCCCCGAGGCTGTTGTTTTTGAGGAACTCTTAAGGTAAAAAGAATCTAAGTCACCAGGTCCCGATGACGAACCAGCCAAGATTTTGAAGGAGCTGGCCAATGAGTTGGCCAAACCACTCTCTTTGCTCTTCCAAACCTCCTTCGAGACCGGATGCCTACCAGCAAATTGGAAATCCACGAGGATTACTCGGCTTTACAATGGAAAAGCCGGGTCTCAGCATATAACTACCAACTGGTCAACCTTACTGCAATCTGTTGCAAAATCATGGAAAAAATTATCGAACAACAACGTTTGCGGTTCCTGGAACAAAACCATCTGCTATCGGATGCTCAACATGGTTTTCGTAGAGGTAGGTCCTGCGTAACAAACTTGCTCTACTGTTTAGATCGGTGGACTGAGGCAGTCGATAGTGGAAACTCAGTGCATGCTGTCTATATTGACTTCAAAAAGGCTTTCGATAGCATGCCGCACCACCGCCTCCTTTATAAACTCAGCCACATAAGAGTAAGGGGTAGGCTCCTTGCGTAGATAAAAAGCTTCCTAATCGGTCGCTCGCAAACTGTCCACATCAGCGACAAACATTCAGACAAGGTTGAGGTTGAGAGTGGTGTTCCCAAAGGCTCCGTTCTCGGTCCTATCTTGTTTGTTATCTACATCAACGACTGTGTCCGCGAACTGGATTGCGGAATCGCCATGTTTGCCGATGATATAAAACTTTGGAGCGTAATTCCAACTGCGGCTGACGAAGTGCACTTACAGGAAAATTTAAATGCACTTCAAAAATGGTCAGCGGACTAGCTCTTACCGTTCAATGAGAGCAAGTGCACCACCATTCGAGTCGGCAAATCTGGTTCTTCAAACTGCACGGCCTACCAACTGAATGAAATACCATTGAAGGAAGTGAACGCCCAGAAAGACTTGGGAGTCTGGATCACGCCCTTGCTCAAACTCTCCCTGCATTGCACAAAGGTAGCCAAGTCCACGATGTCCATCCTTTACCTCATCAGTCGAGCTTTTTCTACCTTCAATGAAGAGTGATTCACAAAAGTATTCGGAACCTTCGTACGACCGCACCTAGAATCCGCTATCCAAGCTTGGAGACCCTGGGCCACGGAAGACATCAACATCCTGGAAAAGGTACAACGGTGCGCAAACAAACTTGTTATGGGGCAGGGCTCACAGCCTTATGGAACACGGCTGTCAAATCTTAACCTCTTTCCGCTTTGGGGGGACCTGATACTAGCATTCCGCGTATTACGTCTTCAAGACTGCTGTCTTATATGAGGGATTTTTTTTGAATTAGCAACGACCACGAATCTGAGGGGTCATCCTCTCAAATTAACAGTAACAAGTGCAAGACTGGACGCTCGGAAACACTTCTTCTCAAAAAGGGTGGTCCGATCGTGGAATGCGCTTCCGCAGGACGTTGTTATGTAGGAATTGCAAGAGGGTTTTAAGCGAAAACTGGACCGATATAGCAGTGCACGATAATTCGGAACTGACAATTTCAAATAATAATACTACATTCAATTTTTCAGAAGTATTCGTTTTATATCCGTTCACGTTTTCTATTTATAACGCCCTCCCACGCATAGCCTCATGCGAAGGTCTCCGCGGTCTACCCTACTTGGCTATCTGCGTACCGTGCTTACCCCGCTAGCGATCTTATCAGCCAGACCTGACGGCCTCAACATTCACCCTTGGTTCGATCCAAAGCGGGCTGTCAACGATCTGGACATATGCCTCTGTTTTTCCAGTTCCGTTGGCGGACTCTGCAATCAGCAAGGAAGAATCAGGGCGCGGCTTCCACACGGTGATGATCCTGGAAACCTTTGCAATGCCCCCGACCGCTGAAACCTCCTTTTTTCTCCTAAATCCCACGGATTACCCCCACAAGAGCGACATTTTTTCTCCTGAAAATCCCTGACGACTAATTTCGCTGTCTGCTCCTATTTTCATTCTATGACACAGGACAACTGGCCTCGCCAACAGTCTGAGAAAAAATTTTCTGGTACCACTGCACATATGTACAAATAGGGCACTCAAAAGAATTTGCCTCCATACCCCTCAATATACTTATACTGATACATTCGGGTAGGGATAATTTAACCAGCCTTCTTTGTATCACGCATCCATCGCGCTTTCTTCCAGGTGCGTCTTGTGATCTGAACCTCACCTTATGCTTTCAGCAAACTAATTTTCCCATCCACCTACTAACCATCGCTAGCAACTGCGGATGCCACTGGGCAACTCCAGCTAGTCACCACAGACAATGGTGAACATTGATGCAAGCGCTCCTTCGGATAAATAAATAAGTGGTTTTGGCTGTGAGGCTGGTCGCTGTAAGCAATTTACTTTTGTCTCTCTACAACCCGTTTCAATGTCCTGACTCTGCAAAGGAGAAAATGAATGCGCACGTTCACGCCTAAACTAACGTCAATTCTCACAAGATAAAGCGGATAGTTACATGACGCTTTGTGAGAATATTATAAGGAAAAGCAAAGACGCCTAAGTGTTTCTTTTTGTCCGACGTATTCGCCGTCATAAGATATTATTGCTCCAAAATTGGCGGCAAATCATAGGACGCTACTCGAGTCTCATTTATGAAAAGGGGATTGGCGGACTGGATGCGGTACTTGGTGTTAGGACATCGATAGTAGATAGCAGCAAATAGACCGAAAATGGAATCTGATTATTTACTTTAAGACTTTAGTCGTATTTTTTTAAAAAAAAGGACGAAAGCATATATGGACGTTCGGTGGGCTACACACCTTAAAGCATGACAGATGACCATCTGGCAGCCCAAAACAGAACAAAAGTATGCAATACAAGGCTCAAACTTAAATGAAAACGATAAAAATTTGCTTTCCTTAAGGCTTATTAACATTCAATAATTGTATTAATGGCCTATGATCTGCATTTATTAACATATTTTTAAGCTGTTGCCATTTCCGTTAGAAGGAATATTTTGTATTTTAAGTAATGACTGGGACGCATATAAGAAACCGGCAATTCAGCTTGCGTACACATGTTTCGATGCAGTCGTTATCGTCTTAGTCTGCATCTTGATTGTCAACGGATCTTCCTCATTTGGAGGGATGCTCAGAAAACGTTGGATCAGCGCGTAGTACTTTAAAGTCCAAGATCATACACAAAATCCCGGGGAAAAAGAGAGAATTTTGATGTTTCACGCTGCTGGCCTCAATTATCTATTATCTGAGTCATTGTCTGCAAAACGGCAATTATATTGTCCTGTTGAGTAGAACACGGGCCTATGACCGTACTGCTTAAATCTCACAAAAATGATCAAAGAGATGAATAATTTTTCTCGAATTAAAGTTCGTCAGCACATTTCATGAGTTCTGAAAAACATATGCATAAGTATCTCCCATTAACACATACCAGACTTGTTAATAACTCTGTGATAGACATTTGAGTGAATGACCTCCAGATATTTGGTGTAAATTTTCGAAAATTAGATTTATGAGTATAAAATCCGTTATGTCAATTTTGAAGGACACAAAAAACGTGATTTCAGGTGAATCAAGTTTTTAAGTGACATATCATGCATGCAAAATTAGGATAAGTATCAATTCTTAATAGATGGCATAAAAACTTGCTTGATTTGAATCCAGACCCCAAAACTCCAATTCTTCTTCAAACAAAGGCCCACACACATCTACCGGATAATGAAGCTTTCCAGTCCTGTAGTAATTCAAAACCTGCGCAAATACGCCTGGATGCCGATCGAAGAAGTATTCATTGAGAACTGGGTCGTAGTTTGCTAGTGCTTCTGTGAGTCGTGACAGACGGGTTGCAGGTATCTTTTTGAGAGTGGCCCTGTATGTTTCGTGACGGACTCCACCAACATTCAGAATGACCCGGTTTGAGACATCCATGTCACTATAAAGCAAATAGTCCAGCAGAATTAATGTGAAGAAAAGACCAACTTGGCTCCAAGCAGCCGATTGGACGAACTAACGTTGTGTTGGGCATGAGAATCAAGCGAAGGACATTTTTTATCGATTAGTTAATAAGGCCAACTTTCCTGAACGAAATTCCCGCTTAACCGACTAGAATGATTTTTATTCATGTGAAAAGTAATATTGATATATTGTTTAACACGCTTTCGCGTGTTAACTTATCAGCATAACTGGCGGGTTTCCAAAGTATGAGCAATAAGATTCTCGTAGCAGATGTCAATTTCTCAATTCTGTCTCATTGATTTAAAAAACTTCAGTGAAAAATATGATAAGCTTTTTAGAACACACTGATTTATGCAGACAACCCAATTACGCTCTTGCTGAAATAAAGTTAATTTAAAACCAAAACACATGAGTCCGAATGCCTGCCTGGCTGTCCCGGGGTTATTCAATTTCCAAATTCCTTGTCTGAAGGATTTAGACCCGCAGATAAGCAGGTTTCACATGTAATTGCAGAATAGATTGTCATTCCATGTTCCTTGTCACGATCTGCATACTGAATTGAAGGATACAGGTAATGTTGCGATCACCTTGGCTACTCGCCATCTAAGCTCACTTTACATACGTCCATGCAAGTCTTGAAAGGTTTTCGTCCTATCGTTAGGATTTATAGTCGCTAAGTCAAAACGTAGCGGTCAAACAAAAAAATATTTCTCTAGGCAGGAGAACATAACTTACAACTAACATAGAGTCTGGCATGGCCATTTTTGCCTTATTAAACGTAACCAGCTAGTTCAGCAGTCTAAACGTTCAGCCACGCGCTCATGGTCTTGTCGGTATACATCGGGTGATAGTCAGATTGAAGCATATGTGTTCACCCACTAGTCGCAGGAGGCATTGATGCCTCGCGGAGCACAAAAACTGGGGCTGGGTATGGCTGGCTGATGATGACTAAAACGCTTGAAATGGGCATTCCGGTCTTTTTGGTTTTTTTTGCTAACATATTTCTGCGGCTGCAGTCGGGGCTTGAGCGTGAGCTACAGGGAGACAACAGGCCGAAAAGTTCAGTAACCGATCGGAAAGTGCTATGAACCAATGTTAATCGTTGTGGATCTCGTTGTCGCCACAAGAGTGATAACTGAACATTCTGCCTTGATCTAATACCAGCTTGACCGTGAGCTCGTAGCTCAACTATTAGGACGTTCGCCGTGACGGGAGAGATCACGAGTTCAAATCTCGGTGTGGCAGCAATTTTAGCAGCCACATTGGGTTTGGGTGTCACTAGCCGATGACGCCTTACAAGGCAGAAAATGCCTTCCTAGTGTGCTCTGTCTTTGCTGGTAATGTCCTTCTGCCTATATCCTTAAACAAAAACGTCAGATCATTTTTAAGGCCGTAGTAATGGATCCAGAAAAACTTACAAGTCATTTTGTGCCCCAACGGAGTAAAAGCAATGACTAAAAGCATTGCCTGTTAAAAGCAAGGGAGACTGGAAAGGTCATTTCTGGCTTATTGGTGGTTCATTCCCAACTCCAAGTGGTGCACAACCAAACTCGCAACCTTTTGGTCAGAGGCTAACGCTCAGAAGAAGTAAAGGCTATCACTGGAACAATAATTTGGTTTTCCTACCACCTCGGATTCTGTTGAGAATTCTTAATCATAGGGAACCGTAGGAGACCGTGAGACATGCACAGATGGGGGTAATATATGCACAGATTGCATGGTATTTATAGTTCGTAGCGTTTATCCGCATGCGTACTATAATTATCAGCTCACGTAACCACCGGTTGGGGTCTTAATTTGTGCAGTGATGGCTTGAGACTTCGCGTTTGACTCATTAATTGTCACGACTTCGTTGTCCGTCTCGGAGTCGGGCTTAATAATTACGCAGCAATTATGCTCGCAGTCGTCAGAGTTGGTGCTGAGCTCGGCCCTCCTCATGTGGCTGATTCTCATGCTCCCGCATTTATCATCCCTATCTGCGCATGTTTGACACTATGCTACGGTTACCTACGACTAAGGATCCTCGACAGAATCCGAAAAGTCAGGAAATAAACTTATTGTTCCAGTGATAGAATTTTCTTCTCAACTGCCTCCTGAAAATAGCATATTCACTTGTATAGGCAAAGCCTAATGCTCTTAACAATTAGCCACAAGTTCTTTGTCTTAGCAGTTTACATGGGGAGATATTGGTCCTCATTAATGAACGTTCACTGATCACTAACGGAACTGACTTGACCTGCTCTACCTTTGGCTAGGACCTCATTTGTCAGACCCTGACAGTAGCTGTATCAGTGAGTAGTGCAGGCAGATCGTTTGCCGGCAAAGACAAGGAAGACTAGAATGACCATTTTTAGCTTAGTAGCCGTCGCCAGCCAGTCACATCCAGACTCAAGTGGTGCACCTCCCAAGCCTTGAACTCGTGACCTTTTGATCAGAAGAAACCATTCTAGTCTCTTTTTCTTTACCAGTAATCCTATCTGTCTTAGCTAATAGCCGCTGTATGACCACTGGCAGGTCTCGGAAATAAGCCTCAAGGCTGAGCGAAACGAGTAAGTTCCGTAAGTTATCACTGATCGTTCGTCAACGAAAATACTGACTCGTAGGTGAAGTTCAGAAACTTTCAAAGTAGATTTCGCAAATGATTTACTGCTCCAATCTTTCACTGATCATCTTCGATGAACCTTCGAAGCGTTTTGCTCCGCTATTTGCATGTTCAAATTTCAATGTATACGACTCCAAAGCATAAGGGCATTATCGAACTTAGAACTATTTTTGAACAAAATCGCAAAAACTTATGCATTCATTTAAACTCAGACAGTACAATCGGAGCATTGGTTACAAATTGACACCAGCTTATCTCGTATGGGCAAGATTTGCAACAAAGCGTCTCCTGCCTGGATTAGAGAAAGATATATAAGTGGGATATTCCATAGGATTGAGCAGATAATGATACCATGACCATGATGGAGTGGAACTATGGTATTTGTGAGTAAGGGTAATATATGGTGACTATAATGTTAATGATTACTTAAACAGGGCACGGGCATAAGAACATTAAGTTAACGCATAATTCCAAGAGGGGTAGCCGTTACCGTATCCAATATTTAAGAATGGCCCTTATTTTAAAATATAACACGTCCTGATGTAAAGGCCAAATTCAGCCTTTGAGCTAAGACAAGAGTGAAAGCTAACCCTAGCTCTATATTTCACTCAAACCACCAGTTTACAGTTGTACTTAAATCTTCTTATTAATAAATTTGGATTATGGTAGTATAAAGACCTCTATTGTCTCGAGCCTCCGGTGGCAAACGACGTGTGGTTTGAGTATGACTGGTCGATGATGGTTACTAAAGCAGAAATGTCCATAATAATCGTTTTTTTCTTTGACGGTGATGCTATCGGTGCATGTGTTTTCAGCCCTCCAGGTCGATGTTTAATTTGACTGTTTATTTTGTCTTATTAACAGTGATCATACATATTTGAATAAAACGTCGGAAAACAACATGACGTCATTAAATTCGGCGACAGCAGCTATCCGATAAACCCAAGACACGAATTAACTTTTACGCATGTCATGACGTTACAAGTAATTATCCCCCTATAACCAGATAGCCACCCAAATAATTTGAGTGTTCATGTTTATCATAAGCTGAAAATCAGTAATGTTGGTTACACGGATGCTTAACGATTTCATCAAATATTATGTAAAAACCAATATTATTGGAGCCGGAATTATCATGAGGAGTAGTGACATTGTCGTGACAATGCAACATAGACAGTAAAAGAATCATTTTAGGCTGAATTCTTAGGCATGGAGAGTTCTAAAATCAATATTTCCCATGGTTGTGCAACTTTTATGTAAAACGTGTGACCTTAATCGGTACAATAAGCAGACCAGTATTTCTTAGAAGACTGCATATATAAGCCTCCAACCAAAACACGTAATCCTTATTTTAGTCTTTAGTACAACGCAAAAGTCTTACAATAGAGTAAAAACTAACCCTTACCTTAACTTTTTACGTAACTTTTATCATGAGTTAAAAAAGCACTTAAATCGGTACATTAATTCGTCTGCAATAGGGCATAAATTAACCTCTAGTGTGGGCGGTTCCTATCTTCATGTCCTCTTAAGGAACCAACAAACATCTCTCGTCCATCCCTTATCGGGAATTACAGGCCATAAAAGGAAATCGACGTTTTTGTAGCCGCAGCAGTATCTAAGGTGCCTACATCTCACTTGTTCGTCCAACAACGACGCAAGTTAACATCTGCAGTAGTGCAAAAACACCTCACTACTAATTTTGGTGAAGTTCTGCTGCGTCATGTAATGTGAAACTTATCCATGCCCGCCAACTTTAAGGTGTGACTTCAATTCCGTTCCTTCGGCAAAATAACTGCGTTTTAATGTAAAGTTTGTAGTTTTCAGTACGTAATTACAGATGTGAATAAGAGATTCATCGAAAGTGACCGTGATTGCTGTATGAACTACCGTAGAATTTTACTTGTGGCGTAATTGAACGTAAAAGGTGATTGTTATTACCCTACATGCTATTAAAGTTCCAGCCTACCTTGTTTTATCTCGTGGTCGAATGCACCTATCGTCTCCGTTATAACTGTAATTTTGCGAAAAGATGTCCGGCTTAAACATTTTCGCCCTTTGGTAGGAATTATTTTGTTGTCAGCCTAACCAGGGCATGGGAGCAGGAAAAGTATACACTTCGTGTGACTTTGCGCCAAATTACGACGATCTTGGTCTTAGGATTACGGTGGCAGTTGGGGTTAAGTGCAAGTTGGACTTAAGGTCAGACATTGGGTAAGGGCCAAGATCATGTCAAGACCTAAGTTTTTGCTTCGTGTTAACTGCACGACTTAGAGTAAATGCAGGCATGGGGATACGATCAAGTTTACCGCTGTTATTTTATTATAGAAGTAGTGAAATTTACCGCAGAGTTACCTACGTTAAGTTAGTGAAGCGGTCTTATTACCGTATCTTGTAAAGGTGTCCATACGAGGCATCCTTACCGGTTTTTCTCACAGATGCTATTGTTCCGTTCCTGGGGTGTCTTTCTGGCACTTTTGCTGTTGGACTCAGTCTAATGGACTCGTTTTGGCAAGAGTATTTTAGGTGATATACCCATATACCCCTAATCCTAGGTCTTCGTACGAAACCGGTGGTTTTAGAGTTTTTGGGGGTGGGGAAATAGGACAGGTGGCAAAGGAAATGTTAAGAAGTAAGTGTAATGCGAAAAAAATGCGGTTGACTTTTTTTCCCTCGGCCACTGGGAGTAAGTTGTTCCACATGTAAATTAAAGATGTGCGCGGCGCTTCGCGCAGTGGATTATACTAAGCTAACTCCAAAGCGGTAAGTTGAAGTAGACGAAATCTTACCACTATTTCAATTTTTTAGGAATTTCAAGAAACCTGCAATTTGATAATCGGGTTTTTCCGCGACACGTTAATCGACAATACAAATAAGCAAAAGCTACAAATATAAATCAACCACATTTTTAAATGCAATAAAATGAAATGCATATAGCAGTTATTAAAGTATATTCCACTGCCTATCCTTATTTCTTAGCCATAAAGCCCTATAACCACTGTTTTTGTAGGACAAACTGTTGAGACTAGAGATAAATGAGGTGCAGTAGATTAAATACTGTTGCCAGCGTTTCACTTCGAATCCATTTTGAACTCCAAACAAACAGCACTTATTTGAGGATCATGGCCGGCCTCTATCCATTCTTTAGTTCAAATAAATGGTCAGTATTTTATGGCAGACAGTGTTGCCCATGCTTGTGCGACATGAGTTAAAGCATTTCATAACTGGAATATATTTCACAGCCAAATAATTTGATGAGACCTGCTATTCCCTCCGGAGACTCAGAGTACGATAGCGGAGCATTTAAGTAGCCGCAAACAGCAGCAGCAATAATATTTTACAAGATGAAGCAATCGACGTTTTTGCGGCATTCGCTTTAAAAGGTTTCTAATTGCACCTTACAGTCTTTATATCTAACCTGCACCCGTAACTGTTAGACCACACTGCTGCTATGCGTTGATGATTTCATCCGATATTGATTGCAGCGAAATAACCTGAAACTTTTTTGTACGTATACATGTAACGATGTACATAAAAATTTGCATGCTCATGCTCTAGTGCTCTAGGCTCTAGTGTTTAAAAAAGTAGGCCGCTCTATAACATAAAATGAAGAGCTGACTTTATATGGTGCAGAGACTCATTCCAAGCATTCAAGTGTCAAAGTTATTTTCTTTAAGGACGCCGACCATGTACGATTTATCTTTATTGTTACCCAACTCGTTCATTGAAATAAAAGTCTTGATTAAAATTAACATTTACCATAGTTTACGCAAAAAAGAGCAGCTACTACACAAAAAGTGATGCACTGCTGGTTGTCCCTTTAAAAAGATATACGATGTAAACAATGCATCATAACTTTCGTTGCAAGTTCCGACTTCGCCCTGTAAAAAGTCAATACCTCCTTGCTCGTTTATCTGCCCTTTGTATTAATGTCTGTGTAAATTCCGTTTCTTCTAAAAACATGCATTTTCTTTGATCCACTTGAATGCCATTTCCGCTAGATTAAAAATTGCATTTTGGTGTGGGCCCTCCAAGCGGAAATGTTCCAATATGTGAATCAATGATATGAAAAATCTATCTTCTCCGAAAGTATTTGGTTTGTAAACGACGATGACCTAGCCTATTTATTGATGCTTAAAAACAAAACTGTTAGTAAAACTTTCAATGCTTTCAATCATCCTGTATAGTCAAAAAGAGTTTTTTTCTATTGAGCATTAACTAATATGAAGTGAAGCATTAGCAGGCATCGATATATATCTACTTAAAACACAAATTGTGTGCAGTAAATAAGGCCAAAAAAGTCATTAATGAGGCAGTGTTTGTAAGAAACCTGTATAAATTTATAAAACTTACCCCTATCTCACACATGATAAAATGCCTTCCAATATTCGAATATTCCTGACGTCCTACCACGATTTATCTTGTTTCTAAGTGGTAACTGCGCTATCTTTTTGTTTCACGCCCGTCCAAATCCACAGTTAAATGATATGCTGAGGTTTTCGCAGATGTCGCTGCAATCCAACCAATCAAAGGTGGGAATTTTGCTGCAATTCAGACGAACGGAAGACTATTGGATAGCTGCGTTATTTTTGCTTGGTGCACTGTAAGGCTTACAGAAACTTTTTGCATGCTGGATTAGTGCGCGTTCGTATGCGTGGATTTCGGAACGGTCTCCGGTGTTTGTTTCTAACCGCGAAACATTTTGTAAAAACGGAATAAAATGATACTTAATGTCAGATAATGAATGTTTTGCATGTGGTCGGGACGCAGTCAGCGAGGGTTAAATCATAAAACTGAAGAATGTGACACAAAATGTTACTTCTGGTACATTTAACAGATATTTTTGGTTTACAACTTAATGAATGATAATTAGTTACTACTGATAGGTGGTATGTTGCTTATTTTCTCTGGATGTCTGCATCGGCTCAATTTCTATGATTTTCGTGATCCTCAGGAATTTTATGTTTGTCAGAGAAGAAAAGTTACTTTCGAAGGAGACTATATTTTAAGTGTTATGTTGATATTGCGAATTTTCTAGAGACAATTCAGGCCTTATACAGAAAGAATCATGCAAGTTTCGGGTTTCAGCTGTAAAAAAATTTTACGTGGTTCCGGCTGTTTAGATAATATTCTTGGCTGAATTTAAGAAGCTCTCCGAGAGTTTTTCTATAAACACTTTCAGGTTATTATAAACTTGAATGCCAAAATTCCAATTAATCGTTGTTCACAAGTTTATGTTAAATTTGAAACTGGCCCATCTGCAAAATAATTGAACTGAATGCATGCGATTTCTGTTTTACCGAATACACGGTACTTGATAGAGGATAAAACTTATATGAAGAGCTAACACGACGTAGAAATAATGTTGCTGCTTTTAACACTTTAAGAAGACGACTCAATAGTGCTATCAACTAGCTACTTCTATATTTTGACTTATATGATTGACCATAAACATCCTTCTTTCATGCATTCGTTAGTTTCTGCTTTGGCATTTTCGTTTTATTTCTGAATTTTTACCTTTTTCTAGGCTGCATGACTGGAAAGAAATCTACGATGTGATGCTGTAAATTTACTCTTCTATCCCTGATTGTTTGAATCACCTGACGCCCAAATTCTTGTGAGAAGTGGAAATCATGTGAGTCACGAATTACTCAAGCCATTTTTCACGAGCCTCAGCCTATAAACAAGTGCGACAACCTGCTTAATCAGTAGTCGGTTCTGATACAATTTGACCAAAGCTATTCGTCACTGGGGAAAGGCACAAGTTAACACGTCGTCTAACACCAACTCCCTGGCCCCGAGTAGCCGAGTCATCATCATGCCCAAGACCAACACAGGCGACAAAACTTCAGGAGGCTGGAACTCGCAGACAGACCATCAAGATATTAGCGCACAAGCTGGTAGATTTCCTCGACAAAAGAGCCTTTAACTGCTAAAAGTATGCAGCAAGTAGATGTGAGTAAATTACCCTTTTCTGCTATTGTCTCTTAGGATAGATTTGCAACGGATTCCGAAACTTCCGGTGAATAAAACTCTTTTACAAGCGATTAAGCCTACTTTTTCTCAAGTACTTCCTGGGACTCTCATATTCGCTTGTAGTAGCAAAAAATGAGGAACAATTGACAATTCAGTGCTGGTCTTGACGTATTTAACGTAGTTGCTAATATTTTTTTGAATTAAATGTCACACTTTTAAGCAACTTCTGTGGAGCAGCACCTGAATATGACTTTTGGAACCAATAAATTGTCCTCCAAAATATGACGCATACTCTAGAGATAAGTAGTGGTTAACAAAAAAATGGATTCCATCGTTACATCTCTGAAGTATTATTATTAAAATGGACAAAAGAAATGTAGCACAGTAGCCTTGATTGCAGACACAATATATTCATATCCATTTTAACTTAATTCGAAATGAAAAAATCACGCAAAATTTACTTTTGCAATTGACTACTTTATATCCTATGTATATGCCTATGATAATAAGCAAGAAAATATCAAGAAATAATAAGGAATACACAAATCCCTTGATCAAGTGAGATTTGGAAGCACGCTGCATCTTTCTGATTTTTCATTATACGTTCAAACAACGAAATATTCACGCTGCTTTCTGAATTCTCATGTTTTACATAATTCAACCGGCTTAGTCGTCGAAAAAGCTTAAAAATCTGGCCGTCTGCAAAATAAAAAAATCAGTCTTACCAATTATTCTCAGAGAAGCTGAATCGTTAAAGAAGGCTTGAAAAATGGTTGCATGCATAATCAAGTTATGATAAACAACTAATTTAAATCAAAAAGTTTTGATCGATTTCCCTCCTTGTCTTCAGGGAATACACTTTTAG
>JAYGXS010000008.1:16111842-16161984 GCA_036362985.1 Ligula intestinalis
CATATAACAGTGACTGGATTTCAAGCGAACTATGTCAGCTACCACCAGAGTGCGCCGAACAAATCTAGGGGAACCACCGACACTCTAGTACCGTCTGCCCTTCATGAGGAATGCAGCGATCACAACGGAACTTACCATTGAAGAGTTTGGCGTGGCTATCGTCCATCGTCCGCCAACTACCACGGACTGACTGAACGCAGATGGGAAATCTGGTATAGTATATAGAATTGCGTGTCATTGCAAGGGACGTACCGGAAGACGACTTAGCTTGCGCGTAATGCAGCGCAAACGGACAGTGCGACGAGAGAACCTACTCAGACCGCTACCCACACCTAGAGGATAGTCCCGAGTTCAGTTTCGTCAGCACAACCATAATGGGGCTAGCAAAAACTAACGCTAGGCGAGTACTGCTGGAGGCCTGGATATCTGACACCAACTACATCAACAAAGATGCTATGGTAACCCCCGTGCCCCCTCCCGCTTCGTTCATGTGATTGAGGAACCCTAAGTATGGACAGCGTCTCACGATAACGTAATTTTATAAGAATTAATAAGCAAGTGCGATTTTTCAAACTATGTGGTATCTAAGCGTACTGTTCACGCTAAAATTATGAAAATACCTACTTTGAGAAGCATAAGCAGCCCCCGTCAATTGGGTCTGATATGGAATTGTAAGCGATTATATAATCGCTGTAATTAATTGACCATTTTTATTCCCCGTGTCATGTACTAGCCTGACGATGAATGACTGAAAACAATCGTTTGCCAACACGACATTTCAATGATCCCATTATTGCATAAATTATCTATTTTGCAAAATTGGCATATGTTGTATCCTTCCGGAGGCGAATTTTTATTTGTGATCACCTTTGTTGAAGTGACCTTCGTGAGGAATTAATTATCTCCTTCAAAGTAGATTCTGCCTTCATTTACTCGTTTCATCCGGACCGGAAATCGCTTATGTCGTTGGGCTCTCAAGAAAATTTAGCAGCACATGGTAAAATAAATATGCGAAAAAAATTGGAGGTCCAGATAAAAAAAATCCTTTCATCATCCCAGCAAGAGGAGCAAAGAAGGAGAGACGATTTCTGGGACCAAGGTGTATTTTGGCTGACGTTTCAAAAGCATGCTCGCTTTCATCTCCAGAGCGTGGTGTCTGTTCTCCTGTTTGCGTCAAATAATTGCATTTGACCATTAGCTTTGTTCAAGAACCATGTGCCAATTGATTGCACCCATCAATTTCTGTAATTGTTTGAATTGCTCGTGCCCGCACTGCCGTATTCACGAGCTGTGTCAAGTTGTTTTGTGTCTCATGAGCGTTTCAACCCTCTTTGCTCGCGGCTGCCGTCTGTCGGCCCTGCTTATCTCTCTCCGCCCGACCTATTGCTCCGTGCTGAGCCGAAGTTAGCCATTTGCGGAGCGCTTGGTAGGCGGAATGAAGGAACTGGCTCTGTATAGTGTGCCAGTCGAGAACCAACTTTCTAGCAGCAATTTCGCCACCTTGTCGTTGGCTTGGCCTACTAGCCCGCCGAAGCATACCTCTTCTGGTTGGGTTCTGGTTCAGAACTTGTCCTCCTATGCTCTATCTCCACAACAACTGCCAGTTCTATCCTATGACATAAAATTCAGCACGAGAGATGCTCACCCGGAAGATTTTATTGCATCTTTCGAATCGGTGCTCCAGAAATGCGAGACAGGCAAGGTGTGTAAAAACGCCATGTTGCAACAAGTGACGACTTTACTCCTTCAACACAAACGCAAAGTCACAATAACTACAGCAAAAGAACTGCAAAAGAACTGCACGCGGAAACCCAGCACCTACTGTAGCCAAAGAAGACGAATCTACGGAGAATAGTCAAACGCAAGCTGCGCGGCTGACATACAGAACTCAATCCGCAGACCGCGAGAACATCCCCCCTGTCTCATCTGGGCATGGCAACCAGCGTCCTACCCGCGCAGGCGCCCGCGTTCAGGAGACGAGGGAAAACTCAGCTGCTTAATTACCCTCACCCTTTTCCTCCCCCTCCCCCTTTCCCTAACCTGACGATTATATAATCGCTGTAATTAATTGACCAATTTTATTCCCCATGTCATGTACTGGCCTGACGATGAATGACCGAAAACGATCGTTTGCCAACACGACTTTTCAAAAGAACGAGAACTTCTAAAAATGCGAAAAATGAAAACTATCGTCACCCTGCTCGCTGACAAAGGACGCTTGACGGTCATCATGAATAAGGTAGAGTATGCAGCAAAAGTGAACGACCTCTTGATGGAAAAGGAGTCCTACGCACCATCGACTGCTAGCGAGTTCAAAATGCTAGTGAACAGCATAAACAAAGCAGTCGACACACTAAACAGAGCCACTGACCTTCATCCTGCCTACCAGGCGCTCCGCAAAAGACTAACTTCGGCTCAGCACGGAGCAATAGGTCGGGCGGAGAGAGATAAGCAGGGCCGACAGACGGCAGCCGCGGGCAAAGAGGGTTGAAACGCTCATGAGACACAAAAACAACTTGACACAGCTCGTTGATACGGCAGTGCGAGCATGAGCAATTCAAACAATCACAGAAATCGATGGGTGCAATCGATTGGCACATGGTTATTGAGCAAAGCTAATGGTCAAACACAATTATCTGACACAAACAGTAGGACAGACACCACGCTTTGACGATGGAAGCGAGCATGCTTTTGAAACGTCAGCCAAAATTCACCTTGGTCCCAGAAATCGTCTCTTCTTCTTTGTTCCTCTTCGGAGGATGATGAAAAGAACATTTCGAAATGCCTGTTAGTTGTGTGTCGTGCATTCTTGTCTTTCTCGTCTACACGAAAGATCAGCAAATATTGGCATGATATTCAAAGCAAAACATATATCAAATATAAAATTAATAGCAGTGCCTGGATATAAAGCTATTCCATTCCTGCTACGAATCGTTCCTTCTCTATTTTAGCAAAACCTTTGTCTATATTTCGTGAATATTTTCCTGTCTGTAGCAGGAAAGCAGCAGACGATAATTGAACAACAGCAGTCTCGATAGTTGAAATGAAATTTTTTTAGAGTTGACCTTAGTTTCAGAGCTAAAATCAAGAAAACGCATTGGTCGCAGAATCAATACAGCAGCCTTTTGACGCCTAGAAATAACATCTCGTAACTTAAAAGTAGATATGGGCAGAACCTGAGAAAAGCTGAAAACAATAAAACATGAATTTGGTCTTAATTATGTGGCTTGGCTACATTTTGTGTATGTTATTAGGCTTTGGGCATAAACTGATCAATATAATTTTTTTATGGGGCTAGGTCCTCGAAAGTACTAAAAAATCGCGACTCTGCAGGCTGTTCATTATTTTGTCGTAGATTTAGTGCGATGCGTCTGGTAAATACATGCCTCATGCGGGCCTACGGACTGTCAATTACTTCGACCACATTTTAAATGAAAAACATTTAAATGCCGATCTGTGAAAAGAGCACATAATATTTCATGGGAATACAGAAAAGGACATTTGCTATACCGGGTTCAGGAACTTTAAACGTTGATTGCTCTGTTATCGTTTTTCACGGTGCCAAATTTCATAAGGTATCGTAATGGAGCTTTCCTGCTGGATGTATGGTAAATACGTACGTTTAAGAAGCATGAACAGAACAAATCAACTGTGCCTCATGTTGAATATTAACCATATAAACACCAAATTGCACCAGTTTTGTATTTTGGAAAAAGCGTATTTCCCTATTATTGTTCCTGAAACAAATTCTTATCGACGTTCATGCTCGTTGAAATTACCCTCATGACTGATTGCATTGCTCCTACAAAGTAGTTCCTACAACCACTTGTTTGTTCGGCCCAGAACGGAAACTGCTTCTGTCTGTAAAATGCAGCAGCGCATTGTGAAAAGTTTGTTTAGTGAGTGTCACACATTATAATCCTCCTCGCCAGTACAAGGGATCAGCAGATGGAAGCGGTTAATTCAGACAAATGCATCCCTGAATATTGCAGTAATATTATTTGCTAGAAATAGCCAAACCCCGGTCGCGTCATGAATCCTTTCTTTTTTATTCCAGCCAAATATCTGCAAGGACAAAACAGATGACCTTGTTTGTAGAAGCGCAAAAGGGGAGCAGTAGGCAACACTTGACAAACAGCAGTCTTGATAACTAAAAAACGACTTCTTTTCAGACTTGCGCTCAGTACCAATACCAATAGCAGGGTACTATAGTAGACGCAGAATCATTACGGCAATCGTTTTGAAGCCTAGAAATTAAGATCTCGTATACTAAGAGTCAATGTGGGCAGAAATTTCAAAACCCTTTGCTAATTGATAGCTTAAACAAGTGTTGGGTACCGATTATGTTTTTGACTACTATGTGCCATCATAAGGCTTCTGGAATAAAGTATGACGAACAGAATTTTGTTTAAGAGTTTCACAAAATTTCATCAGCAATAGAGATTTATCAGGCTGCTCCGTTTTTGACGTAGATTTGACGTTGTGAGTATGATGCATACATTTCCCGCACAGGCCTACGAAAGACCAATCACTCAGACCCCAAAATATATGAAAAAAACTTAAAATGTCCTCTTACCTAAATGGCATATTTATGCAGACAGTATCGCCAGCAAAAACGAGGGTGGCTGAAAAGGCAATTTCGGGTTTATGAGCCGTCGTCAGACAATCATATCCAACTCTAAACGATGCACCACCCGAGGCTTGAGGGGCAGAGTGGGACAAGTGACTTTAACAACGAATAACATACATAGAAATGGGCTTATAAAAGGGAATTTGCTTTACCTGGCCTAGGAACTTCAAGCGTTGATTGCTCGTTTACTGCTAATGTCTTAGAAGAGCCCAATGTATCCAAACAAACATCTCTGACAAAGCAGCTTCTGCATCTGCACACTAATAGACCAACGAGAATCAACTTACAGTGAGCCTATTGATACAAAGTTTCAACGATACGATTTCATTATAGCAGCTTCCATGTGATCAAAATGCACTGCGTTAAATTTCAGGGCTTTTTACCCTATCAACTGCACTCTCTCCGTCCTTGGACTGTTTTTTTTTCTCAACTGCGTGCATTGGCCCTGTCGAGTATAATAACAGTTTGATAATTGTCACCTAATTCATCCTCAGGGCCCTGTGTTCGAACATTCACGTTAAATGCACTCTTTCCGATGGTCTGGCGAAGTATATGCGCCCTAGTGCACTCATAATTAACGAGTTCGAAAACATTTTCTTGCTCTTTTCCGTAAAATTGCTTGGCTGAGCCATGAAAGGCAATCAACGATATATGCTAGATCATTAATTTACACAGGTGTAAGAACCGGATCGAGTGCATTTCCCTGTACGTTGATATTTCTCATAGATTACCACATGTTGTAATGGGTCAGAATGTGATAACACAATGCTGGATCGAAAAATAACGGCTACAACGACGAAGTTTCCTTTGCCTAAGAAAAACATTTTTCGGGTCACCATCTGAACAGAACAAAACTTTATCAATGCAGGAGTCATGTACGACAAAAAGACGCCGGTCACAAAGCATGAATGTCATTTAAAGCTTAAGGCGACATTTGAAATGCCTAATGAGTAAAGATTAAACTGAATGATTTAGTAGGATGCTATTTGAATATTTAAACCTGCTTAACCCTGCTAGATGAAATATTAGGAGGACCTCATAAGGCAGTAGAGTGGAACAATTGATCAGAAATGTGATTCCCATGTAAACCACAGAACGGTTGATAGGTAAAAAGACTGGATGCAGGAAGGCAAGAGATAATTCGAGGATGGACTTACTTAGTTATCACGATTAGTCGCTTCCCATATTTTGCCGATATTCTTAGCTGGTGCCAAGGTAGTTTAATTGCACCCAGCAATGAATGCCTGGAGTGCAAATGATGATACGTACGTCAACTGAGAAGAAGCAGGTGTGATGGCTGAGAGTTGTGATATTTATAGGATACTGCTGCGATGTACCCGCATATCGATGACAATTATGAGCTCCTTCCTATCGAGGATAATTTTCCGTTTATGCGCCAATTGCTTGATGGTCAACGTGTGGGTCTTGACCTGCTGAACGTTAATCACCTGTGCTGGATTTGGGTGTGATGACTACTCGGTCATCTGGCTCCGTGATGCTGGTATCAGAACACGCGTTCGCATGCGCGCTATTCTTGTAGCGAATTACTTTGGCCAAAATGAGCCCCAGCACCGAATATGGATTGGACATGTCGTTGTGCTTGTTTGCTTAAAGGGCTGAATCTTCTGAAATTCATGGTTTCCTTTGATGTTACATCCATAAGTAGTTCTATCCTCAAGTTTTAGCAGCAGAGATCGTCCAAATACTCCTTCGACACAAATACCATGATGAGTAGAATCGTCTCGGTCATGCCTAAATACTGCAGCTACTGAAGATCGGTTTCAGGACCTAAGTCACGTTTGACGGAATAATCGATGAGTGGGTGATGGAACACCGATGTGTTCCACAACGGATGCAGTCGGTAGTCTATAAAAGAGATAGATAAGTTTCAAGTGCGGAACTTCAACAGTAACCACCCAATTAGCCACCGGCGCAGCTGCATACGGACACTTTATTGGCGTGATCAGACGCATTGAAGTGTACCTTGAAAAAAATTGGCCCAACTTTAACATCTTCGACGAGTTTAGAGTAAAAAGATAACCATGCAACTTCTCAAACTGGCTTTCTAAATTTTTCCTGTCCAATACGACTTTGAAATGCCCCCTGTCGACTGGCAGGATGGCAATATTCAGTACAGGAGTCAAATATTGCAACAGATGCTGGCCCCACAAACATGTATTCCGTCAGGTTTACTGACAGCTAATGCGCCACCGCTACAAATACTTCGGACGCCGGCATCATGGCGTGTGCGGAATATATTGGCATTGGGCTACACGATAATAAGTCTTACAAATCTACTTACGTAATCCTTCGTACTGCCGTTACGGGACCTCTCACCCAGGCGTGCCCTGAAGCTCACTCTTGAGTCTCTCCAGCTCCCGCAAGGTGGTTAGTTTTGTAAGCAAAAGGAAATTACTGGAAAGGGCAAGGGTTTTTTGAGCGGTATTTTCCGACTTATTGGCCATCACCAGCAAAATATACCGAACTTTAGGCTATGTTATCCCTGAAGCTGAAACCTATGCAATTTCTGGCTAGTAATCCAACGCCCTAGCCACTGATTCACAAGTTCGTTGTCCCGTCGGTTGCCAACGGTTGTGGACATCTCGGAAATCACATAACAGGACAGATTCGTCCGTTCTGCATTGCGAATTTATTCACTCTTGGCAAAAAAACTGGATCGATATATGCAAAAGTGCCAAAGTCGCAGGCAAAACGCGGGCTGGACAGACCATACTAACCATCTTTCATCTGCAAAAGAAGTTTCCTTGAGCTCAAGTGCCACTGAGGCAGTCGTGTGATACATCATTCACAAAACACTTACGGACATACAAATGTGGGTTTTTTGAGATTTCAGAGATCTATTTGAAGAGTTGGGGAGAAAAAACAATAAAAGGTCAAATTTTTCCTTGCGACTAAGGGGAGGGGATAGTAGACTATGCGTCAGCCTCTCACAATGCAAGTGACCTTGTGCTAAATTCCCGTAAGATTACTTACACCAATCCATCGCAGGTTGAGCGCAGAGGCCGTGAATTGCTCGTAAATTAGCTTATAGTGATTGTGCACCTACTGCACTCCCTCTTTTCTTAACCTCCAGGGTCTGATCCTATGAGTGTCAAGAATGCCAGAGGCGATATAAAGCCTAGTGGCTGGCGTGGGAAGAAGCCGCCGCATTGGCTGTTACCGAAATGGGACCGATAGGCGAAGGCACACATGACAGTGGGGTGCCATATAAGGGTCGGGAGGAGAAGTCTCAACCTGCACAGGACAAGTGAGTAAACTTACCACGTCCGGCATGGGGATTGCCCTAACAAAAAACCCCTTAAGTCCCCCATGTAGTCATTTTAATAAAAAAATCCTCGGTGATTCCCGTACATACACTGATCCCGGTTGGTGTGACACTTTCACGCTAGTCAACTGGTTACGGTGGCCTTGACTGAACGAACTGACGAGTAAGACCCTAAACAGACATTTTAGGAAATTTTATCAGATGCAATTTGTCGAATGAATGTTTAGATAAATAGATAGGCCAAAGCCATGTTTATATTTAAGATAAGTGAATGAATTCAGTTTGCTTACTGCGCTGCCAGTTCTCGTTTCGACGGACGTTGGGTTACCTATTTCTCGGGTAACCCGCATGTATAAGGTTTATGAACTTTTGAATTCTACGTGACAAGGAAACTTAGGTGCTCCATCATCGTCCAACATACAGCGAGTCTTTTCAACCGCTTACCTCCCACCGATATCAACAGCAAAGTACCAGAGTATTCGGAACCTCCGAACAACAAAAACCGTTGGAACGCTGATGGCTTATGAAACCTTCCCAGTATGTTTCCTCGAGCATAATTACTTTGGGTTTAATCGATATAGCCATACATTTATCGCTACAGACAAAAAAGGCAACCAGCTTTACACGTCACGACTACGATTTCAACTCAGTAACTTCAGTATCCGTGATCTATGTACTACGATGGTCTATGTCATTTGGTTTCACTCTATGTCTTGAGCACTTGGAAATGTTGAATGCCTTTTGATTTTTTATAGGGACGGTAAAATACTCACAATATGTTTGACAACCTTCCACTGACGCAAGTCAAAGTATCTAAGCTAAAGCTATGTATGTTTCCACAATATGCCTCAAAACGAGCTCGTGGGGAATAAAACTCGAATCAGCAGTTCATAACGAGGCATGATCCTGTCGTAGGCGGTGTAGACCGAGACGGAATTTTGTCCCACCTGAACAACTGTCCAGCATCGAAAAGAGAAGGCCTTAGGTACAATTTGCTGTTATTGATTCATTGGCTGATATTCAGAGGTATGTCAATGTTCAAATGTGAAATGACCGCGAAATCCTAAATTTTGAGCCAGACTTTTAGTGTCAAGCAACCTCATCTTGGAGCACAGTAAAAGAAAATACAGGATGAATGCGCAACGAGAGCAGTATTTCTAAAAGACAGTATCTATGCCACCACCCACCAACTATAATTAGTAACACCCGCATTTGCCATCGACAGCCATATTTTATGCGACTGAGGCCTGCTAGTTAGCGGCTGAGTTTATAATTAACTTAATTTTATAACTTTTTTCGGCACGATAGTGACATCACAACTTTTTCCATCTCGTTTGCATACAGACCGGTTTATTCAGTTGGGTGGGTGATCATTTTCTCTGAACAGCGGTCAAAGATGTTGATATTTTCAACCTTATCTATCGGTTTAGTGCAGTGCATTTGAAAACACCTATAAAGCGTCCTTATGCCAGTCCGCTTGTGCCAGATCGGGAGGTTGCTGTTGAAATTTAGTACTTGCCTCATATGTGTCACTGTCTCGAACACTTTAGTTCTTGGCTATCACGATTTTTTGCGACGAAGCGGGATCTCTAGGAAGATCAGTTTTTCTTTGTTTTTTCCCCATCACAAAGTGTCACTCTCTAACCGGGAGAGTCCACACTCATCGTGGAGGCTTGTTAGTTGGTGTCCGTATTGTAAACTACCTTAGTTGCATGTCCATCGGCGAGATTAAGAACAGGCAAATTCGATCGCTTATACTGGGAATAGTGGTTACCCGGGTCTTCTATTGCTAATCTATTTTTAAAAGTTTGTATTCTATCTACACCAGCCAAAATGACGCCATTTTTTTCGAATTTGGGCCATATTTATGGAATGTCAAGATTTAAATTTGAGGGATTGATGTGACGTGCATTTGACATAATCCATTTTATTTATTGAATTGAGGCGATAATGTTGTTCAGTAAACAAGAGTTCACATGCTGTCAATTAATTAAGAAAAATGAGCAGACTTCAGCAAAATCATATATATTTTGACATTCAAACAGCTTTATTATCTAGAAAAGGCCACGGATAAATCCTCTTGTTTAATTAGGTTACAAATTCGAGTTCCCTCTGCTTATTGAACTGCGTTAATGCACAAAATGCTTGGTTATATAAGAAAATTCCTTTCAAGTCAGCGTATTTTATAAAAATGAGCAGAATTGAGTAAAACCAAACATTTCTCGATATGCAAGAAATGTATCATGCTAGGAGGCGCTGCGAGTAAATACAATTTGTGGATCTATGTTTTACTGTGAAAGCTTATAAAGATACGGCAGAAAAATGTACTTATCCTCTTTCCCAGAACAGAAAATTTCGTTTTGCGTTCATAAATATCAGGGGATGCAAGAATGACAAAGCGCATTTTTTTCCGGCAGAATAAGGGCAGATTCAGCTTGAAAAATCTGCGCTTCTGTCATAAAACACAATATTAAACCTGCTTGGCTGCAGTTTTTGCTGTCACACAGTAAAATAAAGCATAGATACGAACACATCTGATATGCTGTCGCTCGGCCTGCGGACTTCAATATTTGCTTAATCCAACAAAAGTCCAGATATCACACATATTGAAAACTTTTTTGTACTTATTAAACGAATGTGGCATAAGCCAAAAATATCCTTCCGTTCAAGAAAATTGCATTTTTTGGATAAAAAACCTTGCATTTGTCATACCTGACAGACTTAATCGTGCCTTACATGTGCACACATTTGGGGGACGCAGATAGAGCTAATCTAGCGCACCACGATTTTTCTTCCGTATTTCCTGAAATCTCTTGAGATAGGCACACGAATGCACGTTTTCTAAAAAATATCTTTCAGGTTTTTACTTAAACCCTTTTAAATTATTATCACGTGTACCGCATTTCGTAAAAAATGTTCAGGTATTATGGTTCGTAGCTAACCATCCGCTGGACACCGTGGTGTTTCATAGTTGACAGATGTCTCTCTTAACTCAACCACCACTAAATTAACTTACTGTCAAAAGTATGCCTATCTTCAAGTTCTGTTTGTCCTACATTCCCAAGCATATATGAATGTCAAGGAAGAAGTAGCGTTCAGTGCTTCCCACGATCCTCCACCCTCATCTCATACCCTATGCACTTTGCATATAAAATCAGATGCAGTACGTCTGCTGTTGTTTATGTAGTTGTACACTCTATCCTGAGATAATTAAATGAACATTACAGCGCGTTGCTACGGTATTCATTCTATTCAGTATTGCTCCTTTCAGTGTTCTTTAAAACAAGTTGCAAAGTTACAGTTCACCCTGTCGCTTATACATTATTTATGCATTTGCTGTTAGGTTTTTTTATTTTTGCAATCACCAATCCATTCCTGAACTCAGACCGCTGATGCATTGGCGTCCAAACCTGCCCACCTACTTACTTTGAAGGGGATGTTTTGATTGGTCGCCCAGCCAGAAACGATGTTCCTCTCTCCTCCGTCAAAAAATGCCTCCTAGAAAATGATCAAAATCCATTTAAGCTGTCTTTTGACTGCAAAAACTTCTCAATTATTACTTTTATGTCATTCTCATCTTAAAGCCTATTTTTTGCATCCTCTATTCTTCTGCTAGAGTCTCTTTTTTTCATGTTAGGTAAGACTAGATTTTACAAATCAGCAAAAACAACAATTCAAATGTGACAAATCCCCACTTCGGAATTCAAGGCTTTTCTCATTTTACGACGTTTACGCCGGATAATCTAGATAACCGCATAAAACGCATTATGTGACAATAATCAGTTGGTTCATTGAATTCGCAATCCTACCGTTAGCCAATCTTCTGAGGGGATTAGCAGTCCATGCGGCACTTAAAAACGACCTCGCCCAAAGACGACTATTTTGGACATACCAGAACATGTAGAGGTGTTAGACCAAATTGCGTAACTGAGGACACTAGAGAAAAGGCCTGATAAGAAAAAAAGAATTATGTTCGGCTTTAAAAGATTTTATAAGCAACACTTCTAATCACAATTCTAAACGGTACCCTCGACGTCAAAGCGAATGTGTACACTACATGACGTTGCCAGGTGCACTTCGCATGGCGGGATCCTCTCCTGCTGAAGTATCTCAGCTTGCCCGTGCCTTCGGACGTTACGAATTTCCGTTTTCGAGGCCCAATCCATATAACCGATGCTATGATGTTGTAAAATAAGACGTAGCTACCACAGACTTTGTTACAATTTCCCCTTATTTACAATTAAACGTTCTTTCACTATCACGTCGTACTAATAAATTGTTTTCAGCTTCAAAGTGCTTTGTATTCAAAGGCAACGTTTCAATAACGGCAGTATTGTGTCCTACTTATGAATACATTAACAGCAAATATGCTAGCTAATGTCCCAGATACATGATTCACATTGTTTCGAAGAGGCTGACTCATCAGTGGGTCCCCTAGCGTGCGCTTTGCGTTTTTCGTAAGCATGACAGTTTCGAAATTGTAACTCTTTCATTACCCTAAAAATAAGTCTGACAAAACGACAGAACCGGACGAATGTGTTCTATTATTGATCGTCGAGCGTTTAACAACAAATGATAATGTTTCCTATCTTAACCGGGAAGATAATGGTCGTGTCGCTAAACAGACACGTTTCACCGATATGCTACCGCTGCATGGCCCAGTTCCGAGAAGGTCGGGTCATTAGTAGGCCTCCTTGTGTGACCAGTGTTTTGTTGGTAAATGTTCCAGTTTACAAATTGTTACTCCTGAATTTCTTCAAAAATAAAACAGCCACACGTCAGCAGAACGGAATGAGTACGTTTTTTTAGTGATCAGTGAGCGGTTACCAACAAAGGACAATATTTCCGATCGTAAACGGCAATTTAAAGTGCCCATGGTTCACTGGTTAGACATTGAATTTCTGATCAACAGGTCATGGGTTCGACCCTCGGGTATGGCTGGCTGCTGAAGGCTAACCAATCAGAAATGGTTGCCCTGTCTTTGCCAGAAATGTTAGTCTGCGTAAGCTACTAGCTGATGTGCGACTGCTGACGGGGCTTGTCAAACATTTTCTATACGATGCAATTCATTCGCGCGCAAGGCAATTCTCTTGTACCCTGAATCTGTCCATCGTGAAGCGTACGAATGATCAGCCGTTCGAGGACTTGTGGTGTTAATCATCAACAAGTCTGGTGAATTCGCGTATATTAAAGTCTCAGATGCATCTTACGTAGGAAGATACCCCAGTAACAATCGGCGGATACCGAATTCATCGTATTGCAGTAAATATACTAATTGATCAATATGGAGTTCAGAAATGTTGAATAATTCAGGTAACCTAATTGTGTAAAAGCTACTGGTCTCGGTGGGACTCAAATCAATAAAATCAAAGGGGAAGCTCAGTTACTTTCAAATGTAACAGGATCCGCGAGTATAATAAATTTTCCATCAAAGCATGAGATAAACCGGTTTTAAGAACTTTGGTTAAAGGATTTACTCAAATCCGCTAAATGCCTTATTTATCAAGTTTGAATGGTAATCATCTGGCAGATTCTAGGATGATTGTTTAGGAACCGCTCCTCGGGCAGTCAGCTAACTGTATCAGGATTGGTAATTGACTGAGCAGATTAACTGATAACTCTGTGATCCAAATTAGTGTTCTAGGTGGAGCCATGTATCTAAAAAGGATTTATAGACAGTGCCACTAAAATGATTGTCTTGCTGTCCAACGTTCCAATCTCACCGAGACCGCCGAGTGGGTAACAGCGGAGTCAATTGAATTATTTTAATTTACTAAAACCGCATGTTGATCAATATGCGCATTCACACCAACGTGAATATCCGTGATAAACAATAATGCAATAATGCCTGACATCTGCCACCCCGTAAACAATATAATCAAGAGAAGCAGAGTTGTACTAGTCTAACAGTGTCGGCACATCCAATCAGATTGACAGTTGCCGCATTCAGCTTAAGACTGATATTGGATGCGATGATTGATTGATTGTTTAGCTGCCCGCATCTATGGCGTTAAAAACTCGAATTTACGAGAGACGTTGTTAATTGGCCTCAAAATCATTCAGCCATCTGACCCATCAGTTGTAAACAGCAAAACATATGGACTTAGGACACATGACAATTGACTTGCCCGCAGATAGCCCAATGCTGCGGCATTCACAAAATTCTCTCCTTCCTTACCCGCCTAATCCGTTGCCATAAATGTGTGAAGAAAAGCGGATGCAGAAACAAAGGCAGAAGCCAACAAAAACCACTCGTATACGTGTGCAAAACACATGGTACACATACAATAGACCAAGTTTTGGAGAAGGACGAAGATTCCATGGATTAGGACGTGAAATCTTCAGCGAAGTGCGTTTTAAACACGATCCATCGCATTTTCTTTGCCCCTGAACACGGAAGCTACACTAAAAGATTCGGAGTATTTTACCGTGCATACAAGTCTTCTGGCTACACTAACTAGAACTTGACAAAACTGCATGCAATTCCACCTGGGCTGACGTGAGAGGGTGGCTGAAGACTACGGATTCACGCTTAACGCATGGAATCTTCCGATAAGATTCAGAGAGCCACGGGTTTAGCTTCTTGTCTATACACTGATAGATAGAATTGTGCAGGAAGCCATTTACTGTGAACACATATCAGCGAAAAAATTACAGATATCGGCCACCTCTTAATGCGCATCGCAAATCGAAGCTAAGAGATTAACTGGAATCAGGGTGTCGAGAAATTCGATAAAAGTGACAGCCCTCGCATTTAGCTCAGACTGATATTCAGCGCGATGACTGACTGTTTATCTGCTGCCACTTGAGGCGCTAGTGAGCGTGAATTCACGAGAGGTTTTGATGACTGGCGTGGCCATTACGTGACCAGCTGAATTACTCTTGATCATGCACATATTTCACGCGTAAGTAAATACTCTGACAAACCAAAGATCGTTCCGTTTTTCTATGGTCTTGGGGGGGGGATGGAGCAGATAAGCATTGGCTCGTGATGTGTGTCTCCTTCGACGTCAACATTAGATCGACTACTATCGCATGTGGCCTAGTAGGAAAAATAGTGGCATTTGCCTTGTTTGCTGATACAGCGCAGCCATCTGCATCCACATCAGTATTTATTGTATTTTTTCTGACCCATTGACATACTACAGTTAATAAAGTAGTTTATCATGATTGCAGGTGTGGTGACCCCATTAACTGATCGAACTGGGGTAGGCAATTACAATTTATCTGATGATTTATGAGCTTTAATTGAGGTTTCCGATAATACTCGCTCACACAGACCGATGTATATGCCTAAAGTTGCGTGGTCCAGATGTGTTATCACGTTCATCGTCTCTCAAAGAAAAGGAAGGGAAAGAGGTGGTGAATTTATGGACTAAACTAAATGTGAACTGATGCTTCAGAACCTTTATCACTTCCTTCGTCATCTGATGGTCGTGAGTTGGCCAGCTTTGTCGTCTGCTTCGTATTATATCCGTGCTGGACGCGTGAACTTTGACCGGCCGCTTCGTTATTGACTGCATTTGGTCTCCCGGAGGTTGGCTGCTGGCGGACTTGCGTGACCTTCGTCCCCTCTGCGGTCATCGTAGGTGTAGGCGAGTCATTATGCTTGCTGGCCTCCCCCACGTCAACCGGCGGACTCATTACTTGTTACTTTTCACGTGAGTTGTGCTTCGCTTCGCGGGTGCAACGATGTGATAGTGTTTGATGCTGGTCACGTGACCCCCTACCGCCACCCCTATTTTCCGTGTGCGTAGGCGCTCCATTTTGCGTGCTCGTTTGCCATGCTGGCCCCGGCCGTCTATATCCAAGTCTTTCAAAAAGCGCGTGGTAGGCAAGGTTCATGTCTATAGCTCTGTTGATTGTGCCAGCGAAGCACCAACTTTCTAGCACTAGTCTGGCCAGCTTCTCATTGGCCCTATCGACTACCCTCGCTTTCTCAAAGGCAAAGTCGTGGTTCAGCTGCTGTACGTGACCATAGACCAAATACAGCTTGTCCTTGCGGTCAATTGCAAGCTGATGTTTGTGCAATCTTATGACTAGGCGTTTTCCCGTTTCACCAACATACCTCGCATCG
Source organism: Ligula intestinalis (assembly GCA_036362985.1). Classification (NCBI taxonomy): domain Eukaryota; kingdom Metazoa; phylum Platyhelminthes; class Cestoda; order Diphyllobothriidea; family Diphyllobothriidae; genus Ligula; species Ligula intestinalis. Next base: position 16,127,836 of record JAYGXS010000008.1, read on the forward strand.
CAATTTTTCCATTGAATACTGTAGACCATTGTTGATTGCTCGGTTTTTGACAGGTGGTCTTGGACTTCATGATTTTCTGTCTGATTTTGGAGTATGGTCTATACGCCATTCCAATCCTACAAGGTTCTCAGATTTGTGCAGTAGCCTTCGAAACGTTTTCAACGTAGGACATGATGAGCCAGAATTTTGGCTTTCTTACGCTCGACCGATGAACGCGAGGCTTCTTCAGGCACTTGTGAACGAAGGACTTCGGATAACCGTTGGCTTTGAAAAGAGCATGTGACTACTTCATCTTCTCTTGCTTCCCATTGTTGTCACTAGAGTGTGTTAAAACACGTCGGAAGAGGTTTTAACACAACTGCGTTTATTATCAACAGGGTGGTTACTTTGGGAGTGAAGAATGCACCTGGTGTTAGTTGATTTACGATAGAACATTGTCCTTATCTTCCCGTGGGCTAGATTTTATAACTTCGACGTCAAGAAAGGGCAACTGATCGATAACTCCTTCCATAATAAACTGGATGTCGGGAAAGATTGAATTCAGGAATGCCTTAAAAGCTTGCTCCTCTTTACTATGACGAACGTGTCATCGACATATCGGGCCCAGAACTTTTGGGATCCGAGCTGATAACTAGCTGTTTTAGCCTCGGCAAAACTGCTTCAGCAAGGAGTCCAGATAGAGGGGAGCCCATTCGTGTCCCCTTCTTCTGCTCGTACACTTGGCCATTGAAGGTGAAAAATATCTTAAGACAGAGTTCAAGGAGCTTGATTATGTTCGTTTGTTTCATTTGCTGCTCGGTCACGTCATACTTGTCACGAAGAAGGCCGTCGATAGTGTTGGTGGGACTGAGGTGGATAACGAGATCATATCAAATGACGCCAGTACCTCATCTGCCTCTACATTAAGATACTGAATGCGTGTCAAGAACGCAAGACCGATGTGCACAAATGCGAAAGTAGACATTAAGTAAGAACGCGAGTCGCCGTTTTTGCATCTCCCGCGCCTAGTCCTCACGTTTGTTGCAATCTACCTGAACGAACTCTCAAAGACTTCTGTCCAGACTAACGTGAGCTGCAATGTAGTTGTCCTCAAACAAAACTTGGTCCTAAAATACGACGTGTGTTTTTCTGGTAGCGCTGTATCACTGAGAATCCATAAAGGCGTACGGCAAGACTCAGAGGTTAATTAGAACCTGTTGCGTTGGGCAGATGACAAATGCGCCTGGTATCTAGAAAATTGTGATCATCTCTCCGCATCAGAAAAGTGACAGGCTCGAACAATAAAGTATTGTCTGAGAAAGGGCGAGTGATTTTGAATCAAGCACCTTCAAACAGAGAACACTGGCAAATATCCATGAGTTTAATCAATCAAACATGCTTAATTAAACTGCTGTGTGTGGGAGGCTGCAAACTGACGGGAGAGTCAGCCTGCAATGGTTTCTTCGTTATGTGGCCTCTATGTTAATTCCAGTCAAATGGAGTTGTTGTCCACTGTGAAAAACAGTCAATTTTGCTTGGCCCGTACGCTTCGCACGCGTCTAAGAGTTGAGTATTTTTGTCAACCACGCCGACGAATCCCATTTTAGGTCTTATTCACACTGTTTTGAAAAGGGACTGGGGTGGCCGAGGGATGAGAGGATGCTCTAGACGCAATGCAAATCTATTTTCACTGCGAACAAATTTGTGCTCACGTCTCGGTCATGTGCCCAGAATTGTTTGATCGTCGGTCCAGACGATCTACGTTTTACTTGACGAACCAGACATGGTAGGCTGTTGTGCTTGAGAGATGCGTCTGGTTAGCAAGCTTGGCACGACCGTCGGGACGCTGGCTAAGGGAACACTGCAGTGACTGTTACAAACTCTTAAGTATGCGCTTCCGGCAACGGAGCAGTGACCTAAAGAATACTATGACAAAAGTGCGGCACGAGGCAAACATGTAAACGCCTCTACACAAGGTTACACGAACACCGGCTGACAGTCAACCGTGATGAGAGACTGCCACTGGTATATGACCACATAGAACAAGAGCAGCATTATTTTGCTTTCGGGGACGTGAATATGATCAGCCGATGAAACGAAAGACGACAGAGGGCACACGAGGGCGTCACATTCGCCACGGAGGAGCCAAAGCTGTAACACGAAACAGGCGGCGAGATAGGATCGCTTACGGCAAACTAGAACAATAGCTACATCAGTATGATGACGGAAACGAAGAAGTTTCCGAAATGTCACCACCAATACACCGCAGTCACTAAAAGTGTCCATCTTTTTTTGTGTTCTTTGGGAAATGATGAATGGGATAGCCAAAACATGTATATCCCAAAACCAATATGTATCCTTTATCCCTACAATGATTTAACTTGCTTTTTTAAACCCAAACACTATCGGAATATAATAAACTGATAGTTGTTATGAAGCAATCATAAAGCATCCCAAGTTTAATTATTTCTTACGACACAATCTTCTTGACAGTTGATCGCCAAAGGCAATGTGTAGAATATATTTGACAGCTTTTTTCATCCCCTCTTCTTTAGAAATGTAAATCATGCCAATACAAACGAAAATGCCAGCCTCAGATAGAAGTTGAAGTATACGTGTGTGATGAGCGACTATCGATTTAGATTAAGTGAATCATCTGCACCAAAAATGTCGGTGCAGGGATGGTGACTGGAAGGTAAATTTAAGTGATAGTAGATGTTTCAGGCACCAACTGCACTCTCCACCTTTACCCGGGGTCAAGAAGAAGTCCAAACGGAATCAGCTGTCAGCCGTTTTCTCCAATGCAAGCCAGAATACCGCTTAACTTAGTTTTAAGTGACGGTAGACTTTTGCGCGGGTGCTACAGCACTACTTACCCTCACCCATCTTCATTAGATGTTAAGACAAGCTCAAGGAGATTAACAGCGTACTGTTACTACTACCAACATACAATGAACCTTAGTGTTTATAGTACTGGTACTAATTCTGATGCTTATATTAGGTTATTCAAATAAAAAGCAACGCTGCGGCTGAAACCTCCTCGATCTCAACAGGGACTGTGAAACAATGTCTACGCTATTCAGATAAAATTTATGTTTGAGTTTGGAACACATCAGTGCTTGCCTAAATTTTCGCTCCCTCAACTCTTTCCACCAGTTGTGTCAGTTTCTACTAAATTTGGACTATGAATATTTTGGCTACTGCTGCCTATGCTAAAGTGCTACTTCTAGTTAGCATACTAACTAAGAGCAGTAAATAGTATACTATAATATGGTCTGTGTGTGCCTGTAGGTAGTCGGCTGCCAGAATGCACTCCAATCTGTAGGAGGTAAAATAATTGGTCAATTGGTTGAAGAAAGGTGTTATGAATTTATAGCTAAAGTTTAACCATGTATTTACGTCCCAACGTAGTGCTTTTTGCCATCTATAGGGTAATCACAGGCTAACTACAATATCTAGCTTTCTAAAGACAACAGATACCGCAGGGCATCGTCTGTCCTCCATTACACATAATAAGCAATGCAGCTGATTGGTTGTAGTAATGGTTCTATTACTGACGCTCATAGCAGTCAGAATTGACGGCAATTAAAGTAAATGTAGGGGCACTTTTCCCCTCGATGGAGTTTGAAACTGGAGTAATGCTATTCCGAGAATATAATGCTCGAGGCCCGGAGCACATCAAGGTTTGCATCGACTTCCGCCCTCTCACCTCTATTCACCAAAACAATGTCAGTTGCTACTAATTTGCACTATAAGCACTAGGATACCGCTGCTAGAAGTAAGATACCAATGCTAGAAACGTAAATTCTTGTAAAAATACTTAATAAGACCCCTAAATAGTATACAAGAATACGGCCGATACGTTCATGTAGGAAATCGGTACCTAGTAGGCAGTCTCAAAATATATTGGGCAAATAATAACTTGTGGGTTAACGAAGCGTTATTAAATATAAGGTCAAGTGCCACATACCTTTTTGTCGCAAAAAAAGCCATTTGCCGTTTTAAGGCTGACTTTTCGACTTACTACTGCATCGAACCACAGCTTCAAATTTCCGGAACATCTCCTTTCCAAAAGAGAGCCATCTGCTCCAGAATCATCTTAACATGGCAACTTAACATTTCCTATGACTGTATTAACAGCTGCGTGATAAGACACACCTCCTTTATTTGCTTAAGCGTAAAAGATAGGAATATGCACTTGCCAGGTTCAATTGGGAAGATGCACTTTTGATCGCTCTTATAAGTATTTTATTAGTCTGACGCTTCCGATGTAGTCTCGGATCTAACATAACACATAATAGCCGAAACGTGTAATTCATACACAGATAGTTGCAGTATTTATAGGATGCAGTCGCCAGGCTACATCATACCTAGTTCAATGAAACGCTCCCTCCTGACGGGGATAGTTACCTGTTTTGTGCTAATTATTAGATGGCCGACTTGCAGGTCGTGACCTGCTGAAATTTTATCACCCGTGCTAGCCTTGGTCGTGATAATTGCTCGTTCATTCCCAGGGTAACGAATCGCCTTGGCCAAAACACCGAATATTTATTGAGATTTCATTATTGTGGTTTATAAACTCGGGGCCTTAGAACCGTGACTCAAGTCACTCGCGTCTCACATGAAGGTCACCTCTCGCGAGAATTTCGGCCCCATCATATTTGAATGTGTGGCCGATTATCATCTAATGAGCCGCAATTTGACAATTGACGTCTGTTCTCCGCATTTCTGCCGCTTGTTCGGCAAGTCATGTACTGAGAAGTTTTCCAGTTTCGTTGACGTAGTTGCCTTGTTCGCAACTGCGATAGGCACTCTAGACGACTATAGATAGCTCTTGCCACGGTACTGCGTATATTTATGCTATTACCTGACTCCTAGCGTTTGTTTATAGCTTGTATGCGACACGAAATCCAGCAGGGGTGATTGAAGTTCAGCGGATGACGGCCCACGCACCGACCACCAAGTAATTAGCGCACAATCGCGCAACTATCTTCGATAAGGGGAATCGTTAATCTTCACAGGTATGCAATAACATAGTGATTGTATCCTATTAATGCTATAAATACCTGCGTTCGAATGAACTGATTATGGTTTTACGATTTTAACCAAAACCTCTGGAAGATAAAGTTCGTTCTCGCAGACTACGTCTGCTCCGTGTCCTGAAGATCATGTTTTGCAAAAGAGGCGTAACCTTGAGAAAGTGCAGCGTCCCGAAAGTTCAGGATACTGAACAAATTGATGCGGCGCTCGAAAGCCCTTCTTCCACATTTATACAAATACCTGGACTGCAAAATTTTTCATTCATTCGATAACTAGCATTCCCTTGGATAGCAAGAAATGTTTGATTTTGCCCAATTGTGCCCATTTTTTCCTCGAAACACTGACGTGACGTTAGTATTTCTTAACTTTGCGCGTCAACTTAAGCCAGTCAACAAAATAAGCAGCCCCTTAAATTTATGTATTGACATTGGAGTAGTATGTGTTTATACGACCTGGAGTCGAAAAAATTGCACAAGTATTATTCGTTGTTTCGGTGAGAATGCATTTGCTAATAAATGTATTGTATTTCGAATGCGCAGGTGACAACTATTTCCAGTGATAGCAATCAAATTTCCAGATTGATTATATCAGCAATGGTTATGGAGTAACGGCTTTTTACAATGTGGCCACGAACTAACAAGCCACCAGAGTGAATGCAAGTGTGCCAACTGGATCGCACGATAGCAAGTACAAAATCTTACTTCACCTGCGGCTTTTGATTTACAAGTAACGATGTTGGGGAAAGAAAACGCGTAACTCACCTTGATTCGTTGCCTGGTTCGCCGCAAAGCTTGTGATGGCCTTAAGAGAAAATTGTTCAAGAAAGCAAAAAATACGGAGCAACTACTGTATTTTAACTCTAGTCAATCAATCTGACACAAAAGTTATGGCGTAAGGACGCTCTCTCGACGTTTTGTGATTATCTGCACTACAATGGAAGTTAAGATTGCCAAATATCAATACCCTTAATGGGTGTTCAGAGAAACTGGTTACTCGCCTATATGCAAAGGAGACGAGATGATTTGCAGAATTTTTATCGCACCAGGGTTTTTCGACGATTTTACAATTGCGTTAATAAGCAACTCGGCCGCGAACCTAACGTACAACGGTCGCAGCAAACACGGCCGTCTCGATCACGATACGCCCCCATAGGATCATGCCCCGTTATGAACTGTTGGCTCGGTTTTTGTTTTACAGTATTCCGTTTCGAGGCGCATTATCAATACCCAGGTAGCTTCATTTTGGGCTTTTTGACTTGCTCCGGTGGAATTACGTCTGTTGTGAGCATCTTAACATGCCTATTAACACCAAAAGGGACTGATCGTTTTCCTATGCTCCTGATATAGATTTAAAGCCAAGTGGCATAAATGATCGTAGTGCGTCGTCCATGGATATTGAACTATTTAGTTAAGGTCAAAACTAGAATATCAAAATGTGGTCGCCGAATTGTACTTGCTATGTCGGTCAATTAACTTTCATATGGATTGCGCACAAAAAAAATTGTTTAGCGAAAAATATTGAATAAATTTACTAATCCAAAACTTATGATTTTCGGAAGAGGTGGAATAGTTTGCTACTATAATGTCAACTATGGCAGAACCTGAGTTGTTGGTTAGGAGATGATAGAACACATAGCTCAAAGAACGTATACCTTATTAATGTGGGTAATCTAAAAGAAATGTAGCCGAATTTTTTCGAAAATAAAACTGGCAGTAGAGTAAAAATACTAAACTCAGTAAAGGATCGTTGGTGATGGTAAGACATTTATTTTCATGGGCATTCTTTTGACAAATTAAATTAGCTTCAATGGTGATTCAGGTCAGACTTACCTACTGGTGTCAGTCAAAGTCACAGTCAGCATTGAACTGGCGCCAAAAGTGTCAGACCGATGAAGACCAATATATGTGCTGGAATGTCCTATGAGTGTTTATTTTAATGGTTACATGTGGGGGGGGGGATAGTTATTTAGGGGAGTCAGCGCAAGGGACGCAGTAAGTCGAAAACTGTGTCCCGTACATGTTGGGCAATCACCCCCCAGGTACCCCCCAGGTACCCCCCGGCACCCCACTGTTATCTGTGGCGTTCCCTTACGCTAGGCTCCGCTTATCTATCACACCACGGTAAAAGCCTTTGCCGATGGCTCCACGTCGCGTTAGCCCCTACACTCCGGTGGTTTTGACACCCAAGTCACCGACCCTGCGTCCAGCCTGCCGTGGATTAGGTTAAGTACCCTTACTGGAATTCAGTACGAGGTCACTTGTATTATGAAAGGGTTGCTTATATGCTCGTGTCCTACGGCTTTGCTCACAGTGGTGAGATGATAATTTTTTAAATGTTTCCAAGCAAGGAATCTTCCCAGCACACTCCGACGTATTCCAAAAAAATTTAGATATCCAAAGTACTCGCCCGAATGAAATTTCACACGTACGCGTTAGTGGCATGTAAGCTCACAAAATCACTTGTTTTATAAAAAGGTTGCTTATATTCTCGTATCCTACGGCTTTGCTCACAGTGCAAAGTTGATAATTTTTTTCATGTTTTCCAGCAAGGAATCTTCCCAGCATACTCCGACGTTTTACAAAAAAACATTTAGATATCCGAAGAACTCGTCCGAATGAAATTTCACACGCACGCGTTAGAGGCATGTTCGCTCAAGGGAACTTATTCTGCAGATGGAAGGTTATAAATGTTGCCTGTTCGGCCTGTATTTTGCCCGAAACTTTGGCATTTCGGGTAGATCAATGAAAATGTTATCAAAAATGAATGAATGCCACAAGACAGCTTGGGATGAAAATGCCTTGTAACGTGATTGCCGTGTGAGACTACAGTTTTTGACACACTACATTTCAACCGGCAGAGGGACGAGTTCGTGGACCAATAGCTAGGGCAGGTGTGAGTCTCAGAAGGTACACAGCGTTGTGTTTGTTATGCTCAATGTATGATGATTAATTCTAAATTTTCCTGTCTTTTTCTTCAACGCTCTTCTACCTATAATACTTACCACCGAACGGCCGCTGACGGGAATCAAGAGTGAGCGCCGAGGCACACGCGGGCGAGTAAGTCTCGAAACGCCAATACGACGGATAACGTAAGTGGAGTTGCATGACTATCATGTAGCCCAATGTCGATACATTCCGAAGACTCCAGAAAAACGGCTTTTGAATACACCTTTGGTAAACCACCTGCGAAAACCGCACTTGTTAAAAAGGGCTACCTAATTAGTATACAATTGTTTATTAAAGGTTGGATGTTCTTATGTGTACAGATATACTTCATAGAAAATGTCAGCAAAAGTGTCCTCTCTGTTACACATTAAACAGTAACTCTTATCTTTAAATTGCATACGCAAAAATGGTATGTTTTGGTTTTATAAGCTTGCCTTATTTCACTTAAATGTTTGAGGTCGATCTGCCGTTGCAGTTGCATTTGGGCTTTCGGTCTAGAAGCGAAATACGTTCCATGTAGGGGAAACCACTTAATTCTATCTGCCATTAATAAACTACCATCTTTTGTTCATAAACATTTGCAGTGAAAGTCAACAACGTTGTTTACGTAATGATAATGATCAGTAAAATTTGGGATACTGTGTAATTCAAATGGATACTGTAGAGTTTTAAATAATCTCATAATAAGAAACTCTTTGAGGAAACATCAAGAGTTGCTTCAAGTAAAAAATTAAGAAAATGTGATTTCTTATCAAATGAATACAAAGAAGCATAGTTTTGAGTTTTTCTGGAAAATATAGTAACACTTTTAAATGTATCAGCAATAAGGAAAAAAGCAATGGTAGATAAGTTTTTTTCTTTTTGAAAAATGCGTTCTCTGCAGCGGAAAGAAAAGTGCGTGCATTCAAAAGCAGGTATCATGCGTTTTTGCCGCACAATGATCCACGTTACAACTTCACCCAAGTTCTTTTCCCTAACGGAAAACGCATTTCAGAAATTCAGTTAACATTACATGAGATCGGTCAGCCACTGTGCTCCTATAAAAGGCCCTGCAATAAGTATATGAATGCAACGAGAGAGTCAAATAATTATGCGGCAAACCATACTTAGGATGCGAACCCACTGCAAATGCAGCAAACGGGGTGTTTTAGGTCACCTGGCTGCAGGCTTACGCCATGCCAGACATCTGCGCTCAATCCCTCTTGTCTGTGTCAAGCAGTCGTCCTCAAAGGGCTGAGGGTGCAACGTAGACTGCTCATTACATACCTAATTTACACGCAAGTCGTGGTCCCCGCGCTCAACCTGCAGTGGAGAATAGAGCATGCATAGTTAAAAATGACGTTTGATTTCCGAAGAAGAAGATGTGATCACTGGAACAAGGACTTTATTTTATGGCGTTTCGGATTCCGTCGGGAACCCTCAGTCATAGGTAATCGTAAACAGGTCTGAGACATGCGCAGACATGTTTACGATTACCTATGACTGAGGATTCCCGACGGAATCTGAAAAATCCGGAAAATAAAGTCCTAGTTCCAGTGATCGCATCTCCTACTTCGGAACTGCTGCCTGGGACTCGTATATTTTCCTCTATTGACGTTTGAATTGTCAAATGAACTCGTTTGCCAACGTATTGTATTGTCGTCGTAAGAGATGCAGGCAAATGTGCATTTAGTTGTAGCGGTGGCCCATTAGCTGCCAGTAAACCTGACGAAAAACGTGTCTGTGATTACTGTTTGTGTTGAAACGTCCACCGTTGTTAAAATTATTGAATTTCTGTGGCCTTTTGGCTAACAGAATATTAGAGGCATTTATTTATAGCCGGCTGGCCTACTGATTGACTAAATAATATGTTCTTCTACCTTGCAAGATCGCCACGACCTCTCAGTCATGTGCTAACATGCAGTGTTCACTCGGCTGTGAGAAGTGAAGCAGAGCCTCAGGAATCATCCCATTGGGACGGTATGCTGACCTCCACGTGAAAGTATTCGAGGCGGCATTTAATGAAAGCGTACGTTTTAAGATAAATGAGTCCCAGCACGCGAGACGTAGGCTGCAGCGATGGACTATCTGCGGTCCTTAAATCTGATAGTAGGTGCGCCTGAGATTTGGGTGCATTGGTGGATTTCGACCTGTTAGGGTAATGCTGCTCAGTTTTTCTCCCAGACAGATCTGTTGGAACTGGAAGCATTTATTTTATTCCGCTAGGTCGCATGTTTCATTGGCCAACAAACTATGCATCAGTTTGGAAGCTAAACTATGTAATCACCACTTGCTCCTTATCATGTGCTTAAAATTAGGTTTCATTTGCCTGTCAGAAGACTGAGGACAATTCTACAAGCATCCCAGTAGACTTGGTTGGTTGCCCGTTCGGATGTAGCTTTAGGCACTGTTGTGGTGGTGCCTAGGCCTATTGCATTATCCAGCTCTTGTGCTGAAAAGCTTTGGCTGTTCGCAGACAGTGTGATGACCTTCGCAAGGACCTGTTCAAAGTGGAGGTTTGCGAATGTCTTTTTTAGTATAACGAGGAGTTTTCGTAGTTGCAAATAAGTTTTATGTCTTACTGCATGGAATTGAATCTGTAGGATGTATTGATATACGTAACATAGATCATTTTTGCTCATCAGAATGTGTTTCTTTGTCCGCTTACTTTTTGTACAACTGAGCCGGCTGTCCTCTTTCAAAGCATAAACTGAAGTTATTGATCACCCATTCAAAGTTGTGGCTGTGTTTTGGCCATGGGCTGATCAATTTTTCTACACTCGCTGCTTGGCCCTGTGTGTAAATTATGGCATAATTTGACGGCAATTAGTGTTGTGTTCCGTCCTCACAATAGAGGATGCTGGTAATCCTGCTCCCCCTTCCGGTGTTTTCGTCACGGGGCCGACTTTGTTTGCAAATCTTAAGTTCGGTTTGACCTTTTCCCGTCCTTTACTCACGTTATGGCGTAGGACTTTGTAGATTGCGGGAGTTTCCAGATGGCTATTGACGGAGATGGCGTCTGAGTACCATGCCTAAGTCGTCATTAACGCCTTTTGCATTCATGAAAAATAATTAAGCTTGGTGTTACGAAGTCACCGACGCACCCACTTCGGTAAGTGACATTTTATGCGAAAGCGACTACTTATGATAGATGGACAGGCGGATCCTTTAAAATATCGCTCCCTGTTGCGCGACCGATAGCTTTTTCCATTGCCTTGTAAGTCCCACTTTGCACGCGAGTGTCCCAAAATGTGGGATCAGAAAGGATGAACGGGTAGAAGTCATCAAACAGTAGTTACACTCGAAGGGGCCAATGAACGCGATCGACAGAAAAACCGTCCAATTATGGTAAGTTACTGCGACGGATACAGATCAAAACCCTGAAAGTTAATGCCAGGCATAATAAACACGTGGAATCTGTTGAAATTATGATCATATTCTTAAATCTTTTCATCAAGAACTGCATATGCATTCGATAATCTACGGTTTATTGATATGAAGGGGCAGGAGCTGTTGTGTTATGCATGTTCAATCGGAAGTTATGGTCACTTCCAATAGTAAAAGTGCAAGCAAAGGTTGATGTTACTGGGCCCAGTTAAACAAACGTACTTTTCTATAACAAACAGAAAATAAACTGTGCACGTTTTTATAAGCCAGCCTTTTCCATTCAATTTGGGTCCTTACTTATTGGTGATCTGTAGGCGCGTGTGAGGTGTGTATGTATCATAGGCTTAGCGCAAATTGACCTCTAAGTACATTTAGTACGTTTGCTGATTATGTTTTGAGAACTTAACTGTAAAAATGAATTAAGTTTGTCAAACTTTATTCTAAAAATCTTACAAGGTACGTATTGAGAGTGTAGGAGCAAACATATTTTAGACTATATTCGTGTTTTAACAGTAGATTAGCAATAAATTTTCAAAATTCTGCCCGCATGCACTGTTAATGCACACGGTTTAATTGCTAGGCTTCAAAGCGCCTGCCGATTTTATTCCGTCCATGCTGCAACTGTCTGCTACTGGTTTGGACGCTGAACTCCAGTTTGAAAACAATTTCATTGAACTAGACCGTTGCTCTTTAAGTGTCACCTAGTGCCCCCTATGTGAGCTTCGAAAAACAGGAAAGAATGTTTCGTCATGGGGTATAGGCAGAGATGTTGCTTCTTGGAAGCACTGCCATTTGACTTTATCCAGCCGCTGCTGTTTATACGGAATTTTAGAATGTTTTTTCTGAATTACCTGTTTTCACCGCTGATTTTTTGTGTAGACGAGGCGAATTGGAACATTCGACACTCAGCAACCGGCCTTTTTCCACGGAAGGTAGCAGTTTCCGTGGTGAAGAGAAAATTTATATGGCGGCTGAAGTTAATTTGTAGGGATTCATCGTGAAGTTAGCTTCAACAAGCATGCGCATCGGTAAAATTAACTCCAGAAATTATAAAATACAGGAGCTTTTTTTAAATACATCAAGTTTGCGTTTTTTTTCATATTTTATGTCAAACCTTTAATCCAATACGCCGTGATGGCACAGTATTACTGCACTTAAGATGAACGAGCGATCACTAAAACAGGATTCGGTCTAGTAGAGGAGACCATAATCAGAGGTTATGATAATGTTACAGAGATAAGTGGATTTTGTATTGCAAAGAAGAGGAATGTGGGAGGTGAAGAGGTAAATGAGATTACGCCAACTCACGGCGTCCCTTCTCAGTGGCTCTTGACTGCATAAACGGAGGGTGTGCTACAGGGGGAATTATATTACCGTCTTTTCTGATTGGGCTGGAGTCAGATACTCGGTCTCCAGCAGCTCCTACGTAACTTTATTTCTGCCTAGCGCTTTTATCTTAGAGCTGGCGGAGCTTAATTTGTTATCTTCCTCCACAGTGTGGGTATCGATCTGAGAGTGTGGGCTGCCTCTGTGCTGCATTATCCGCGAATTAGGCTTACATCCTTTATAGTAGCGAACGTAATAACAGCCGGCAACTTTGTAAACTAAATCAGATTTCAAATCTGCATTCAGTTGGTCCTATATTTATATGATTTATGTACGCATTTAGTTGTCAGACGATTGGCAATGACCACACGGAACTCTGCAGCAGTACGTTCTTTTGTTTTTGATGCATTATTTAGAATATGTACTGTGGGCGGTTCTACTCCTCCGAGGGAGATGCGATCACTGAAACAAAAGTTTTATTTTCCTGACTTTTAGGATTCTGTCGATAATATTTAATGTTAGGTAATTTTAGAATAGTCTTCGCATGTTACAGACTTTTCTACGATTACCTATGATTAAGGATCCTCGACAGAATCCGAAGCGTCAGGAGAATAAAACACTTGTTCCAGTCGTACCATCTTATTCTTCTTAACTGCTTCCTGGAACTCGCATATTCACTTCTATTGTTTCTCCTCCGTTTGTTTTCTGTACGGAGATCCTTTATGAATTAACTGCTTGTTGATCGGGTCGTTGCCGTTGGGTCCTGCAGATGCTGTACATCTAGCACTCATTCCTCCGGCTTACTGTGGTGTTTAATTTATCGATTGGAAAAAACATTTAGCATTTGCAAATCAAAAAATATTTATAATAGGGCCATTGAATGGATATAGTAAAGGTAAACATGTTTTCTGATTCAAACAATATATCTACGTTAGACCGTTTGAGAGTGTACCCTAGAGCTTAACGTCCGAGATCACGGCAGCTATGATAAAGAATCTTGTAAGACTAAGTAAACAGTCATTCCAATCGACAGCGCCAAATCACATTATCTGTAGTAAATGCAGTCAATAAATCTGGCGGCTGGTTTTTATATGCAGGGTTAGATTGCATAAAATATGGGTGCAACCCCGTCAAGTGGGTTAGGTGGTATTTTCTGAAAATACTGGCATATTATTAAATTAATTTGTTAGCAGATACACCATAATTAAAAAAGTATTCCTTTTATCTGCACGCACACGCAAAAACTAAAATGTAGTGCCTAGTTGTTTTGACCAGAACTTTTACAAAGTTTTCAATGTTCCAGCCAGTAACAATAACTTCCAATGCCTGTAGCATTTGCTGTCCAATAGGTGTTCACTTAAAAGCATTTTCTTATGATCACCCTAAGAGGTAAAATCTAACACGCAAGGTAGGTCTTATTTAGAATGATAATTGTTTTAACATCATATGTGCACCTTTTTTCAAATAAACCACTTGAGCAACTCCGCACTTATCTGCTTTCTACAAAATAAGGTCCAGTTGAGGCCCAAGGACAAATCTACATTGAAGAACAAAGTGGCGTGTTGGATCGCGTTTTGGGATCAAATGTTTAACAAATTAAATTAAAAAATTTATCGCTTCCACAATATTTAAGTTAACATTTTAAATCTCATAAGTTTTGGCAGCGTGGTTGTACACCAGCCGTACGGTCGTTTAAAAACATGACTTTATTCGTTTGAGAATGTCACTGAAATAATGTTTAAGCTATTCTTCTAGTATAGACCTGTAGCATATACAATTTCATTCAAAGACTTTAGAAAGACAACTTAAATTTAAGTCGATGGTGCGCTTATGTGACATAGAATATATCCTAATTCCAGCATCATTGCTACGTCGACATGCCAAAATATATTTTGGGATCACGCCTTTCTGACATTTGAGGCCCAAACTTCGGGTTTAGGATGTCGTTCACATGCTTGAATTAAAACACTTAATACAGTAGATTTCGAAGTCTGAGTTGTATGCAGATCACTAGTTCACAAAGTTAGCCTACTAATTACTTATGCGTGAATTCCCTTTGCAAAAACAAACACTCAATGCATTTAATTTACTCTGATATCCCACTTCCACCAAATACGCTTTGCGACTAAAAAACCATGGTCCTTGTAATTGGGCTTGTGTTTCTTGAACTACATAACTAAGTAGACGCATCTGTGTCATCCACATATGTTAGTTACCCATTCCGGGCTAATCAAGTAGGGCGAAAGGCTTGTTCCTCGACGATCAAACATGATTCCATCATGCACCCTTTATACATCTTCACCTGTTCTGGACTTTCGCTGGCGATCCGAACATGCTTTTCTTAACCCGACCAACAATTCGTAAATTCTTTCTTGGTTTTGCACTTCTTTTTGGAGCAATTCAGTTGTTTTTTGTTGCTTTTTTCTTTAACGGAAACCACATGTGGTGACGCTAAGTCGCTATTTATGTGTTTTGACTTCGAAGCTGGGTATAAAATATGTTTCCTAAGTATTTTTTATGCCAATTTTCGCCTGTACGTAAAAAGTTACCTTTTAACGTCGTGGGCTATAAGCATATGTTTTGATAGAATTGGAAAAAAAAGAGGGAGTACAGAAGCGAAATTTGGTAAACGTTCATTACTTCTAATATTATGATAGGAGTGGTCCGATTTCATCGCCTGATCTTTTATTAAAAAGGGAAATATTGTGATATTTGCCAGTCACAAAACCGTTGATTCATTCTTCAAAAGCCGAATGACTGAAGAGTCTCCTGTACGGTGGGTGTTTACCCAAAGAGATGAAGTACATTACATGTGACATAAAGCTCTGGTAGAACAGTCCGGACATCATGAGAAAGTAGAATTCCCTGATCGTGTGATTATATTGCTAAATTTTTCTATAAGTAAATGAAAAATTGTGCCATCATAAACTGGCCACGTGCTAGATGCACTAAGTGTTCTTTTGTTATAATAATTTTAGTGGCCTCTTAAAATAGCGATGTGGTCGATGTGGTATACCAGACCAGGGTAAGCCATGCGTTATTTGGTTTGCTTTCCCATAAAAAAAAACCCAACATTAGGGAGGCGTGTTGATACGCGTAGGCATGGGCCCATGCTTAGTCATTCACATATCCCCGATCTCATCTCCGGTCTTGACTCAGTATTAACACCAGCCACAGGTGTGCGAAGGAACAGAAAGTGTTGTACATGCAATGCAATTATCAACTAAAAAAATCACGCGTAGGCAACATCCCTACTCGTCTAAATCGGTGGTTGGACAATAAAGATTCACAGTCATATAGCATAAATTGACGTGTTAGCGCGTAAAGGCAAAAGATTTAAGGCAAAGAAGGATGAAGGGAGCGTGATATTTACTCCAAAAACATGAACAGAAACACTTTGTGCAGTCAGTCTCCAGATATGGTGACACAAATGTGTCGTTTACGTAAGTCAACATTGCTAACGTTTACCATTCACTTTAAGGCTCAGTTGATTTATTCTACATCGACCTATATAAAGTGGGTATGCTTCATACAGCTTAAGTTTTATAAACCAAACAGTCCATGGTATGGCATTTGTTTATGATTTTTTGAAAACGTAACTCCAAATATCGTGCAATACTTTAAACGCTGTATTCAGTGGATAAAGATAGTGGGTAAAAATTTTCAAAGGAGAACCATGTCGCCCGTTCTTCGACCAAAAGCATGATTTCCACGCGAATAACTTGTTGACATTAACGGATAATGCTTATCCAATTAAGGGATTCCTGACCTCACCCATACTCCGGTCGTGTTCCATATGTTAAACGCAAATCTGGCAAGAATCACGCAACCTTAAAAGGTCATATTCGGACAATTTTTTGTCGTAATGAATGCCAACGTCATTAAGCGAATGTTGTGACCTGATCATTTGAAATCTAAAACATGTACCCGCGCCCTGTTTAAACTTGACCAATCAAACGAAGGTTGATTTGATGAAAAACGAATAAACTTGTTTTACGATATGTTTCGGCAACTCTCCGTTCGCAATTTACATTAAATTATGGAAATAAAGGACGACGAGAAAAGCATGGCATAAAAATCCTTTAAGGGGATTGGCAAGGGACGTTCTGTGCGAGACAGCGGGGCCTTTCGTCTCATAACTAGTCGTCTTAGTGTTGCCTTATGTCTGTGAGCTACGCCAATACCCAGCGGTTGTAACAGGCGAGCGACTGCTTCGGAAACATTCTTGATGCATGGCATTGCTCTCCACATTTTCGGTTGTTCCATCAGTGGTCTTGTTGTTTTTTTTTCGGTTGTCTGCTGCGTTCTAGGAAGCTACGAGTGTAACCACTGGAGATGAATATCAGCCGAAGATAGCTAAGTTCTGCCATTTTGTATCCTGTCTCGTTGTCATGTGTTTCTGCCCTTTTGTAGAGCGTTAGCACACAGCTGCGTTTGTGGCCCAGCAAATAGTTACTTTGGTAACTGCGTACCTGAAGTTTGTCGGTTTCTCTTCGGTATACCGCCTTCTTTAGGTTTCTGCCAGTCTTACGGTGGACAAAGACGTATAAGAACGCAAGTTGCTTGTAGACCTCAGCCTCCATTGTGAAGTGAATACCGGCAAACACAGAGTTCCGGATCGTGAGAACTTCAGAAACCATTTCATTCTTGAGAATGGCGACGATATCGTCTACGTACCGAGGCCAAAATACTGGTTTTTATGTTGTAAAAGACAATGACTTAAACTTTTGAAAAACTGCCCAGCAAGGAAACCCGATAGCGGTGAACCAATTGGACTCCCTTTGGTTTGTTCGTACACCGTGCCCTCAAAGGTAAAATGCGTGTTGAGACAAAACTTGAGCAGTTGGATGAGGTGCTCACGGGAGGCTTATTTTCCCCTCCTCGTATCGGCTCTCCAGTAGAACACCTACAGTTTTAATCGCAAGAATCTGAGGAATTGAGGTGAAGAGTAAAATAACACCAAACTATACTATGACTTCTTTTGCGTTGAGGTGTAGCTCATTAAGTTTTTTATGAAATGTACAGCTGATCCAACGTGTCTTGACGTAGTCTTCGAAAGAGGTAAATTACTCAGCCAGGGGGCACCCAAATGTCTAATAAAAGAGCTATTTTAAGAGGGAACATGTTATAAAAAGCCTTTTAAATGATACTGGGCATATTTTTTGCCGAATTCTGCTGCGGACTTTATTTCTCTCGGCACTGTGTTGACAAATCTTGGTGATTCTAAAATCATGAGCAAAATAGACAGGCGCATTATAAAAAATGCCAAAAAACGCACCATTTAGGTTAATGCTTTTCAAAAATATCTTATTTGTAAGGTTTTAGTAAGTGCGTGGAGTATCTTTCTCATGTACGGACCATCGATTGAATTCACTGAAAATCGTAGTGTTTCCAACCATTTTAAGAACATATTTAACCTAGTCCTTAACAAATACCGAAATAGTTGCAAGAAAACGTCCCTAAAGGAAATGTTTCTAAGTGTGTGAAAACGTTTGTTTAGGATTGCACCTGAAAAATTCATTGAAATTTTTAGTCACTGACCAAGATTTCGGCACGTGAGTTCACGAACTATCTTACTCCTGTGACCTTCTAATTGGCGCAATCAAGCGATCATCTGGTTGCCGTATTCTAGCGTCAACCCAGCAATTTATAAATGAAAGAAACAACTAGCAATTTTCATTGAAACGTGTTAGAATACATACTTGAACATTGGGGTGTTCGATACCAGCCACATGTTACATTGCGTGTAAGATGGAATCATATGCATATTAACGTTGTAGAAAGGTATTATTTTACAACAAAATACAAATTATGCTGCTTTATTTACTCGCATTTGCATTAACAGGCTTCTTGTTAATGTAAAACTTTATTTTACCTAACGCGCCTCATCTCCACGTTTTCAGACTTTTCGAATTTTCTAAAAATTGTCATATTTCTAAACAACGTGATCTAAACCGGTTTAGGCGTCATTTCTATGCACAACCATTACTTTGCTGCTGCAATACTTTGGGGAACGTGATCTAAGCTGTGTTTGCGTAACAGGGATTTTATTGTCCGAATCTTTGTATTTCAGAAGTAAGCTCAGCTACTGTAGTATTTGGCTGTGTATTTTAAATCCTAGAACTACATAACTTACATTTACCCGGATTCATATCTATTTGTAGGTCTATTCTAACGAAAACGCTGTTGACTATCTACTGCATAGGCTCCTATAACAGCGGTTTGATGACCATACAAATGTTGACTTGGCTTGTCTAACGAATATCCGAAATGTTCCTCTGACTCCTTCATTTTGTGGAAAAGTTCACTTTGCCTCCTGCGCTGTAAGATTCAATGACTGATGAAAACCAATATCAAAACGTCCTTGTGTGCTTTTTTTCAACTTTTAATAAACTGATGTCTTACCACACGTGCGTGTGCTTGGGAGGAAAGGCAGACTTAAATAAATTTTCTCCTTGCTTGGAGCCCTTTAGAACAAAGAAAAGTGGGTTGTGCTAAAAAGTACAAACACATTGAAAAAGGCTTTCAGCCCGCTAGATGCTTTTTCTTCAGACTTCAGATTTTCCTACAGTGCACTTCATGGAATAAAATCGATTGAAAAAAATGCGTAGAAAAGTCCTTGAGTATAATGTTATCAACTAGAAAGAGACTTCAGTTAAAGGTCAGCATCGGGCAGCCTGTGATTTAGCTTGCAAATGTATTCTCCTCTTACTGGTTTAATAGAATAACCTAAATGATTGTTTACAATTTGAGTACGGGTTGGCAAATATTTCAACTGTTTTTTGTGTTCAGTCAGACGTTTATGCGCACATAAAATATGAAAAAAATGAATGATGATCCTCAGTATTTAAGTTCTTCTCTTGTTCTTCGTCTGACTAGAAACATTTTTATATCATTTACTTGCCAACTTTATCGAGAAATATCTATTTAATCAAGCGGTCCTTTTCCGCTGCCATTTGCCAGTCTGCTATAGAAGAAAGACCAGAGCCCCGAAAAACTCAAATAAGCTGAAACGAACATTTGCTTTTTATTTTCCTCCTCGTGGATACCAATTTAATCAAGCCTGTACGGTAACATGATCCTTGGAAATTTGGCAGGTTTGTCATTTAAATGGATAAAACGTAGATAAAGACAATATCCTACTGCAACCCACCAGCATATTCTAAAAATATCTAACTACTCTAGCGATTTAATATGATTGTTTAGACAGCAGCGTGCTCGCCGTATAAGTTTGCTGCTGTCGTGGACTCCTTTAATGTATTCATGTTTTGTCTACCGCCATCGGATACCGCAAATACGTAACGCAGAAAAAATAATCGTGCCGAAGCAATTTCATGAATGCGTTAACAGATAATTGGATGCCAGAATATCGTTCCCAAAGCACAGGCATATAAAATATTTGAGAGAATTCTTCTGGTAAATCATTCCAACAGGTTAAATAAGAAAAAGCATAAAAAACACAAGCAAGGACAGTTTTTTACGTTTTTGCATTCTCACCTAGAGAGCGTTGAACGCTCGGTTCAAATTTTAAGCAGACTGGATAAGACCCGATTTGGTAGTATTAATAAATGCTTAATGACTCTTTGGTCGTCATTTGTACTCTACCACGTAATTAATGAGTAAGAAAAAATCCTTTTGGACGGGGTCAAACATCAAAGTATAATTTGAAGTTCTTGGACAATAAAAATCAGTCCCAAATAGATGTGAAATGCGCATATGAGACATTCTGACTCAACAACGGTAGCCTTTACGTATAACTTAGCTAATACACAAACAACTGTATAGAAATAAGGCAGTTGTAAAAGTTCCATGTTAAAGCCCGATGGAAAACGACATGATGCAGGATCAATGAAGAGTCCCAATGTTGTTTGTTGAGGTCACTAAACTTTGGTTTTATTGTCTGTTTTTTATGTTACTCACACATATGCAACAATCGGGTGCGGACTTTACGGGGGTGCAAATGCATTACATTTAAATGAACTTCATTCCAACTGGACCACGTACAAGCCGAAGCAAACGTTGCGGGTATATAATATTCGGTGCAATCCTTATTATTGTAAGCATAAGTGCCTAAAGGTATTTTAACGGAATTTGAAACCAAGTTCTTTAAAAGGTCTTTTTTAATCAGTAGGAAGAACAGTGTCCTGCTATTTCACCTTTTTGTTCAGTAACATTCTCAAACCAATTTTAATACTGATACATAAATAAACCCTGGATGTAGGGATTGAACGGCCGAAGCAATTTGATGCGGCCTAAAAAAATCGCAGTGTACAATTGCCGAAGGGAAATTGTCATTCGGCGCATACACAAGCCACTTAATAATCTAGTGGACAGAATAACGATTTTTTGTTATTCTCCTAAAATTTGACACGCCTTAAAGACTGCATCGGAGACTGTATAGCCGTTTACTGTGTTAATGCAACCATTTTGTAATTCCCTCCTAGCAGAAGCAGAGACTAATGTGGACTGAAATGTCTTACAAGACTTTCGGTTTTTAGTACAGATAGTTAGGCTTCGCAAATGCCAGTAGCCTGCGACGTCTTTGACTTACATTTGAATACTTGCCAATCATTGGTCCGATTGCGCGGTGTCATTTGAAAAACAGTCCAAACACTCAGAGGCGAACTTTGCCATGGGCGACTACATGTATTTCGAAAATGTTTAAAAAATAATTGTCCATTCACTGTGGATAAAATAAGGCACACATAAAAGATAGCACTGGGATATTACCAACTATGCATAATGACCGAACATCGCGGTTGTAAACAACCTGGTAAATCGTCCTTGAATGAGCTACAAAATGCAGACAAAGGTTAACTTCAACCATTATTGGTGTCCGAATAAAAAAGAGGAGTAAAAACACATGAAGTAAAATAGTCACACCGATGTATACATACGAATAAAACAGAAGGTTCGCGTTCCAGGTATTCCTACTGGTAAAAAAGACATATGATCGAGCACCGGAACGAATTTTGTTTTAATCTGAGCTTTCGGGCTCCTGTGGGAGTCCATTGTCAGAGATAGTACAACAGCAACGAATGGGGTGGCTACTTGTGGCGTGTGTATAAAAAATAAAATTTAAACGTGTAGAAAATCAATAAATGTGTGTTTGTGCCACGGTTTCGCCACTGTGAACTGTATTAGCATGTGCCAGTAAGCAAGATCGGCATGTTTGATGGGAATAATTACAGAAATAAAATCACCAACGCAAACAAGCAACACTTATAGGGGAGAGACATTTAAAAGTTATGTGAGAGGAAAGGAAAATGAGAAGAGAGAGATTGTGCAAAATTGAGAACTGCTAGGTTTGGGAGCCAAATGGCTGCGTCAGCAACGAAGATGGGGTGATTATGGAGGATGTTGGGCGAATTAATTACAGCAGGTGTCTGGATGTGATCGTTAGTAATAGCGTAATGCCATGCACGCCGGCACCAATTCGACAAATCTGTTGACAGAATTCTCCTCCATGGACCAGGCTTCGATAAATTTACTGCTCGTTTTGTTTCCCGCGTAGGCGAGTACCTTGGCGGCTGCGAAGTTGAACTTATGCCCTGTTTCGTAGGTGTAGGCTGCAACTTGTGATGATTCGTCACCTTATCGCACGCCCTGCTTGAGTCCACGTATGCGCGATCCGGAGAAGCTTAGGAACAGATCAATGGTACTCTGATGGGATGTCCAATCTCTGGTTAAGTGTCAGAACTGGTCATGCAAGAGCTAGAAAACGCCATCTTCCTCCAATACAAACCCATATTTTGGCAGCGTTACATAGAATTCACGTTTTTTATCATCACGAAGAGCATGCTGCAAAACTTTCATAACTTGCTGCATGGAATTATTCCTGACATACAATTTACAAGGGAAAAAAATAAAAGAGCAGTAGCTGCCTTTCCTTGATGTCTTCGTCAAGAAAACACCCAACGGTGAAATTGAGAAGGCGGTTTACAGAAAGGCGACAAACATAATACAACTCCTCTGTGTTTACAGTTACCACCCAGTTGCTCACAAGGGGAGCTGTGTAAAAACGCTCTTCAAACGAATTCAGACTCGCTGCAGTAAACTGGAGGAAAAGGCACGCGAAGCCAGATATCTCCGCGACCAGTTCATGTGAAACAGTTAACAAAGAGCATTTATAAACCGATGCATACGTGTTCGGCCCTCGAGGCCCCTTAAAGAAGAACCACCGAGGATATGGCACGCTATGCCATACGAAAAACAGCACATAGAGCACGCCATGTGAATAAAACACAAGACAATCACTCTAAGAGGATGCGGCGCATGCAGAGGACAAGTCAGTGATTGATAAACTAGGAAATTACGAGTCTAGCAGGGCAAAACGCAGTTGCATACGCCAGCAGAAGGCAGATGCATAACGGCCTGCTAAAGACCAACCAAAGCCCTCAGTTTTATCGCAAGACAGTACATGCAGCACGCCATGTGAACAAAAAGCAAGACAACCACTCCAAGAGAAGACATCTGAAGAAAAGAAAGTTGAATTGGACCAAAGCGCAAACGGTAACTTCGAAGAAAATTTTTCCAGCAAAATTTCCATCGAATCTTTCAAAGACCTGGACTTCGAAACCCCTGCTGCTACTCTGCTTCAGTGCAATGTGACCACGGCCCAAGCTCCAGCCAATCGTAAGCAACATATAGTGATACAGGGTGCACCAGAATCAACGGCTACAATTGCTGGGAATAAGGTGGAGCACGATCGAGGTCTCGTTCGGCAGTACGCTAAATCACTGCTAAGGGACAGTGAGTCTGTAAAAATTCTCAAAACATTTAGAATAGGCAAGGATCAGCCGCCGAATGGTTCAACCTCTCGGCTACGACCATTAAAGGTCATTTGTGACACCGAAGTGCAGGCACAGCTTATGCTGGAAAGAAAGTCATTTTTGCGGACCATGCATGCTGTAGTTTTATTTCAGCCAGATTATTAACCAAAGGAACGCAGGAAAATGATACTTTTGAAAAACGATCTAAACGACCAAAAGAACAAAGGCGAAACCAGCCTACAAATAAGAAAAAGATCAAAAGTCCACATTGAACGAAATTTTCTTTGGCCGGAAGTAGTCAGGCGGAAAACTTAACCAAGGTCAACCGGCCGGTTATAGAAGATATCACAAGCAATAGTGGCCGCTGCCTCAAGATATTTTATAGCAATTGTCAGGGTCTCTTCAGTAAACTTAACGAACTCAAAACAATAGTATCTAAGCAGAAACCTCATATAATTGCATTAACAGAGACTTGGCTTACCGAAGCAATAGGAATCAGCGAAATCAGCATTGAAGGCTATCAACTGTTCCGCTGCGACAAATCTCAACGTAGGGGCGGAGGAGTGGCACTTTATGTAGCCAATGAAATTTCGTGTTGTCAGAGGGAAATCGCAGACAAAGCCCTACGACGCTATGACATAATTTCACGCAAAATTAAGATAAGGCAACATCCGGCACTTAATATATGCATTGTTTATCGGCCTCCCGGCTCCAGCGAGAATGAAGACGTAGAACTGCTAAGTTCGCTGACATTTATCTTTAAACAGGAAAACCTATTACTCCTGTGTGATTTCAACGCTCCTGGCATCGATTAGATGAGGCCTGGAGTAAAGGCCGCAGCAGCACCATTAAATTATCAACTACTTAAGTTTTCTTTGGACGAATATCTCATTCAAAACAGACTTCACAAACCGACTGTAAAAAAAGGCCAGCGATCAAACTGTCTAGATCTCGTTTTTAGTAAAGAAGAGGGGATCATTAGGGAAGTGAACTCACAATCGCCAATTGGGTTAAGCGACCACGTTGCTTTTACCTGCATGTGTTACCTACTACCTCCAAAATTGCAAATAAAGAGGCGTATAATATTTGGAAAGCCGATTTTGAAGAAATGAGACGTACCGTTTCTGCAGAAAACTGGTTATTCAGTACTAATGATACAAATGAAACACTTATTATTCTTCTGCCTGTTTTGTTTCTTAAAACCATATAAGAGGAACGTGTAGTTTAAAAAGTATATTTCTACCTGACTTACATATAATATGGCCGCCGTTACATCACTTCACGATAACTTATATAGAAAAGTTTGCTTACGCACAAGGCAGCTGTGTGGTAGAACAATATTTTTGACGAAACTTATTGTTACTGCATTTTTATGCAAAAAAACTCCAAAGGATAACTAAAAATAATTTTCAAAACTTTTATTCTTGCTTATTTCCGAAAATAAACGCGAGTAATTACATTAAGCTTCACTTGAATTTGATCAACTTCGCACAAAAATTGCCAGTTCTGAAAGGGATTATTATTCCACCTTTTTTACTTATTCCGCAATTCTTCCAGAGCAAAATGCCTATTAGTAAACGGCTTGGTTCTCTCATATCTTATAGCACAGGAAATTTTTCCGATTAAAACTTACTGAGGATTTAGCTTTAATTAGTCACTTTTGCGCTCCATAACTTTAAATGACATGACAGCTTTCCAAAACAAAGCCCTTCTTAGTATTAAATCCAGTCAGTTGATGAAAATAACCTGTCCAGATATATGCTAAACTACCAAGTTTAATTTCGTTATGAAAATGTTTGCAGGACTTGCCATGCTGCATCTAGCGCAAAGCTCAAACAAACATTTCATCATAAAGACTGAGTTAATGTCTATGTCAAGTAGAACAACCGTTTACGCCAAATCTATGCATGATACTTACACTCTGTTAATCATCTCACAAAATGCGCCTAAATTAAAGAAGTATCAGTTAACAAGCTGCAACACGTCCACACATACGCACCAAATGCAATATGAATAATGAACGATGTCCAAGTAAATGAAGACGCAAAAAGGTATCACAATTACTATTTTATTGGTAAGGAAAACATTTTTTTTCGAAGACAGTAAAACGCAAAAATGCATTTTCCATAGATGGACTCATATTTTTAAAATCCCTACAGCTTTTCCATGCAAACAACGAGTAAATGCACTGGTATAAGCAGCTTAAGGCCTGTGTGTTGTTTTGAATATCTAATTTTGTAAGATATTTCCAATTATTGTTATATGAAGCCTGGCAGAAAACCCAATGTGCAGTATCCATCGGCTGCTATAAATTGTATTGAGAGAAATCCATATGGTTTTCCATTTTGAAATTATCAAGCATACGGTTAATAAACGTCAGTAAAACCTTGGTTGATTCCAATGACATACACGTTACTGAAATAGAGTTACAAAATTTTCCCTACACGAAGCATTATTGCCTGAGTACGTGATTTTGATGAGAAATGTCCATGAAAAAGCGAAGTCCGCTCGTACCTTGTTTGCAACGTCCTCAAATATACTTCAGTTGTTCAACTTGAAACGTAGTTAAATTACTTTGCGATTTCATTCTAGAGGTATTTATGTTACTATTTTGTAGTGTGTTGTTCGTTCTGAGGTTTTAAATGAAAATAAAAATGGTCATATATTTCCTAACATATTTTAATGATAAATTATGAGCAGTATTTATAATCCTGAGATAGTCTCTTTGAACATTCCTAACTATTTAAAAAACATTTAGTACTAATCAAGGGGTGTCTGCACTTGTTATTACTGTACTTTAAGACAGAAAATTCTTAGAACGTTTGGATTTCTAAAAAAACCTGTGTGATTACAATTTCGGTCACACGGTTTAAGCCGAACATTAAAGTAACTTTGAAGTGTGGCAGGTGCCATTTTGCTGCAATGCAATTTTATAAAAATAACTCTCGATGTGTGCACATTATCTAGGACAGTCATGGCATAGAAATTGCCGAAATATAGGGTTACATAGATTGTTACACGCCAAAACTTTAAAATCTCATTTATCAACAGCATGTTGTTGACTTAGTTTGAATACTGTACATTGCGCGTAATTCAAAAATACGAAAAATGAGTTCAAAACAAATAAATACCCATAGGGCGGCTTTTTAAACAACTTGAGATTAATTTCCTATTGTAATTACTGTACTTTTTGAAAGTTGACATATGGTGTGGCAATGTCTTCTTATATACGTTAAGCAGCTTAAAACGAACTCAGGCTGAGCATTATAGACCCTTGGTCTTGTGACTGCTAACATACCTTCAAAATAAGAAAGATCAATCTGTGGTATTTTCCGCTTTTGGCTTTTCTAACGCGTATACTTCATGACGTCTATTAATAGCTTCTAAATAAAGATACAACCATTCGTGCTTCAGTGACTGCCAACGAGAGAAGTGTACTATCTACTACGCAGTGATAGCATCAAAGGATTCTGCTCAACGTAGGCCACCGCCCACATTTAACAGTAAGCAGATATCCTGGCGTGGTCTGTATTAGGAAACTTTACGTACTTTGTAGGAATTACAGTTACAAAATATAGAACGCAGATGTTTAATGTAAAGAAGAGTTTGCTAAATGGATCCCAGCTACGCTCAATGTGAGTGTTCTTTAGGTGAAACTACTAGTAATTAAAAAGGACAGTTTTATATATTCACCTATCTTTTTTCTCAGAATGGTAAGTACCTTCGACGTTGTTGCCGTTTATTCTAATACATTCCGTCTTTATGTGTCTCCGCAATGGCAAAGTGGGAAAAAAATTCTACTTCGCAGGGTAGCCTCATATGCGCTGAATACTACTGGGCGTGCAAAGATCAAACAGGATGTATATAAATGCATTTTCTCGTTACAGTATCTGAACTGATACCATTTTAACTTTCTTCGCTTCAACATTATGACCTGAGATCACCTTATGACTACAAATATGTTAAGTATGTCACTGATTGTCGGCAAAAATGGTCTTTGGCTCAATTATGAAAAACCAATCCTAAGGTTTTTTTAGTTTTCTTCTTAATGAAGAACGTATGGAAAGCTACCAACTGTCGTCTCACTTCAATTGGATTTGTGGACAAGAAAAGGCGTCGGGAAAACCTGGAAATTACTCCGGATGTTATTTTTTTCGAGCACGATAACTCCCAGATTGCAGCCCACGTAAGGAGATCCGAGCCTATATTCAAGACCAGTGAAGCAGAAATCCTCACGAAAGGAGAAAGCAGCATTAGGCGTGAGTTTCTGCATTTGTGCTTTGCTGGCCCACAGTCTGCAATTGCAATGACGCATAATTTCTTTTTTGCATCTGGAGACTTTGCCCGAGCAGGGGAAGCAGTCACGTGGGAAGGGTGTAGGCAAGCAAAACCTTTAGTGAAAACGGACCAAACTGCCGCGTAATTATAATTCCAAAGTCCAACACGGATGAAGAAGTCACGGTAACTACCGAATTGAAAGCGGAGGTGCCAAACTATTAATCACGCACCTCAGCGGTGATCACGAGAGCTGCTTATTGTAGTACGCATGACCAATACTGACTATATGAGTTGCTCACTCTGTACCTCCGCCAGCCTTTCTCAATAATTTTCTCTGACGATAGGTTGAGCAAGAAGCAAAACTGCTTGGCCAATCAAGCTATTTAGTCCAGCGACCGTATCTCCCCCTTCTGCAATGATTTTCGTCAGTAACCTTTCTTATTTTTTAACCTCTTGACTTCCTTTCAAATAAGGACCCAACTTACCAACATAGTTGTACGACTTTCATATCATAACTGTCCCTCTTCATTCATATTGAAGACTTTTGCACAAAAATTCCTAAACCTATTTATTTTGATGCCCGTTTATAAACGTTTGCCGATCGTCAACGGAACTCATTCGTCCCGCCCTGCCTTGGCGGTCATTCTCGAGCCCCTCTAGCTGCGCACATCGTCTAATAGCTTAGGCAGATAACTTGAAATGCTACTTGCAATTAATAATTGTTGCCAATATCTTTTTTACTATGAACCTCAACCCATATTTTGGGTATTTCGATATGTCTGCATGATCCCTATAATTCTGTTTTTTTTGCTCATTTTACCTGCTTCGTTTAAAATTAAAGGCTCATTTGCGAAAACTAAATCTGAATGCGTTTCCCTGCTGCTAGTTTTATTTCAGTTATTAAATATAATATTATAATCCAAGGGCATTGTGGGATGGTTAAAAACCTGGAGGATTTTTCCACCCACTCCATCTAAATTTACTACTTGCGCCATGTTTACACTCCAAACGCCGTGGCTTCCGACGATTCTCTTGTGGTAAACTGGCAGCTGCTGTTTCGCTATGTCCCTTTTGGTGCCTTAACTTTAGTTTAAATGCACCGAAATATGGAAGTGGAGACAAACTATCCCCATGATAGTCATACAGAAGATGACGTAACACATGCAAAGTCGCGATTGAAATTTGAGTTGATAATCTAGCGTACATTTACGCCCTCGGTTTTAATCTGCTGAATATATTTGCTGCTCAACAAGCCCTTCTGTAAAGAGAACGGGATTTTTAGATTCATATTGAAGGAAAACAGGCAAGACTTGGACCAAAATCGGCGACTGATAGATCTAAAAGTTAATTCCAAAGCTAGAAAACATGACAGAACCGTATATTTTTGGTTCTACGTCGGAGAATAAGCAGACGTAACTAAAGGTAAGCACGTTTTGAATAAATACTTTACGAAACTAGATCTGCTCTGTCTCTTAGACAGTGAAAGGATGATATTGTTTTTAAGAAACAAGGAACTTACTTAGATAGAAAAGCCCAGTTGTTTTCAATTTCGTTACTTTTTTGCCACAAAATACAGTTATAAACCTGTCTGAGCGTATTTTATTTTCCCACAGGATTGTCAAATAAATGGCTACCAAATACGTATGACAAAATATGCTTTTGCGTAACATAGTTTCCACTTATGTGCACTTTAGAAACCGAAGAGTTGGAAGAGCAAACGTTTTCACTAAATCTTATTAGCCAGCCGGACACACTTTGGTGCGTTTTCAATCCGAACGGAGGGCCGTACGATAGCCAAATATGGTCAAATCGTTCCAATATAAAGAGAAAATCTTCAATCAAAATTTTGAAACTCGTCAGACTTTCCATTTTTACTTTGGCATTACCTTAGAAACATGTAACTTACCCAGGTATTCCTCAGCTAAGTATCAACAACAGCAATTTATTAAAGAGGTGGTAGAATACAGTAGGTTTCTAAAATGAGTTTAAGCATATTTATATCCGATCTTTGTTGTGGACATTTACATTCCTCATCGATGGGATTTCATGTTTATGTACGTTTACAAATGTGTCTCAAAGAGCCATATTCAGAAAAATTAATATTCATCACGTAATGTTTACCGTAAATGATGGATGAAAAACCTTATTCTGTTGGTTCAATAAAAAATAAAACAGAATATACGTGCATGGCAAGATTGTTTCAAACACCACAAACAGTACAACGTTTGCCGGAATTTAAAGGACGTTATGAAAATTATTTAATGTAAGAACATAAATATGTAAACATCAAGCTGAATTTCACTATAATAACTTTCTTTCAATAGAAATAAAACGATACGTTGT
This sequence comes from Ligula intestinalis, assembly GCA_036362985.1. Classification (NCBI taxonomy): domain Eukaryota; kingdom Metazoa; phylum Platyhelminthes; class Cestoda; order Diphyllobothriidea; family Diphyllobothriidae; genus Ligula; species Ligula intestinalis. The sequence goes on from JAYGXS010000008.1 coordinate 16,157,885, forward strand.
TGATTTTACATGACAATCCTATTTAAATAAATTGGTTACAAATATGAGGATTTTTTCGGGTTTTTCCTATTTTCCCATTTTTTTAGAAAATGCTTGATTTCTAAATGAAGCGGTATTACTTGTACAGTTTGCCTAAGGTTGTCGTTTATGACTCAAACGCTTTGTTTCATGCATTGTTACCAGTTGTAAGAGTTTATAAATATTTTATCGATGTTGCCATTTTTCTAACGTTAGACAAGCTACTCTTTATCCATCTATTACCTCGCCACTTGTTTATCTGCAGCCTGTGCTACGTAAATGAAAAACTTTATATGATAAAAAATTGTATGGATGCTTGAAAAATAATACTTCTGTTTAAGAGACCTAATAAAGGTCTGACTTTTTCAAAGTAAGCGGTTACTGTCCCTTCCGGAAAACGAATGCAAGCTGTCAACTGCTCCGTTGGCCGCAGGTTAGCAAGGGCCAGCAATAATTTTTTAGATACAGTTTGCTTCATCGTGTTGCAGCTACTAACGCTTTGGTAAACGCTCCTAAAATAGTAAAATGCTACTTTTGGTAATCTCTCGACAGCTGGGAGAAGTCGGTTGGATAAATCAACCAGCTTACCAGCCTCTCTCTGATTGAATGCCCACGGATTTACTCTAATTCTTAGCCTATTTTGTATTTGCAAGCCACCAGTTTTCCAAACCCAATGAGATAAATCGTGTAGGTAGAATATTTGAGCACCTATAGAGGATTAAAAGCGTTTATTTGGTTAAGGCATCGGAAAGATGCAGTGCAGAATTAATCAGTACTTCCAGTTGGGAATACTGCCTACCTATGCCCTTAATGCTTAAAAATATGCAAGCGACTGTCTCGAAAATCGGCGATGACTACAGCAATGCTGCTAAATGAAGACACCAGATGTCATTTTCTTTCCTTATGAACCTTGTCAATTTATAGTACTTTTCACTGACACATGCGCCTAGTCAACGAACTTCGGCCAGACCTTTTTTCTACTACACAGCCTCAACAGTGTGTTCATTAGCATATCACAGGCTGCAGGAATAAGTTTGAGAACAAGTAAGTATTCACGTGGCCAAAGGAAAAAATTTAAAAAGCATCATTCAGGCACGTGGTACTTCACGTACGAGACCTCTGATGGAAAGTAGTTGCTTTCCACCATTTCTACATTCAATACTAAGCACACGATAACAATCTGACCTCTGACTTTAATTAGACCTTTCGGTAAGTGTTGGTTTATGTAGAAAAGTCTCAGTTATATTAGTAGAAATCAGGTTCCAGTGATGATTAGCTATTTGCTGAAATTCGATTATCATAATGTCAAAGCTGTATAGAATATTACATTTACTCAGCAACAATGGCTGCTGATGACAGGGGATAGGAGGGTTTTGCATTGTAATTAATCCCGAGACTCTACTCCGGGACTTTGCTAGTAAGAGATTTAACGCTCTAACCAGTGGGTGGAGAGCTCCATACCTTGCCGGTTTTGATCACGAATGTACGCAATGGTGCTCACCGTTAGATTATATGACTATGCATGTCAATGTTTCTAATAAGTGAGCCACTCGATGACTCCGAGCGTTTGTTTGACATTTATGTTTTTAGTAGTCTTTAAATCGATTATCTGTGGTCTATGACCACATGCAGCAGAAGAACCATACGTTCGGCTTTGAGAAATCAAGGAAAATAGGCCTTATTGCTGCTAAAAATGTGATCCTCGACTTGCACACTAAACAGACCCATGGACATTTATCCCGCTTACCAAGCGTCCCGCAGAAGGTTACAATCTGCTCAGAACGGAGGAAAAGGTCAGACGGAGGAACATACACAGGGCTGACAGTCGGCAGCCGCGAGCGGAGGTAGAAACGCTAATGACGCACACAACTGACTTAAAATGCCTCATGGAAGCACCCGCAATTGCGTGATAAATTCAAAACAGCCACCAAAAATCGATCGGTACAAGCGATGGACACACGGAGGCGAGCGGTTGGACGGACTTACTAGCACCAGCAGACAAATAGTCCGCAGGCTCTGACGATGGAAGCGAGAAGGCTTTTGAAACGTCGGCCAAAATGCAACTTAGTCCCAGAAGTTGCTAATTCTACCACTTTTGGGTATGATGAAATGAATATTATATCTGGACCCCAAATTTTTGCAAATATTGATCAGAAATGTTTTTATCTGGTTATTTTTTTTTATCAAAAACGAAATCAATTCAAAGAGGCTCTCAATCAGTCAAGAGCCTTTAAGCGTGAAAGGAATCACCTGGGTTTGACTTATCGGGTCATCTACTAAAATCTCTACTGCCTACTGGTAGGTTCGGTGAATGAAAAGCTAAAAAGAGAAGCACTCGGTGTTTATTGGTCAAAAGTGGACTCTGTGCCATAAAAAAAATGTTGAAACTCAACTTGCAAACACAGACTTAAATAATAAGATGCTTGCTAGGTTCTTTCACATTTGGCGTACAACTAGGATGCCCCAGAACCTGACTATGGCCTCTACCGATCAGTGAAGCACTTTTTTCATGGTCATTAGTTTGAGTGATATAAATTAAATATGAGATGCATGCAAGGAATTATTCAGAGGGCTCAGCCTCCTACATTTTGGATTCACTGACTTTTTGAAGAGCTGGGTTTACTTTCACCTAAAATGCCTTCAAATTGATAACTGAAAATCCTAAGGATGCCGGACCGTGGCTTGAGGAATACTTGTTACTGTGTTTTGTTGCCAAAAAACAGGATATATATTTGTTTACTGAGCTGGATGTGGGGCAGTTTACGCTGATAGATGGACGAATGGGAATAGCGAGAACAATTGCAGCATATTTTTATTCACGGTAATATAATTGCTTATTTGACAAGAAGAAAAATTAGCATGAAACCGTCGCTTAAAGCATTCCATCGGTAAAATAATATGTTTACAATTTTTACATTTTGTACCTTAAAAGCGTATTGCTTTTCCAAGAAACGCAATTTTAAGGCATAATACTAAAGCATGTGGTTCAGTACTTTAGTACAACTTGTAAACATTGACAAGTTACATCATAATACTAACAGGGTTAACCATGAATGATTTATATTAAGATAAACTGGAGCAGTGGCCAAGTGTGATACATTTATCAGTTAATACTTTTTACATACGCTATAATCTACTATAGAAGCGGAAGTTTCACTATCTGTTCGCTCTGTTTGAGTATGACGTTAAATTCTATCGTCTGAATTCAAAGCAAAAAATTACTGATGTTATCCTTTAAGAGTAAGTTGTTGTCCTTGTCTAAATGGGTGATATTAGCAATACAAAGCCGCTTAAAAGAACAATAACTCTTTGGTGTCCCTATTTAAAATACTTGATCTGCGGACTTATAGTCGGTAGCCGCATTATACGCCACTGAATCGAAAATTCCGACAGATACACAAAGTACCATGACTTCAACGAAAGAAAATATTTCAAGTTCCTAAAAGTTTGGTAAGTGGACTTTGTTGGATTAAAATGCTTGTTCATGAAATCAGAGTTCCTTTGGTTCTTGAAGAATGTTAAATTTCAGGAAGATGAATGAACTGTTCCACATGCTCTATGGCCACGTAAAGCAGGAGAAACACAAATTTGCCTTTGAAAAAGCAAGGGTAATAGGCCGGGCCAACGACAAGATGGCCTGACTGCTGCTAGAAAGTTGGTCCTCGACTGGCACACTATACAGAGCCATGGACCTTCATCCCGCCTACCAAGCGCTCCGCAAAAGGCTTACATCGGCTCAAAACAGAGCAATAGGTTGGGTGGAAAGAGATAAACGTGGCCGACAGCCGGTAGCCGCGAGCAAAGAGGGTGGAAACTCTCACGAGTCACAAAAACGACTTGACATAGCTCACGACGGCGCGAGCAATTCAAACAGCCAAGAAAATCGATCGGCACAATCGACTGACGCATAAGCGAATGGACGTTCACATCTATTTGACGCACACAGGAATACAGACTCATTGCTCTGACGATGAAAGCGAGCGAGCTTTTGACACGTCAGCCTGAATATACTTTGGCCTCAGAAATCGTCTCCTCTTCTTCCTCATCCGGGGATGATGTAAGGAATATTTTATCTTGACCTC
>JAYGXS010000008.1:16180542-16191791 GCA_036362985.1 Ligula intestinalis
ATTGGTATCTTCAGTCTAAACAATTGTCTCAATACAGTTGTATTGAAGTGTATGCAATAAGTTTGGTATTTGGAAGTATACTTAAAATCTGGATTAGTCTATATCATTATCCTTAGCACTTTAACAGAGCAAATAACTTGGCTTAACTTTCGACGAAAGGTTTGCGAGTTTCCTAATGAAAGTTTTGACACAGGTAACAGGCCTAATGCAAAAACATTATATTTTTTGGATCGATGAAGCAACGGTATTTTGCTTTACTAATGACATTTTTGATTTGGGGAAATAACATAGAATTCGATCAAAAATAACCCTATAACGGGCATATGTTTGTAGTTCCACAGGTGTGGTGAGAAGTTATCACATGAACTACGTATGTTTGTGTACTTTAAATATGCGCATATTATGAAGTGTACAGTGTAAGGTGGGTTATCGAGTTAAATCCGTTCTGGCACCAAGCTCGTATGACTACTTAAAAATAAAAGAAATCTTGCAATTGATAACGATTGTGTCTTTTACTTATGCCGAACGACTTGAAGGAATGTGGAGCTATAGTTCGATTGAATGTGGAGCTGAACTATGGAAATATGGTAACACTGCTGTAGTCATGCATATGCAACCACTTTATCCACCTTGTATTTTTCCTTCTATAAGAATGTCGAACAATGCAAACAATCTGCTGCTGATCACAAAAATACATTGGTAGAAGCAGATACGGATGACTTTAATGCCATCCTTTAAACAGCGTTTGAAGTCATCGTTTAAAATGCATCGTAGTGACAAAATTGACTTGCTGCCCAAATGGCGTCGTTAAGCTTAGAGACCACAACGTGTGTACTACTGTCGAAATTGAATAGGGTAATATTTATTTAAAAATCAGTTTTGAAGTTAAAGTGAAACATAAAACACTTAATAAATTTTAGAATATTTATTTTCATGCTTGATAAATGCTTGGTAGGGCTTTTAAGGAATGCATAGGAGAAATGAATGGTTGCTTGATACCCAACTATGTTTCCATTTTTCGTGGATACAGGCTGAACATTTATTATTTTGCGGTAAGCAGAAATTTGTGTCAAAACTTTAAAAAAGTAACCTTCAGACGGACAGTTTATCTTTGCTTAAAGGATGGGATTAACCTTCCTCAAGCGCGGTAGGAAAGGCTGTAAACGTGCTCGTTTTCTCGTATTCATTAGCACGTTTGTTCTTTCGTTTTTGCTGACTAGCTACTTGTGAAACAGAACTTTGAATTTCCAGACAGATGTTATCTTTAACTTGTCAAAATGCTTCTCTTTTGGTTATTATTTAGATGCTTTTAAAATTCAAGTAAAAACGTTTGCACATTATTTTGTACAATAAACAGTTTGGTAGCTGAAGGAAAAATTCCACTTCGCAACTACCCTTAATAAAAAAATTATTATCCTTGTATCGACAGTGGATCGCTATCGATGATATGAGTATGATATTTCTAATAGAAAATCAGAAACTAGGAGCCCTTTATTAAAGAAAAGAAAGTTACCACAGAACGGAGATAGTAGACTTTTTTATGCCTATTTGTCTACCGTGCAAAGCAGAATTGAGAACCACCTTTCGACCTTTTGGGAAAAAAGATAGAGCTGGCTGCGTTAACGCGTGGATCTTGGCCACCAGAGTGGCTTGAATATCCACACATTCCAGCATATCATTACACGAAGTGGTTACAAAGGAAGCATCATTTTTTGTAACCGTTCTTAACTTGGGTGAAGATGAGTCTATACTCGGCTACAGACAGTTTATGAAGAAGCAAGGTTTTCCTTTAAATGACAAGAGTCCACAGCCTTTATCCAAATATCGAATTAACGGATATAACGCTGCCAACATAACATAGTTTTAAACGTCATTTAAGGTGGCTTTGGATTTACTATTTTGCAAAAATGCACAAAAAATTCAATTAAAATAGGCCGCTCAATATCTTTCTGAAAACCAATTATATTAAAAGACTGAGCCACCGGGTCGATGTCTTGCCAGTTGTCGATCAGGATATAGATTAGTACATAGCAGTACTCCGATCTGGTGCAGGATCACTAACCCTGGTTGTTTCGGCTGGTGAGTCGCTAACACTTAAGCTTTATTCTCAAGGGCGAAACAATAATGTTACTCGCTAAATTTAGGTTACCAATGTATTACTGGCAAGAAGTTGACCCAGTGGCTCAGTGGATAAGACGGTCATCTTTAACTCACTGGTCCCAGGTTCAAAACTCGAGTGTGGCAGCAGTTTATGCGGCTATACTGGAGTCAGGTGTCCACGACTGACGAAGGAAAATCACCCAGGAATACGCGAATCTTGCGGTCCTAGCGTTTGCCAGTAATACATTCGTTACTTAAAGATAGCGAGTAAAATTATTGTTTTGCCCTTGAAAATAAAGACAAAATGTTAGCGCCTCGCCAGACGAAACAACCAGGGTTAGTAAATCATGGACCAGATCGGAGTACAACTATGTACTCATCACGTACGAATCTTTGTCCATCAGTAGATTTTCTACCTTTTCACAGATGTTGACCTTATCCATGACGACAGTTGAGCGCTCTTTGTCGGCGGGCAGGGTGACGATATCCTTCATCTTCCGTATAAATAGAAGTTCGCGGCCCCTTGACTCGGAAATCGTCATCCAGTTTCTGTGCTGGAGGAGTAAAGACGACACCTGTTGCCACATGACATTTATACACTCCTCGTCTGCCTCATAGTTCCGACCCACTGACTCGAAGGATTCAATGAAGTCTTCTGCTCGAACATCTCTTGTACTGAACTTTGTGCTGAAGGAAAGGACTGCTAACTGCGGCGTATGGCTCATAGGCCTGAGTCAACCATTATACAGCAAATCATGCGGCCCAAAGACCCGTTACCGTTGACAGAACAATCCGGTGTAGTCTATAGCATACCGTGCCAAGACTGTGATGCAAGGTATTTTGGTGAAACGGGCAGACACCTGGGCACAAGATTGCACGGGCATCAGCAGGCAATCGATCGCAACGATAAGCAGTCTATGGTCTATGCCCACGCACAGCAGAAGAAACACGTCTGCGCCTTTGACAAAACAAGGGTCCTTGCTTGAGCCAATGAAAAAATGGTTAGATTGCTGCTGGAAAGTTGGTCTTCGACTGGCACACTCAACAGAGCCATAGACCTCCATCCCGCCTACCAGGCGTTGCGCAAAAGGCTCGAGAGAGTTTGAACTAGGCCACCTAGAAGGCAAAATAAACTCGAGTGTGGAATAAAACCAGCCTCGGGGGTACAAAGTGCAGATGCCGGCCAGGAACCTAATCACCGCCGCACCCACGAGTTTGAGATCAACTCAGGCGGGCAGGAACAATAATCAGTCGACGATGAGCACATCAGCCAGCACGCTGACTTGTGCAGCCGATAAGTGAGCAAAAATCTTACAAGCCCACCAGTGATAAATATTACGGTCAATAAATATCGATCAGGCAGGTCCAAGTTCGTGCGTCGAGCGCGGATATAATAACAGGCACGCGGCAAGGCTCCAACAGGCCCGGCGAACAGGAACAACCACCCAGTTACTCTGACGATGGAACTGAGAGAGTGTCCGAAACGTCAGTCTCATAATAAATCGGTCCATGTCCTCGTACCTTCTACTTCCTCTTCTTTTGGGGGTAGTGAAAACGACAAAAATAAAGACTTCTTTGGGAAATTTGAGACTTTATCTTCATCATCTAATATTTTGAGATGCCCGTATTTCAATACAAACGTAAGAATAGCAAATGACCACCAGTTAACAAATGAAAAAGCATATCGGTGACAGTGTTGGTAGCATACTATTGCGCCGATCGACTTTACGGATTATAGAGCTGTAGTTTAGGTGAGTGCAAACCGAACGTAGGAGACCAGAGCACGATACCAGAGTACATGTGGTTGCCACACATAAATATTTGCTTTGCATTTTCCATCCAAAAAACCCTTTTAAAATGGAGGGCGCTAAACATTGATGCTAAATTTGCATTTATTTAGAAAAATCATTTGCGAGAAGATCTTGTGTATAATTTCATGATGACTTTTGGACTTGTCTTTCGAAATACATTGTTTGCGAGAGAATTAACATGTGAATTTCACATTTTCAGTCAAACTAGAAACCATAACGCGCATTATTAATATGTTTATTGAATGGTATTATATATTAGATGGAAAGATTTGTATAAATTGTAAAATATTAAGCACTTCGCATAAGATAAAATCTTGGTTTACACTAAATGAAAATCTGGATAAGGGAATATCTTTGAAAGATACAAGATTGCTTGTAACACAATTCAATGTGTATTAGCCTTGGAAAAAGTTTGTTATTTTGTATTTTGCGTGACAGAAAATATTCCCAAATCAACCTTCAAATAGTACTTAAACGGCCAGTTGATTGAGGTTTGAAAGGTGATTTTAAGCATTATCACATAAAATAGTAAAGTAAACAATGCATTACTGCTTTCCATATACGACATTAACGTTGAAATATTTATCAATATTATAATGCTTTATACGTAACTGGGCGTAGCAAAACAGTCCTAATCAACCAGGTCTTTCAATATTTTTCTGAATGCAAATCATATGAAAAAGCTTTAAAAATATTATTGTGGCCTGTGTAAGCACTTCTGCCTAGAAATTTCTCCTGTTTTCATCAGTCAGCCATACCCATGGCTGCAAGTTCCAGATCTCAGGGTTTGGAATTAGAATAAACACAAAAAAATTTGAATTTGGGTATGCTTTTTGCTTAAAAGAAGTATGTTCTATAGACGCTTAAAACCTCAACGCATACAGGAAAAGGCTTAAAAAAATATGTAGACTTGAGACCATTTTAACTCTTGGAGGATGTTTGAGATAAATAGTAATTTTTAAAGAAATACTGCATTGTTTAAAAATACGAAAACCCAGAAAAAATAAAAAGGGCTGTGACCATGAATCAAAGATTTAAAAAATATATGGCAAACATACGTCGCTTTCGATAAAGTCTCCCCAGTTCATGACGTTTATGTAGGGAGGGAGAAGAAAGAAACACGCTGGCAATTATTTTCATTATTAAAGGCAAATTTGTCATGGGAAATAAGGCAGGGGAGTTTAGGGTTGATCGTCCTGTGTTGGTTGCGAGCCAATGAAGGTTTTTTGAATCTGGACAAGGCGGAGGATGAAAGCGAGATAAAGCGTGGAAATGTGCAGGCCGTTATGCAACAGCTGGCCATGCCAAGCTCTGGACTTTCAGGAGGTTCTTTTGCGCGCACGAAACCGGCAATCTCAACTGGATCGCAGTTGCTGCTGCTGTTGCTAGAAAACGCTAACCCAGGGACTTTGAGTAGTTTTCTGGAACCTTATAAATTAACTCAAAGGCTTTACTCGGGTCCACACGATATCCGGAGTCAACGATATGGACAAGGATGGTGCTGTTGCTGCTTCTGACTTCGCTTTTGGTCAGCCGTGCCTGGAGGTGCTCCCGTATTCTTTTGGATAAACGCCACTCGTGCGACTGATATAATCTGTTCCGCAATTAAGTAGATGCACATAGAAGTGGTCTGAGCTTGCACTCGATCCTTGCCTTTGCCGTGCAGGACCAGGTTGGTTGGGAATAACGCCCAAATTTCTGCTGCTGTAAAGCTTCGTGATACGGCTTTGTTTGCGGCCTCAAAATTTTTGTATTAACGTATCTCCTTACAGGGCAAATGACATATGCATTCAGCTTAAGAACATCTGCATAACCTACCTATTTCTGAAGTGTAATCAATTTGTTAATGGAAAATTTGACTGTTTATGAAATAAATGAAATAATCCTCTTATCCCATTATATTAGAGCGTAGTTTATTATAATTACGTACTTTTAAAACTTGTTTAGCCCTGACCGAACAACAATGCAATCATTCTGCCCGTTTGCTTAATAAATTATAGATTTGTAGAAGCGAAATTATCATATCACATGCTTCCCTTTCAACGTAGGTTTTCGTTAATGTTAAGCATTACAATAACTTACTTATTTTTTAATCGCGCACCCAATTATTGGTATGACAATACGATAAATTAAACAAATCACTGTGCTTTTTGCATAAAAGTCGCCAGGATTTTGGAAAAATATTTTAAAAAGTTGAAAAACTTCCCTGGTTTTGAAAAACAGTGCAGTTTTCATGTTTTTCTTAATCCTATGGTTAAATTAACAGTTTCTTAAAATCATTTATCCAAAAAACTTTTCTCTAGTGTGCATAATATTTTATAGCGCAATGTGTAAAAATAGGCCTTTGCGGCATTCAACACATTTCCCTTATAGTCTTAGCCTTACATTTTTTCTCACACTATGCAAGACTGAAAATACAGCTTTCCTTACGAAAAGAATATGTGAGTCCCACTTTCACTCAGCAAAGTAGAGTAAGAAGATTTAATATATATTGAACTCTTGAACAAATTTTCTATCAGTATATGGTAAAAGTTGTGCCATCGACTGTACATTACATCCTGTGACACCCATCTGCCAAATTACGGACCATTTTGAGTATAAAATCGTCTATGTGAGGCCGACGTTTGTCAGCAGCTAATCAGTTACTGTTTTTTATGTGGTTTATGGTGACGCCTTTCACGTCAGCAGGAGGCAAGAATCACTTAGATATTGACGTAGAATTTAAGCTAGTGATAACGCCAAAGACAATGAAAGTTAACTATGCAAATGAGAAACCATGGATAAAAAATGGGCATAGTAATAATGTTCAAGAATACAGGTTTAGATCTAAAGATACACAAGGCTTGACAAGTGAAAGGGACATACAGGATGGCGTAGAATTCGATAAGCATGCTGCTATATGCGAAAGCTTGATACTCGGTATTGAGTAAGGTTATTTTACTGATTATCGTAAAGTCTCATCAGAATTTGTTTTAGTCACGATAGGATGCCACATATGTTGCAATATTTTATAATAATTATGTGACTTTTTCTTAAATCATAAGCGAAAAAGTACTTTTCATTTAAACTGAATGTACATAGTGCGCTGGTTGTCAACAATTCATTCAAGGGTAGCAGTCAGTCACCTTTAAATGTATTCAGCTATCTAGAAATTTTATTAACCGTATGCTAAAACAACGCTCAGCAAAAGGCCGGCGTTCCATCTCGACTGAAATGGATTCAGAATAGACTACACGATAATCAGTAGTAAAAGCTTACTCAATACCGTTTGCATATGTCGTATTTTACAGGAATTCTCGACTGGACTGTAATCTGAGACAATAAAAATTAAGTCATATTATAAGGGCACTACTTAAGGATTGCTGCTGTAGTTTGAAATGTAAAGCTCAATTCAAAGAGATTATTTTGTCTCAAAATAGTTCTTAATTGAATTTGTAATGCAAGCAAAAGATATTTCAGTCATGTCAGGATGCCAGCTGTTGAAGTGGTTCCCTTCCCACAGCCCGCAAATACTGCATTCTGTAATAAATACCTACATGTGATATGCAATTTTACCATCAATGTTCGATGCGCACAGTTATGTAAATGCCTAAGTGGAAAGTTCATTCTACAAAATCATAAGTGAAAAGAAGACGAAAACTAGATTACTGGAACAATACGCTTTTTTGCCTGACGTTTTGACATCCGTCACGGATTTATCGTCAGAGAAATGAGCAGAAAAAGAATCTGAAATGGGTCGTAAGTGTTGATAGTTTCAAAATCCAACGTTGCGTATATTCTACGGAAAAATATATGCATTTTGATTTCAAATATCGGGTGGGAAAAGAAAGTAACACAAGGTGATTTTATGACTGCATTTCAAAGCGAAAGGTTTCAGCAACAAGCAAAAATTTATTTCAAGCTGCATTCATTCATAGCGTCTGTAAATAAAAGTGATTCCTTAAAATAGATTTATCTAACACCCATTTTCTTAAGGTGAGACTTTTTGGTTCCAAAAGGGATGTTTTGGAACACATCGATAGACAAAAGCAATATTTTTGGCTGCCACAGTGAATAGCATAGGAAACGTATTGTACAGTAGTCGCCAAAGACCATGCAACTTTCACGATGAAATTAAACTAGGAACTAAAGCATATATGTACTAACACTATAACTATACATTTAATTGATTGAATGCCGCAAAAGCCTTTAAGTTAGTTTATTAAGAGAAATGGCAATCAATTTCAGGGGAAATAGGAGGAGTCTCATAACGAAGGAATTTTCTATGTTATTACGAGAGAGAGAACCAAACTGCACGTAAGTGTTGATTATGCTATGAAGGAACTCCAAAATTAGTAAAATAGCCAGTGAAGATATCCCTTCCAGAACTGGAAAATTTTGTCCAAAATTGTTAAAAAAAATTGTATTTATTTGCAGTAACATATTGCAATTTGTATTGTTAAATTATTTTAAGCTATCCTGTGAATTTTTTGCACAGAATGCAGTAACAGAAACAAAAAAGTAAAAAAAATGTTGTATCAACGTACAAATTTTCTTGCGCATTTGCAAAATGTCGAATGTGTTAACGCGAATTTAAGATAAAGAAGGCGCTATTGAATGAAAGTCATAAGAAAATATACTTTCTTGTGTACTTAACGTTCACCTTTTGCGTTATTTGGAAACGGAACAGACATAAGAATATTATTTTTTCAAAAATCGCAATGTTTATGGCAAGTATTTTGGAATTCGCAAGATTAAATCAGAAAGTGTTATTAATCCACTTATAAAAAAAATAATTCATTATAAATTTAAAAGAAAGTTCTATCGTCTCCGGTGAAATTGAATCGTTAATCATCAGGAATCTTCAGAAATTGTCAAAATTGTCAAAGCTCATTGTCACATTACGTTGGAAAAAAGTTCATAAACGCAGAATTTCATCAGCCAAATATATAATCAAAGTACTTTCTAATAGGTAACCTTTTATGGAAAGTTTTTAATTTATGTTAGGAATAGTCGTTTCAGAACTCCTCTGCGGACATGATTCACTCTCGACAATGTGCTTTGCTGTTTCGAGGCATTTCTACAAATGAGCAGCATGGCCATCATGCTAAGAAGTTATATCCTAAAACACTTTATTACGGTAAATGCTCTCTATATTTATCTTATTTTAAAGGTTTTGGTGTAAACGTCAAACAAACGCGCAATTTACAAATTTATCAATGAAGACACTTAAAACGAAGAATGTGATGACAAACGTTTTTTCCACGATATTAAATAACTACTTACCAGTAATGGTAAAATTTACAGAAAAAAAATGCTTTCTATTTAAAGAAAGTGGTCACCTCAAGTTCTCAACTTAATAAAATATCTGAATTTATTGTTCTGATTTATATCTCTTTTTATGTCTCTAGAACCTCGAGATTATCGACAAAACAGACATAGGAATAATATTTTTTTCAAAAATTGAAATGTTTATGGCCCGTACTTTTTTACCAGCGCTTAGTACTTTTTTTAGTTCTTTTAAGTACTTAGTATCCCTACTGCTGTTCATTATTATTTGTAAGTTTTCCTAAACGCATTTCCGTTGGTATTCGAGTAAAAATCAAACTTTTACAAAGTTATGAAAATTTCGTTGTCTTTGGTGACTACTGTGTGAACGATTATCTCTGAGTTTCCCCAAATCTTACTTGTTTTACTTCTATATATAAGTTTGAACAGGCCATTGTCCTTTCATAACGGATTTCTAAACCTTGATTCAGAAAACGATGTCAAAATGGCGAAAAAAATATCTGCCAAACTTCCCACTCATAAGTCGGGATCAAAAATTGTACGACAGATAACACCTGCTTATGAAGAGTTTTCCTTTTGCACGACGTCCTTATGACACTGCGTGAGCAAAATCTTTAAAACATTCCCTACATCATCATCAGATGAAGAAGAAGAGAAGACGATTTCTGAGACCAAAGTATATCCAGGCTGACGTTTCAAAAGCTCACTCGCTTTCATCGTCAGAGCAAGGTGTCTGTATTCCTGTGTGCATCACATAGATGTGAACGTCCATTCGCACATGCGTCAGTCGATTGTGCCGATCAATTTTCTTGGATGTTTGAATTGCTCGCGCCGTCGTGAGCTATGTCAAGTGGTTTTTGTGACTCGTGAGAGTTTCCACACACTTTGTTCGTGGCTACCGGCTGTCGGCCCCGTTTATCTCTCTCCGCCCTAACTATTGCTCTGTTTTGAGCCGATGTTAGCCTTTTGTGGAGCGCTTGGTAGGCGGGATGAAGGTCCATGGGTCTGTATAGTGTGCCAGTCGAGGACCAACTTTCTAGCAGCAGTCTGGCCATCTCGTCGTTGGCCCGGCCTATAACCCTTGCTTTTTCACAGGCAAATTTGTGTTTCTGTTGCTTTACATGGTCATAGACCAAAGACAGCTTATCCTCGTGGTTTATTGCGAGCTGATGCTCATGCAACCTTGTGCCAAGGCGTCTGCCCATTTCACCGACATACCTTGCAGTGCAGTGTTTGCATGGTATGCTGTAGACCACATTTGATTGTTCTGTCAGAGGTAGCGGGTCTTTGGGCCTCATGAGTTGCTGTTTGATCGTTGATTCCGGCCTATGTTCCACACCAATCCGGAATGGTTTCAGGATTCTTGCAGTCGCCTCTGATACATTCTTCACATTAGGGGTTGAGAGCCAGAACTTAGGGTCATCTCCTTTCGACCGCTCATGGTGGGGCTTCTTAAGACACTTGCGTGCAAAGGACTTCGGATAAACGTTGGCGTGAAATATTGCATGCAAGTACTAAATCTCCTCCTTTTTCCCATTTTCGTCACTGCAGTGTGTCTGAACGCGTTGGAAAAAGGTCCTAACACAACTGTGTTTGTGACCAACGGGGTGGTTGCTTCTGAAGTGGAGAATGCGCATGGTATTGGTTGCCTTGCGTTAGACCGTTGTCCTAATCTTGCCGTCTTTCAGCTTCGTTACTTGTACGTCAAGGAGATGACCCTAAGTTCTGGCTCTCAATCCCTAATGTGAAGAATGTATCAGAGGCGACTGCAAGAATCCTGAAACCATTCCGGATTGGTGTGGCTCACAGGCCGGAATCAACCATCAGACAGCAACTCATGAGGCCCAGAGACCCGCTTACTCTGACAGAACAATCAGCTGTGGTCTACAGTATACCATGCCAAGACTGCACTGCAAGGTATGTCGGTGAAACGGGCAGACGTCTTGGCACAAGGTTGCATGAGCATCAGCTCGCAATAAACCACGAGGATAAGCTGTCTTTGGTCTATGGCCACATAAAGCAAAAGAAACACAAATTTGCCTTTGAAAAAGCAAGGGTAATAGGCTGGGC
>JAYGXS010000008.1:16201620-16257858 GCA_036362985.1 Ligula intestinalis
CTCATCTGAGGATAATGTAAGGAATAGTATCATTTATCGGTGCACGGAACTACAAAATCGCTTAGTGGCTATCCCATCAACTCCGTACAGTTACGAAGGTTTACGAAACTTCCATTCACAACTCTGACGAGTTTTTACAGAAACTATGGGGAATCACAGTCACCGGTGAGGACATAATGGTCCCCTTCGACGTTATTTCTCTATTCACCTCTATACCACGTGATGTAGCAAGGCAATGCACAGAGGAAGTCCTTAGGTTGTACGAAACGAAGTTTCCTGCACGTGCCTTTCTTAAACTGGAGGAAACTTGCCTAGAAACCAATTTTTCATTTGATAACCAATACTATCAACAATTAAAAGGACCTCCAATGGGGTCACCCATATCTTGATTACTTACCGAAATAACAATGCAAAAGCTAGAATCAACGGCTCTTCCATCGATTAACCCTAATTTATGGGTGTTATCTTTAGACGACATGTTTGTTGTCATTAAATAGGACCAAAATACCATCAACTAAACTATTCCGGTAATTAAATTTACGCTCGAGGAGGTTAACAACAAACTTCTATTTCTGGATGTTCTCGTGCAACAAACTTCTGTTGGAACATAACAAACGTCTGTTTACCTTAAAGAAACGTATGCGGAAATTATTCTTAACTATAAGAGCGGCAACCCCATCTCTCATAAAAGGGGTGCTGTCAACAGTTTGTTACGCCAAGCGAAGACACATTGTTCTGACGAAGAAACCTACCGAGTGGAGTTCAACTATCAAATTTGATTTTTTCCCACAATGGTTACCCCAGAGACTTTGTACGCCGATGCACGGAAAAACAACGCAACAAAAAGGAACCAGATAGTTCCAGTCAGGCACCCAAAACAAAAACATGGTGAATCCTTCCTTATAGAAAAAATGTGTCTGAACTCATGGAAAGGTACTTGTGGAATCACCAAATAAAGGTGGCACAAAAATCGATGGCTACTTTGCGCACCCAGATAGTACACCCTAACGAAAGGGTTGGCTACCTCAGTAAGAAAGAAGTTATGTGCGATACCCCATGCGGAGATTGGGATGATGTATATTGTGGCCAGACAGAAAGATCTCTCTCCACACACATCCACGAGCACCAATAGACCGTAAAAAGACGTGAACGTTTTTCCGAAAATGCTATGCGTTTCCTTGACACAGGACATATCTTTGCATGGGATAACACAAGCACTGTTGGAGTTTGCCTCAACAAAATTGGCACGTAATTTCTTGAGTCCATGTACTCCAACGATTCATGCATCAACCCTTAGAGATAGATGGTATCAATTAACATCTCCAAGAACGGTGGAAGAGACGAAGGCCGCACAACAAAGACTGACTAAGGCCACACCTACCAATCAGGTCTCACACCACATAGCTTGTTTATTTTTTTCCGCACGTTTGAAATTTAGTTGTTTATTGCACGTTTATTGTTAGTCCAAAGACAAGCTAAGGAACCAGACTCGAAAATTCACTGATTTAAGTTACCATTATATCCCAAAGTATATCTTCTTTACTTTAAAATTTCTTGGGATGCGTGTTAGCCAGTTTATACATACCTAAATATTTATTTCGTATTATTAGAAAGTTTCGTTATTAGTTTAGGAACCTTTTATTGAGTTTTATAATTTTTAGTTTGAATGTTGAAAACGATTCCCATCAGATAATTAAGAAGAGCAGCTGGCAAGCATACGTAGTTTTCAATTAATTCTCATCGGACCATTAACTTTACATGCGAATGGAGTCAAAGCTCAAAGTGCGGTCTCTAAAATCCACCATTTTATGCGAATTAGTCGTGGTAATAGGTGAATGGGAGTATGGGTCGATAAGGGAAAGCTAAAAAGACGGCAGTGAGGCTTTTTTTGAGTTGCTCCAAGGTGCTTGGGAAAAATGCAGGCACTCAAGTGACCGCTGGCAATGCCAAACGCGGATCTTACAGAAAGTGCCTTTATGCGCACAAGACCAGCTTCCTCAATTCGACAGCTGCTTCTTCTGCTGGTGTTTGCAGATGATGACCCATAAACTGGGATAGATTGGTGCGACCTTATAAATCATCCGGTAGGTGTCGTTGGGTTCCATGCAGTTTAGTTTTCTTAGTTTGGTTAGTTAAGTATAGCTCAGTTTAGTAAGTTTAGTTTTAGTTCACTTGTTATTTTAGTATTGTTTAGAGTTCAGTATTAAATTTTGGCATGTTTACTTTACTTTTATTTGAGTTTTCAGTTAAGTAAGTTTAGTTTTATTCTTATTATATTATTATTAGTTTCTTTTGTTCAGTGCCCCACCCATATTAACCCTTTACTCCTGGTTCCATATTACACAAACTGGGGTTTTTCGTTTGTAGTGAATCCTAACGGAAATTATTATCGCAACCTAGCTTTGCTTCTAACTCTACAGTCGTCTGCACAAAAATAATGGTCTAGCCGATATGTGTTAAGTGCCCAGCTTTATGATGAGATTAGGATCAAAACTGATTTCCACTGCGCTGTTTGATTTTTTATCAGTGTGTCAAATGAAGAATACAAATCTGCCAAAATGTCTTACTATTAGCCATTTGGTGAATTTTAGATTGATGACTTTGGAGTCCTTTTATAGCAGTCGCTAGTTGCATCCGAATTGCTGCATTTCCTAAATTGAAATGGGCTACGAGGATAAATTAGCCAAAATAATATAAAACCTACGTGTCACGGTGAATTTCTCGTAAAGCAAATGATTAGACTGTTGACTTAACTGAAGCAGTTCCGTTGCTAACAGTGTGTGGAATACCAAAGAGGCCGTCACGTTTTACATAAGTATGTCAAATAAATTATTTAACCATGCCAAGCATTCCTAAAATTGCATCTGCTAAGTTCGTTAAAATACCTGCCGATAGTAAAGTATTTCTGACTTATCTCATTCAAGCAAGTTGTTTGCCAAACTTTATTCCACAGGACCCTTCGATTTTGGACTGAGGATCCTTAAGAGACGTGCTGTTCTATAAGAGTCCCTTTTTTAAATTTACCTGAAAAATGATGCAGTTTTGATTGGAAGTAAAAGGACTCACATTTCTCTTAACTTTGGAAAATTTTTCTCGATAGTTCATTCCAAGATTGCGAATGTAAAAAATGTTGGCCAAGTATAAGATTTTTCGAAGATGGTAAATTTTTAATCCGTTCCGATTCTGAATCACGCATTAGCAAAAAAATATGTTGCACAAAAAGTTATCTTTTTACCTTCTTTAGATTTGATAGAATTACTGTTTACCTCCATTTCCACAATAATATATAAGCCATGTTGGTTAGCATTCCAAATCGTTGATGCGGTAAAACAAGATGCGGTCAGCTCATATTCTGCCTTCTGTATCAAAACACTTATGTCAGTATCAAAAACTAATTTTGAATCAAATAATTGCGACTACTTAAACTTGGTTTCAACTGATTTTCATCAACTCAAAATAAGATATTCCCGTTTTAAAAGAGATATGTTTAAACTTTTGTCACTTATACGGCGCACAAAATAAAAGGTTTGTTTCTGTCGTATTAAGCAGCATTGGAGTTTTCTTTGATATAAGTCTACCACCAATATCGCCAAAATAATGTCTATTACACTTAAATAGACTAAACTCAACAGCCTGTTCCACATACTAAATCAAAAAACGGGACTAAATGCATACTAAACTATCAAGTCTAATTGCTCATGACGTGCACGAATTCCCGATGGCACTGAATATTGCAATAGGCTAGGAGAGTAAATTGACGCAGGTTTAACGAACCCACGGCTCACCATTTGGTTCTTGTGATCCAAATGATGAGAGCGTTGGCATTCTTGTTGCAGGCGTTTGTTGGAATACCACCGAGGCCGCCAAAGTTCACCCAAGTATTTGAGATAAGTTATTTAAATTTTCCAACGCCCTACGTAAATTGCATCTGGTGGATTCGTAAAAACAGCTGCTGATGTTAAAGTACCTTATTAAAACTAGATATTTACTAGATTTTTACTATTTACTAAACCACATCCAAAAGAGCCCTTCTATTTTTGACTGGGGATCCTTAAAAGAAATGTGATTCTCAGAGTGTCTTCAAGTATAAAAATCTCAAATCTGTTTTTCAAGACGAGGGTTTGCCAAAATATCTCACAAATAAATCTTATTAAATCCAAAGGTTTGAACAAATCAATCATAATTTGCAAAAGTTACCCAAGTTGCGTCCCCGTAGGTCTTACAGCAGTTAAGTTAACATCCTCAAAAAAGGAAGACATATTATAATTTATCAACTGACATAACATGGCTAAGTAAAATTAGGTTTTTTATAAAAACTAAGACTTCCATAAAGTAAAGATTCGGGGTTACTGCATAAACTTAAGCTTTAAATACAGGGAAAGCCTGTTAATGCACACAAAAAATGAAAGTAGAACAACGTTTAAAAATAATCTTTTTAAATGTTCGGATACTTACATTCCCATATTTAGTGAAACGTTAACTACTGCTTTTACCAAACAGTCCGAAGTTCAAATATGTAATCCAACGAAAAATTTTGGAAAACGTCAATTTTTTCTACGTTTTATTATTGTTTTGAAATACATTGGACTAAGGTTACCTTATTTTGCTTGACTGTGCAGTTGAGAGATCAAATGAGCTATTTCATAAGATCACATTTGGACATACCGGTCAGTGACTAATACATTTAAATGGATGGAGAGTGTTAAGGTATTTGCCAACCTTTGATGCGCAAACTTCCAGAATTCTGTCTTTTGGGACCGGGATTCTTAATTAAGTTAGTTTTTAGTTCAATATTTAGTGTATAAATTTATTTTTGTTGATGTTTAGTTTTTATTTTAGTTTATAACCCCCTTCTGCTACTGTTTAGGCTAATTTTACGCGATCTTCTTCAAAGCGTCAGATAAATAACGTCCTGTCCAGCAATCGCATCTTCTTCTTAGTTTTTTTAAAGTGAAGCTTCGTACACATAGTGTGGTTTCGTATGCAGTAGATATTTAAATATATTTATTTAACTTTTACTGTATCTTATTTAACTTAACTCAATTTGAAAGTAAACTAAATAACACAAATAAATAGTAGCACACTAAATCAAAGGTAAAACCATTTAGACTAAAAGTATCTACATGACTAGGGGCTAGAGATATATAACCTGGCCGACCACATGAACTTTTACCAAAATTATTTATCGAGGGCACTCATAAACGTTTCATTTTGTATGCATTAAGAGGGATTTTATTCCGATTTCAAAGAGTTTCAGGTCGTTCTTGAAACACCGTTTAGGACTTTTATGATTTTGAGTGGTTTCACTCAATTTTCCATAAATAAGGATAATTTTCTACCGTAGATTCACTATCTCATGAAATGTAGTGGATTCACTACAAAATGTAAGTTTGCGCGAAGTCAGTGCATGTGACGTGCCCCCAAACTATTATAGCAATAGAGTAAGAGCCCTAAGTTAAAAGACACAAATTAGTGGACTTATTACTATATACTAGCATAGGAATATTTAAGTTACAGAAAAAGCTCGAAATCAAGTAACTGGCAAGATGGCAAGTTACTGGTCTTATGTGAAATATAAATATGTGAAATATAAATATGGCAATAGAAAAAAATGGAAAATTTATCCAAAATAAGTACAAATAAATTTTTTTTATTAACTTAATTGTTTCCATTGACATTTAAACTTGCGTTGAATGTGCTAAAAAAGGGATGCGGTCACCTTAACTACAATTTTTCCCCAATGTGGATACTTCGTAAAATTTCCATTTTAATGCACAAAACGATTCTTGCGTGCTTTGTAGCAGTCTTTGCCATTGTATCAGTTTATATTGGCACTTGCAAAATGATTTTGTATGGTATATATATCCCGGCTGTTGAGCTGAATAACAATAAATTGAAGGCCACACACGGAGAGGCTGACTGCTTACTAAAAAGTTAGATTACGGACGTACTTGTAATCAAATTCATACCATCTTGTGTATATTGAAAGAAATTTTCGTTTGTCGCATTTAAAAAAATTATTTCAGGAGTTCGAGTGTGACCACTAGCAAACTGTTTTCGAAATTCTGCTGAACACTTTACGAAGTGCGCTGTTTTGCTTTGTTTGTCCATAAGTACCGATTTTGTTCAACCTTTTTACCGAAAACTTAGAAATCAGAGATAGCTTAAAAGCATTTACCTAAATAATGAGTTCTTTAACAATCCTCCTTAAATAGCTGCCTGTGCGGGTCATGACTTAAGAATTGCCCAAACATGTAAACTTATTGCGGCAAAAAATGAATTTCCACAACAAAAGCCGCGAAAGAATACGTTTAAGATTCAATAAAAAACTTTCTGTAACAATTAACTTCCTCAAAAAGCACTTTAGATAGATATTTTGAAGTCGAATATATGTGTACGATACCGTTTTTGAAGACAAAGTCAACATAAAAATTGGATATTTTGACCGGTTTTTTGCCTTGCCTAAAGCCTAGAAGAAAAACCTCTGTGAGAAATGAAAAAACTTACATTTCTATGCAAACTTACGCAGTTTCCAAAACGTTATTTTTCTTCAGCGCACCGTTGTTTGATTTAAAATGGGCAACAAAGTGACCCAAAATATCCTTCGATATTTTCTAGCATGATATTTTTTTGTCTGTTCTGTTCCAAGCTTTTATATCCATTCATTTTCTTCTATATTTTCACAACCTTTGGAAGGATTTACTTTACACTGTCTCGAAGAAAATTAATGACATCTCGATGAACTTATGTACAGCCAAATAGGGCCAGTTAATTCGGTATACTAAAACACCGAAACGTCAGGCAAATAAAACTCTTGTTCCAGTGATTGCATCTTCGTCTTCTGAACTGCTTCCTGGGACTCGAATATTCGCTACTATTGACAACACTTTGGTCTCCTGTAAGTTAATTTCGTATCTTTAGGGCACAGGAAGTAATAGATTTGTAAGTAAAAATTTCATAAACTAAATTCATCTTCCTTTTTTCGACATTAATGCTGTGTCTCATACGTACACTTACCTCAATTTCATGGCAGCAAAACAAAATTTAGCGTTTTGTGAAGAAATATAATTAAAACGTTCCGGCTTTTCATGAATGTTCTTTTTAAAGTGCAAAATGCACAAACAAGAAGTTTTTCTCCGCAACGTTTAAAAGCGTAGGAAATTCCTCGGATATCAACAAACGCTAGATTTCTCCGCCTCTGCTTTTTCCCGATATACTGATATGAACGGAATGCAATTCTAGTAAAGAAGATTTTGCGTCTCAAGTCGACCCAATATACTGAAAAAAACAACTTTAGATGTGTGTTGGATTCCTCAATTCCCAACCTTTCATCAGACATGTAATCTACTGTACATGCTTATCAAAACCTTCAAAATAAGGTATTCCAAATGCATTTACAGTAAAAAGTGAATTTTGGACATTTTGTATTAGGCAGCTGTCCGTTTGGATAATCGTTTTAACATTTTCCAAAAATTTCAACTAACAGTCGAGGAAAATTAAAATCCGCAAGAAAGTCACAAATGGTCAGTTGCCCCTTGTAAAGGAGCTTTAATTAGATATTTCGGTGTCAAATATCTGCGTAATTTATGAGAAATGTCAAGAGAAAAATGGCTAATATGGACCTGTTTTTTGACTTCTCTGGATATAAGGGACTTATATTCTGCTAAAAATGAAAAATACTCACCTTTCTATGTATATTGGAGTAGATTCTAGCATAGCTGTTTACTTCTATGGTCCTGGATCAACCCTTGTGAATAGGGTATATGTTCGCAACTTTCCAATCGGATGGGAGGATGTCTCGATCAAAAAACAAGTAAAAGACTATATCTTTTAATGGTATTTTACTGACAAACGGAGACCACAAGCCGCGAAGCTTTTCTGCCTTTTTGGGCATCATCAGGTGGTGGAAGGTCAACTCCAGCGTTAGCGAGTAAAATATACAATTGGGGTTCCAATTAGCTCGCAAACATGACAATGATAGAGGATGGGAACACCCTGAAACAGATCGGAGTAGAATTACCCAGAATATATATTTTTATATTTTAGTATTCCGCCAAGACATAGGCAACGCAGTATATCTATTTCGGGCTGTTGGCCCTCATCAGCTGCGTGCAGCTAACTCTAGTGTAGCCTCTGAAATTGCCGCCATACCCGAGTTTCGAACTCGCGCCTCGCCGGTCAGGGGCAGACGTCCTAACCATTGAGCCATCGAATTCTATGTCTTGCCGGTTGTTGATCAGGAGCATATAGTATTTGTTTGTACGCCGATCTACCTCTCAGGCTGTTGGCTGCACGAAGCTGATGAGGGCCAACAGCCCGAAATAGCTATACTACTTTGCCTATGTATTGCCGGAATACTAAAACATAAAATGATTTGTTACTGACACTTAGTTAGTAACATATCAATTATAAGTAGCTTTGTGAAACACAGTCGGTTGGCCCGATTCGCAAAAGCGTCAACCCAGGATGGGCACATCCTGAGAGATAGATCGGTGTACAAACAGCCCATTGGTCAGCAGTCCTGTCTCAAGATATCCGAACCTGTCTATTTCTTGAATTCGACAGCCAGTAAGACCGAGGATGATTATCTCTGTGGTTAGACGATTGGAAGCTGGCCTCTGCTTTCTGTTCCGCATTAACTCGAGCCCTAATCTCCACCGTATTGATGGTCAAACCCTATTAGATCGACCTTGTGTTACGCGTAATTCTTCCATGGTTACGCCGCTACATCTTTGTTCTACTTTTACACTGTGGCCGACTGCCACAATGATTCCTTCGTAAATGTGGACTGCCCCAAAGTCATAGGCCTTAGTTCTGACTGTGCCTACGCGATGACCTTAAACCCGTGGGCCGGACACACATGCACCCGAGCTCACGCGTGTGCCAAACTGCTCACTGCTCATCAAGGACCACTAAGGTGCCTCACAAGCAGGTGACCTTATTCCAACGCGCCCAATCATGTCACAAGCGAACGCGATTGACAATCACTTATAAGAAGCTGTCACATCTCAGACAGTGATTTGAGACACAGACTGACAAGAAATACGTCAGTCCACCCCAGTGCCGAGCTTCGCCCCGAGAGTAGACATTCAGCGCACTGGATCTGTGCCAGGCGTAACTGCTACCCGAGAAAGCAACTCTGGCTTTCGTCCATAATAAACTGTCTTTCGGGTGGCTTCCACTTTTACGCCCTCCTCGTTGTGTAACTATTTGAGGATTCCAAAAGGCTAATTAGACGGTGAAAAGGCCACCGCCACCGTTAAAACATCCACGTTTCTCGTTTTTGTATTCAAATATGCCTTCATTTGAAATAGTCGCTTTCTAGACCGCAGGTCATCGCTGTTTAGTTTTGAACACCTAGTTTTTGGACATTGTAAAGGATTCTCCGGGAGATCAAGGGCCACTATAACATGGGTTTCTTTTTCGAATGGAAACTCTGACTTACATTTTGATAAAGTGCCATTTTTAACTGGTTGCTCTACCCTTTCTCCACTCCCGTTTCGGTGGTGATCAATGTATGCGTACGCTGCAGCGCTGTTCAGTATTCGTTCGGATTTTCTTAAGCAGCCTTCACTTATCGACCCCTCCCCTATGCCCACAACTCAACTGCACAAAAAGATGAACACTTTTAGGATTCTGTCGAGCATTCCTAATCACAGGTAACCGTAGAATGGTGTGAGACATGCATGATTACCTATCATTAAGAATTCTCGACGGAATCCAAAACGTCGGCGAAGCAAATTTTTTTTTTCAAGCGGTCTCATCTTCTTCTTCTGCACCCAAACGTTTTAGTTAAGACCCTGCTTATTAACAGCAATCAGTTTTGAAGATATATTGGGCTCCCAAGTAGTGAACCGGCAGGAAGAACAACTGATTGAAGATAAAAATGATCAGCGTGGGATATCCCAAAAGCACTGGGACTGGAACGAGCACAAGTTCGTTCCGGACCGGCCAACACAACCAGAAAATTTCTGATTTTTTCGGATAAGTGCAAAGCGTGTGCTTCCGTGGCAAGGCTACGTGTGTGAAAAACCTGTGTGCTATATTGTTTGTATTTGTTGCGTGTCCGATTTGTGAACATCCAGTAATTTTTACTCACTTATTCATACTTTGTCCTCGATAGCAATCTCACACATGTCAGAACACAACCGCAACCCCATCTCGTGTGAAACAATGGTATTATAGGAGTTAAGGCTATCATGGTTAACCTTAATGGCTACAGTCTTCCAAGTCCGGTTCCTTAGGAGATGGGAGAAGTCTTGGGAAGGCCAGAGTAGGTGGGACGATATATTGTGTGCAGTTATGCTAGGAGAAAGTTGTCAGTAGGTCTTGCAGGGCGTCCGACTATAATGCCCGCGGGACAGGGCAACGTCGGCGCGACCGCGCCACGTGAAAGCGGATTCCCCAGTGCCACAGGCCACAGCCACCAACTTGAGGTCTTGTGTGAGTGGGCCTGTGATTGGTTGCATTGCGCGAGATTAAACTGTGTGTGTCAGTAGATCACCCTGGTCTTTGAGCGATAGACAGGCCAGGGGTCGGCCATCACGGTAACTGCAGCGGTACCGTGATGAGTTAACGGTGGCGTTAAGGTCCACTTCAGTATCTTTTCTTGGGGTCTAGGTAGTGTCTAGGACGCTTAGCTGGGTGGCTGGTTCTGTCAGCCACTGGGCACAATCCCCGTATCGGCTCAATAACCGTTTTCGGCAATGGAAATCTACTTAGGTCAGAAAGGAAAGAGATTTAATCTATTGATACATATGCCCCAGCTTGAACAATCTGACGTGCTGCAATCCACCACGTTTTACTAGAATCCATGGCATCTTATTTCAGGATAGTTTGGCAACAGTGTCTCCTTCTTCAGGTGCTTTCTGTAGTAACCATATTCAGTTGGATACCAAGTCGTCCCACGGCTTGTTGCGTAAACAATCAGTGACTTATTTTAGGCATTACAGGCAGAAACATTGTAGCCGCGGAAATTGCCGCCACACTCGAGATTTTAACCCGCGTCACTCCGGTCAGGAGCGAACGCCCTAACCACTGAGCTATCGGGCTCGATGTTTTGCCGGTTGTTGATCGGGGTATAGATTAGTACATATGTGTACACCGATCATATGAAGTGCACACCTGCCTGGTATTTAATGCCCTTTAGCTGTCATCGGTTGAAAAATAAATAAATTGTGTATTCATTTGTGATCACACAACCATTTTCCTCATGACTAAGTATATGTTGCTTTCTATATTTTAGTAAAGTAGTTATTTTAGGCATTACCGGCAGAAACATTGAGACTTGCATGATGCGTATTTCGACCTCATTAGGTCTCATCAGATGCGGATACCAAACTCCAGTGTAGCCGCGTAATTGCCGCCACAATCGAGATTTGAAACCACGTCACTCCGGCATCTTTAACCCTATCTAATTATCTAACAAGTGGTCGCGAATAAGCGCGTTTGAGGTAACTATAAACTAATGTAATAAAGGTAGCCAGCCCTGTACATGTTTTCGTGTGAGAACCAGACAAACGTCGTCGGAACCGACGTTCGAACTATCATGTGGAGCGCCGGCGACCTCCAAAATTCGGCAGCTTGACTATATCGAGCACATTGCATTTCATAGTTGGTAGGTCTTGGTGAATTTAGAGAAGTTGATACAGTTGTCCAAAAGCGGAGTTGATAAGACAACAAGAAAAAGGTGCTTTTCTTCCAATGCTATAAAATTATGACCTGCCTAAAAATGCAGGCTTCTACTGCCGACTTTGTGTAGGTGGTCCGTTTTTTATCATTTTCTTCTGAATTATCTTATTCCGTAATCTCGTTGCTTGACACTTACTTTTGAGCTTAATTCACCCAAAACCAGCTCACGCATTTAAAAATGCGAAAAACACTTCTAAAAATAACCGTATTTTGTAGATGCCCAATTGCACATACGCCCGCAGTCAATGGAAGTCGGCCTCACGCCAAGACATCAGGAGGCAGTTCCCTGACATTTGAATGAGACTGCTATTCTTCGAAGAGAATCCCGACTTTCTAGCTGTTTTGCGGTCAACACCTTGTGCCGTCTTTGCAATACATATTTTCTCGCAAAATTCGTATATTTGCACAGCGTATCCTCCAGTCCGGTACCTGGAGAGATATTTAACCGCACTCTTATGCTAAGTCAAAAAAATGCTTTCGGTGGCACTGCACTAATTCTGTCTAGCCATATACGCACTAACGAGCTGCAAATGTAAGTCTGTCAGTGTCTTAAATGCACAAAAGAACCTCCTACGGGCTCCAAAAGCTACTTAACTGCACTCCTCCGCGCTGTCTTCACCCTGAAAGGACTCCACCTAATTCTCTTTGTTGTTAAAGCCATTGTCTGCTATCACTCTTTGCCCCTCCCACTCACAATCTTCCCCGTTTGTAAGGTAAAGCGAATATTACTAATGTTTTAACTTTTATCCTGTTCCAGATAAATGTATTGGTCCACTGAGAATTTATCATAAACACAGGTATGATCGTCAACTGGCCCCAGAATTACTCTTTTTATACACCAAATTTCAAACATTTTACAGACAATCAGCAGATATTTCACCCATCCGCGCCAATAGTGAAATGTCATCCTCAGTCACAAGACGGAGCCTTAATACAAATATGCAGACAAAAAGGCATTTAATTGTTTTATAAGTTCACAATAAAAACAAAGGCCACACTTTACCGCTTACTTGATCTGAAATACACAGTGATAAAAGGAAAGTTTACACGACCATAAAACCAGGTGCTGAGGACTGAAGATGAAATAATAAAAGTAAAAAAGGATAAAAACATTGAAATGGAAAAAGCAGTCAGATGTCACTTCATAGTTCAGTACGCTTAATGGCGGGGGGCGGCGATGAAGATTCGTTAAGGGTACACAGGGCATCGTGGTTATACTCCTGTAGGCTGCAACTGGAAAAGTACTCCAGCACCCTCCTCAGCGTCAACTCCTTACGAGGAACATGCGGGAGAATGTCAACGACCTGCTCATTCACTAGCACCTCCAAAATATAGTCGTCGAGGGAAGGCGCATGCCCTGAAAAAGTAGTAAACAAGTTTTGGGAGGGGATATCAAACGGTTAAGATCATTATGACGAGACAGGCGCTATCGTTGTGCGTTCTTGTTAGTGGCAGGCAAGAAACCGAACCTATCGTGCTGAGTTCAGTTAATAGGGAGCGCCATTTTCTCTGCGATCTTTAGGCCCGGCTGCGTGTAAGAAAAGATAAGTGAGACACCAGACAAAAAGAATAGTGTATTCTGTACATATGGAATGGAAAATAGTAAGAAAAAAGTTGAATTTCGGACGAGCGCGCATCTGGCCACAAGAGTGGCAGTGTATGAACGTGGGGATCATGGTAGTCGCTAGGAGCAGGCCTAAAAAACTCGTTATCATGCTGTCCTGATGACTCAACTCACGGTGTACTATCGATCGGCATAAGCCGACGGCCGGAATAAGTTCTTTGCCCTACCATTCTAGTGAGCTGGAAAGCCAATCGGGATATTACCTCTCAACGACACAATCTCGGTGGTCCAATTTTACCTGTGTGTACATGCTCTACTTGCATTAAATAAACTGTTTTAAGTATAGGCAGAAGGACATTACCAGCAAAGACAGGGGACACTAGAAACGCCTTTTCTGCCTTGTTAGGCGTCATCAGCTAGTGATACCCAACCCCAGTGTGGCCGCTGAAATTGCTGCAACATCGACATTTGAACTCGCGATCTCTCCCGTCAGGGCGAACGTCCTAACAGTTGAGCTACGAGCTGGTGCTACGAGTTGCTGCTGACTATCCTGCAGCAACAGCAAGCTCATTTCGAGGCAGTTCATCTGAAGATGATGCACTCGATGATGCAGAAGCTTATTTTGCATTTTCCTGATCCTAAATTCTCTGGAAAACAGGCCACGTCAGCGGACACAGCTGCTGCTTCCATCACCGAATTTATTTATGATCCCGATTCCGGCGTCACATGAGACTTTTGGTTTAAACGTTGGTAAGATATTTTCCGCGTGGAAGTTGCCAAATCAGATGATTCATTGAATGTGCGCCTAGTATTAGGCAAATTGGGGAACAAAGAGCAAGAACGGTACACAGACATGCTTAATATGCGAGAAAATTCGAGGTCGAGATAAAATATTCCTTACATCATGCCCGGAAGAGGAAGAAGAGGAGACGGCTTCTGAGACCAAAGTATATTCCGGCTGACGTTTCAAAAGCTCTCTCGCTTCCATCGTCAGAGCAAGGTGTGTGCGTCAGATAGATGTGAACGACCATTCGCCCATGCGTCAGTCGATTGAGCCGATCGATTTTCTTGGCTGCTTGAATTGCTCGCGTCGTCGTGAGCTATATCAAGTCGTTTTTGTGACTCGTGAGAGTTTCCACGACGCGAGCAGTCAGTCAGTCAGTATATTTGAGGGAAAAATAGGCTTGCGCCTTTGAACTCCCTATTTGTCACATCAAAATTTCAAGAATTATAAACAATTTTAAGAAATTTTCAGTCAGAAAAATATAGACCATCACATGGTGCAGTGGTGTTTCAAGGTTAATTTGTCACACAGTTCACGTTGTGTTGTAGCATGTGTATATCAAGTCGGTGTTTGAATGTCTCCACAGATTGGGACATAACAATCGCTCGGGAAGGTTATTCCAAGGGTCCACGACTCGATTAGAGAAAAAATTCTTCCTTACATCCAATCGTCCTTGGGGCACATACAGTTTGAAGGGATGCCCCCGGAGATTATTTGTAGTGACGAGTTAGTAAAAGTCCACACATGAAAACGCAGTCCAGGCCACGCACGATACGGAAGGCTAGTATCAAATCTCCGCGTAACTGCCATACACTGAATAGGTAAAATACCGCCAAGAAAATCGATCGGCTCAATCGACTGACGCATGGGCGAATGGTCGTTCACATCTATCTGACGCACACAGGAATACAGACACCTTGCTCTGACGATGGAAGCGAGAGAGCTTTTGAAACGTCAGCCGGAATATACTTTGGTCTCAGAAGCCATCTCCTCTTCTTCCTCTTCCGGGCATGATGTAAGGAATACAGAGATGCTTATACCGAAAAAACCTCATGACTTCACCTTCGATGAAGCCGTCAAGCGACTGTCAGAGACTTTCAGTGAGAAGTCCTCCTTGTTTAATATACGCTTTCAGTGCCTCAATCTGATGAAGAACGAGACGGACGATTTTCTGACTAGCATCGTCAACCGCGAGTATGAAAATTTAAAGCTACGAGCGATGAAAGAAGACCCACCTTATCTTTGCGTGCGCTTTTCAGTAACCTCGCGATACTCAAATAAGAACTCGTCTACTCAGCAAACTCGAACAGGACTCCAACAAAATCCTACGGACATTGAAGGCCGAGTGTCAGTGGCTTCAGAATCCTAAGCATGATTCTGCCATCGTGGAACACAGTTTCTCGCTTGCCCCCAATAAAGTTCGTGCTGTCACCCGCACCAATTGGATGTCTCCACAGAAGTCTACACTCAGAAAACCACCAACAGCATGCTAGCAGTGTAGTGACTGGAATGCCGCTCGCTTCTTTCCTTCCAAGAAGCACATTTGTCAAAAATGCCATAAACAAGGGCATAAGGAAGATCACTGCCCGACGAGCAAACCCATCAAATTAAGGGCAGACGACGAAACGTCCCAAACATCCTTCATATTATGCCGGCATAAAGTTTTCCTTGATTCTAGCCACTTTCAAGACTAAATTTGAGGTACGGAGGAAGTATTTTAGGTTACCATCAGTGGCAAACATGTACGCCTGCCTCCAGCTTGGCACAGCCTCAGAAATCAGTCTTATCTCCTAGCGCACTTGGCAGGTGATCGGAGGGCCTCCGATAATCATATCGGAAAAAAATGCGATGAATGTTTCTGGAGAATTTCTCTGGCTCACAGATGAGCTTCAATATGAAGTCTCTTTTAATGGCATTCAATTCAAAGGAACATGCTACCTTACCAAGCATCCGAACCTCGAGTTAATTTGTGTTGGCTGGATTGAGTAACTCGGTCTTCTGGAATTGCCACTTAATCGTGTTTGTAATAGTGTGCAGTCATTTTGGCCGAGTCCCGCCAAATCTCATTAACTGGCTGCAAAGTTGCCGTCGAATCTACAGGAAAAATTTGCCCCAGTTTTTCAAGATGGTTTTGTCAGCTGGGACAAAATGAAAGTAACTCTACGAATTCAACCAAATACAAACCCGTCTTCAGACCTAAAATACCAGTTCTTTATGCTACACATTCTGTTGTTGACCAGGAGATTAAGCATCTTCAGCAAGACGGTATTTTTCAGCCAGTCAATTACTCCACATGGGCCACAGCAATCGTGGCTGTCAATAAAGCTGCAAGTCCGAATTGATTATGCTTTCTGTACTGGTCTCAATGCTGCTCTGGACACGCATCAGTATCCCCTGCCCGTGCCGGAAGATCTTTTTGCTAAGCTAAATGGTGGTACTTGTTTCGCCATGCTGGATCTATTTGATGCATACCTTTAAATCGAGATGGGTGGAGGTCCCCAGAAACTTCTATACATTAAAAGCCCTTGAGTTTTGTTCCAATTCACCTGTTTTTGATTTGTGGTTAAGACTGCCTCCATCATCCTGTTATGAAAATCATGTTGACGGGCACGGAAGGTGCCGGTGCTTATCTGGATGATATCAGAGCTAGTTGCAACGTCCGGAGACTATGCTCAGCCGGATTCAGAAATATGGTTTCCGTCTACGTCAGAAGTGCAATTGTCATGCCTTCTGTAAAATATATCGGGTCCATAATCGACCACGACGGTCGACCCCCAGATCCAGACAACATCGACGTCATCAAACACATTCCACAAGTGAAGAACGTAAATTCCTGGCGTGTTTTCTGGGATTTCATACGTCACAGCAGTTTGTTCCTTCCGGAAACGCACCGCCTTCTTAAGCCGATAAATGAACTGCACAAGAAAGGTGTCAAGTGGTCCTGGTCGCGAGATTGCGAAGAAACGTTTGAGTGAGTGAAAATATAGAGTTGGCTTACTGGTCAGGCACTACAACCTTGATCTGAAGATTGTCATTGCAGCGAATGCCTCCAATTATGGACTTGGCACCGTGATTTTATAAGTTTTTCCCGATAACACAGAGAGGGCCATCTGTCATGCAACAAGATCGCTAACGTCTGCTGAACGCAATGACTAACAGATCGAGAAGGAAGCCAAGGCTATCATCTTCGCCGTGAAGAAGTTTTACAAGATGCTTTATGGGCGTCATTTCGCCTTTCTCATGGACAACAAGCCTTTTCTTGCTATTTTCGGCTCGAAAAAAGCATTTTTGTGTACTCGGTGAATCGCCTTCGGCGCTGCGCAAACATGCTGCTGGGCTACGATTTCAACATCCGGTATCAATATCCAACAAACAAAGGCTAGGTAGACGCACTATTGCGCTTAATCAACTCACGGACTAAGGAGCCTGAGGACACAGCCATCAGCACTCTCTTTATTGAGTCAGAGGTTCACAGTCTGTTAATGGATTCCAGTCGTGCACTCCCCGTCACGTTTGAAAAAGTCCGACACGCAACCCAATAGGATCCACTGTTGAGACTCATTGGCCCGCAACAATTTCCGAAGAATTGCAGCAGCTCCATCAACGACGAAATTCTCTGACAAGCGTTAATGATTGTATCTTATTCTATGAACGTGGTATGGTTCTACAGAAACCACAAGCAAGGGTCTCGAAACAGTTTCATACCGAACATCCGGGAATCAACCGCATGGAGACTCTCACTCGCAGTTAAGTGTACTGACCTCACACGGACCAACAACAGGAACAGCCAGCCCGATCATGCACCAAATGCGCTCTCGCATCAAAGGCGCCAAGGCATGGTCGGTTCCACAAGCCGCATGGCCCAGGGTTGACATCGATTATGCTGGACCGCTCAATAGCCGGAAATTCCTTATCGCCGTTGACGCATACAGCAAATGGTCGAAATTTATTCTCATAGAACGACAGCCGGAGCCACAATCAACACTCTTGCGCGACTGTTCAGCAGATTCGCTTGTCCCAAAACTTTAGTTGGCAGTAATAGAAGACAGTTCCCATCAACTGTATTCGCCACCATATCACCCGCAGATCAACGGAAAGGTTAAGCGATTCGTCGACACTTTCGAGCAGGCTCTCCAGAAGTCAAAAAGGGAGGAGACGAAGGAAGAAGTTCTTGAACTGTTCTTGCTTAAATATCGACCAACCCCAAACCATGTCTCTCCTGCAGAAGCTTTGATACACAGAAAGTTGCGTACATTATTTGACATAATTTGTCCACCGTCATCTGTTGGTATTTTTGATGAAATAGTCCATCCGACGTCAATGGAAATGAAATTTAACCGACATGGTGCAAAGCAACGGGTTTTCTATCCAGGCCAGATGGTGCTGGCAAAGGATTACAGGAAAAATCGGGAAAAGTGGACGTGTTCGCCAAAAGTGTGGTGACGCCAGCTACGATATTCAGGTCAGCGCATACATTTAAAGGTGCCATGCCAATCAGCTGAAACACACTGAGTGTACTGACATGTTAATCCGAGCCCAAACTTATCACTGGAACTACTACTTGACACATTCGATTTGCCAAAACCGAGGTAATAACGCACAGTTCTAGTGTCAAGTCCACCCCCGCAATTCTTTAACAGTCAGGCAGAAAAAGAACGCAAACAGTTCCATTGCAGGTAAACCCGCGTCTCAAACTTACAACCTGGATCAAAGGAGGGGTTTGTAAGGAGCAAACTTAACAGACTCGTTATCAAGCTGTCCTGCAGACTCGTCACACGGTGCACCAACGATCGACACAAGCCACCGGGATGCGTGTTGTGCCCTGCCACTCTGGTGAGCCAAAAAGCCCCTCGGCATATTACGCCCCCCCCCCCCAGGACACAATCTGATTGCATCCTCATGTACGTGCTTTGCTTGCCTTAAATACCCTGTACTAAATGCGTAAAGCCAGTTCCACCTTGGTATCGTTGTTGTTGAGTTCTTGTTTGGGAATTCAACGAAGCGTAAATTGATAGCGACCTATAGGACTTGGCAACATTATAATAGTAATGAGGTCCGGAATGAGTCAGCCCCAGCGAGGTGATTTGCCAGCCCGGATTTGGGGAGGCAGGCGTTAATATGTGCGTTTTTGCTAGCCACCGTGAGAGGCTGAGTGTTGGCGCAGTTTGCGGCACCTGTGATTGGCTGTCCCAGAGGAAGATCGAGGCTTGCGATCACGTGACCTTATTCGTGCCGTGGCGCAGATGATCAGTTTTTAGAAGAATATTCTATTCAGAAGTTCTGGATGACGCAGAATACATTTGACAGATTTCAGGACTTACATGTCTGTAAGATCCACTCAACGGCGCTAGTGCTGAGCTCAAAAGGGAACAATGATTCAGGTGTAACTTCAGTCGCTTCATGCACTGAAAAAAGTAAGGTAGGTTGTTCACCAGCAGCTCCACCTGTTAACAACCATCTGCGACACTATATTAATAGGGCAAACAGGCATCGTCAAGGAAAAACGAGCAAGGCGAGCAGGGGTGTCAAGCTCGGCGTTCAGCAAAGCAAAACAACTCCCCTTTCGTTAAACTATGGGGTTGCCCTCACATATACAAAGGTCCCAACGGTAGCATAAGTGGGTCATTTCCATCATGAGCGAATCTGCTCGTGAAATGTAGGTAACTTGGAGAGAGACAAAGCAAGACTTGGGTACGTCTTCAGATAGTTATGCGACCTCAATGGAGGACAGCTCTTGCGATTTATGAACCTGGCAGATACAATGTTTTTATCATTACTAATCGACTCTATCGGAGGGACGACAGGATAAGGAGGTTGGAACGAGCAGCTGCCGAAAGAAATATGTGCTGTAGAAGTCTCTTTTGCCACAAAGGTCCCATTTAGGAAGGCGGTCTTCTGGAAAGACATCACTTACTGTAAAACATGGCAAGTTCCGTAGTCAGTAGACAAGGCGGGACGCAAAATGAGAACATAAGATCTGTCTGACAAAAAATAACGGTTAGGCACGCGGGTAATGGAGCTTGCTGCCATAGTACACATGGATGGCCGTGGGCTAATTTCCACGAAGGGTACCTTTTTCCCGTGCCCTTGACCTACCTGACTTCTTGGGATTTACTGGTAGGCCTCCTGTATTATCATAGCTTGTTCTTGTGTTAAAACCAATCAACGTTATCAGACGTATTCAACTAGTACCACATATAACCAATGGCATGAAAATTAGATGTTTTTATACGTTAAAAAAACCCGACTTTCATCCTCGGGCAGGCCCAGTGTACTTCGTCGAGTGTACTGAACTCGAAGGATGGTCCATAAGCAGTAGTGGTCAAATACCTCCAGATTTCTTCAATGTTCTACGCGCAAAGCCCAGCATTCACACCCGCAGAGAACGACAGACAGCGCGGATGCAGGGTACATGCAATGAAAATATTGCATGGGATACATAGGCACTTTCTAAGGCTTGAGAAAACTCGACGAGCTGTATCGATTCGGGAGACAATATATTCCTTATTCTGTTCAGTCGCCAGAAACCTCGCTGTGAGGTATTTGAAACTGTCTACTTCTTCAAGTTGACAGCCATTAATCTCGAGGGGTACTCTCTTTTGGGTATGGATCCAACATGAAAACACCTGGGTCTTCGCCAATCGGACGAACCGACCTATTTAGCGGCCTCGTTTACGTGTGACTCCATAGACTGCAGATCGCCAAAATTTGAAGCTAGTAAAGCGATATCATCGGCATAGACGACAACAGTTAACCGGCGTCCGGATGCAAGCCCGATACCATGAATGCGGAAGTTGTCAAATAGGTTGACCTTGGGCCAATCAACAATTCATTGCGCTTATTCAACAAACTTGACTCAGGGGAAACAAACCAGGACGAGGACAGTGACGAAGCAGAAAGGCGATGTTGCCAGCGAAGGGAGCGATGTGCGCTGTGCGAAAGAGGTTGGACACGGGAGGGCGAGACGCCAGTCGATGCAAGCGAAATTGGAAGTTTGAGGCACGCAGGTGGTCACCGCCTCCAAGCTGAGTTTTCTCGGACTCATTGAAGAGGCCCAGCTTGATAACCAAGGGTATGAGGGTTTCTGCGTGTCCAAACCAAAAAACGCCCAAAGGCGGGTTGACACACCTGCAAGAAGAAGAGTAATACATGCATGCGAGCATTGGGGGCAAACAGTATTCACATATTCCAATCAGAGCGCCACTCAGTTTACTAACGGCTGAGTGACACAGAACGTCTTGGGGGAGCTTCTGGTAATATATTTTAAATAAAATACAGTAACAAGCATCGCGTTATGCCATTAAGAAGGAAACATTACAGCCTGATCTTAAGTCCGCCATTCAGCCACTCCAGACAAATATACACTCGGTTGTCAACGAGGTCTAACTTATCGCGTCAACTGAGAGCATTTCCAGTCACCGCTTACAGCGCGTCGTGATAGCAGTAAGTGCGTCAGAATGCTTATAGTGAGGAAAGTGTGTTGATTCGTCGAATTCTCTCTGTCCCCACTCTTAGGTGTGAATCGAGTCAGTCAATTGACTGGTGCGGAAAAAGGCGCACTGCTTAATTTACCTAATAATTTCGTCTGCGCGCGCCACATACACAATCTGGTCCCCTAAACACAAAAGTCCAAGTACTGTACCCTCAAACAACGTAGTCAACAAGATATAGTCTAGGTGTATGCTGACGCAACACGACATCGAAACTGAAGAGTATTGACCGTCGACGGCAGGAGAAAGCTATGTCCGTTTCTTGGATACTCACTGGAACATCAAGTAATAGTAAAGTAGACGACTGCGAAGGAAACAGGTCTCCCTGCTACCTTCTTCATACACAGATGGTCGCGCAATTCGCCATTTCTGGATGGATATAACAGAATCTCAGCATAGGTTTCTATAATTTGAACCGTGTACCACCCTGTGATGCCAAAAGTTTACCGGGAATCTAGCACCTCTAAGTAAGAACGAACTGCCCAACAAGCATCACAAGATGTGCTGTGACTTCGAGACGACAGCTCGGCAGGCGGGCCTACAAAGCTACGAGAATGCCCCAAATTTGAATTAATCCCAACCGTCCTGCTTGTGATCACACATTCACCGCAGGCATCATCAGTCAATTGCGAAAACATCGCACTGTGGCCGACGGACCAGTGTCAAGAGCCCTGCCATACTGTTAGGATGACCGAGCATGTCATCCAGACAGACAGACATCCCGAGGTCACGCCGGAACAAGGCACGCGAGTAGGCCAGTCCGGCGCGTACAGAACGGGCCAAGTCACGCGACCTTCAAATGGCGGACATGAGGCCAAGACAAAGGAGGCAGGCGCAAGCGAGACTGCCCCGGGACCTGGTTGCTGTTGTCTGGAGGGCACGCTGAGGACAGATGCACAGGCGCGCGCAAGCAAGCGTGCGCACGGCCACTCATGGAGGGCTAATGGGGAGCAATAACGACTGCCCCTTAAATAGCGAGGCTGCGAGCAGAACGGGACTCTATTGCCCTAGAAGAAGGACTGCTGCCGAGACGAGACCGACCGCAGAACACAAGCTGCTGGGCACACAGGAACTACTCCAGTATACTGCCTCGGCGTTAAAAACGGACCACGCAAGAACTTAAAGCTGACATTTATGTATCCTAATGCGCAAAGCTTAGTTTCAAAAATGGATGAACTGAGGATCAACGTATCCGACCTCCTTCTAGATGTTGTTTCGATAGCAGGAACATGGTTGTCGGACCAGAATGAAAATCTAAAGCTTGAAATACCTGGCTTTCAACTGTTCCGCAAAGCCAGAGACAACCGAAGAGGTGAAGACGTAGCAACCTTCGTGAAGAACCGTTTGCATGTTTCTGAAAAACGGCTTGTCCGGAAGCGGTATCGTTGTCTGTAAGAGCAACGGCTTCCCAAAGCCTTGATATTTTAACTGTCTACCGACCCCCAAGGAACGATCCTGAGGCTATTGCTCTATTGTTGGATGAGCTTAAAGTCCTTGCTACGCGATCAAATACTCTTATCGTCGGGGACCTCAATACGCCTACCTACACTGGAGCCCCTTCTCAGCTGATTGCCTTGAATCGGCATTTAACCACCAGCTCATGCAAATAACTCAATCCCTGCTTCTCGCCCAGCACGTCACATTTCCCACAAGATTTCGTGGGGGCCAGCGGATGTACTGCCTCGACCTTGTGCTCACTAAGTCACTTGACAATATTGACAATGTTAACTGTGAACACCTACTAGGCCAGAGTGATCATGTAGTTCTCATGTGGAAATAAAGCTTTTTTCTTTGCCTGTCCAACCGCAAGAGCTAAGACCAAATATTTGGGGTAGCGATTTCGAGCAGATAAAACATGATCTCTCTTTCATCGATTGGGCATCAAAACTCTGCGAAAATGTTATAAAAGCTTGGGAACAATTCAAAGAGATAGTCCATAACCTCATCTCCAGTCACTGCCCAATCACACGCAGAAAATTAACGAACAGACCTCGGTGGTTGACACCATATTAAAAAACGGAAGTTAACAAGAAGAGAAAACTGTGGAAACTGTCCCGTATAGGCAGCATTAATAAATCGACGGATAGGATGTATTAGGAAGAAACACTTCACAATTGTAAAAGAGCTCATAATAAGCAACTTTTAAAAAAACCGAAAGCTACCCTTCCTTTGAATATAAAATTTAAAGAAGGCGTGGTTTTCCATCAAACAAGAACAAGAAATGATTTTTTCGTGTAGGTTTTCCATAAAATATATTTCAATTTATAAAGGCAGTCAAAATAAATTATAAAAAGGCATGCTACTTAAGTAGCCAGTTTTTACAATAGATACGTTTTGCCCGTGGTCAGAATGGCGCTCGCTAAAAAGCCCGCATCCTGTCATGACTGAAATGACTTCGGAATAGACTACACGATAATCAGTATCACAACCTGAGCCAATGCCGATTAGCAAAGTAGTATCAATCTTTCGCATCTGTCGACATGTTGCGTGATCTTCGGCGACCACTGTAAGATAGAGCACGCGGAACAAGGATCCTAGCCCTCTACTGCGAACTGTGGAAGGTGCCGAAATCTCAAAGGACAAGGATAAAACTGACTACGTCTCTCAGTTCTACCGGTCCATCGTGACGACTGAACCCGACTTTTCTCCCCCCACTTATAAAGACAATGCAATGCCTTTTATAGACTCAGTCCTATTCACCGAAGAAATAATCAAGACGGAGTTACTACAATTGAATGCATCGACCTCCCCAGGCCCCGATGTAATACCGTCAAGCTGTTCAAGGAGCTAGCTTTTGAAATGGCCAAACCGCTATTTTTTATCTGTCAGGCGTCATTTGTTATTGGATGCCTACGAGCTGATTGGAAGACAGCGACGATCACTCCCCTTTTCAAGAGTGGAAGCCGAGCGTCCGCAAATAATTACCGGCCGGTGAGCCTTACCTCCATTTTTTGCAAAACCGTGGAAAAATCATACAGAGGCGTTGATGCAGTTCCTCGAGCAGAATCAGCTCCTTTCGGATGCCCAACACGGTTTTCGCAGTGGTAGGTCCTGTCTTACGAATCTGCTCTTCTCACTTGATCGCTGGGTTAAAGCACGTGATGAAGGCAAAATGGTGCATGCTATCTACATTGACTTCAAAAAGGCGTTCGACACCATCTCTCACTAACGCCTCATGCATAAGCAGCGTTTGCGGGACCCTCGTCCTATGGATCCAACACTTTTTTGACAGGAAGGTCCCAAAGAGTACAAGTCGGTCGCCAGCAGTCCTCGGGGGTACCTGTGGTAAATGGAAGGACTCAGTTTTAGGTCCCACCTTATTCCTTGTTTTCAGAGACGACTGTGTCAGGGACCTAGACTGTGACGCCATCTCGTTAGCTGAGAAATAAAATTATGGAAAGTTATCCAAAATACGGCAGATGAACACCCTCTGCAAGCTAACTTGAATAGATTGGAGCACTCGCCAAAGCATCGGCTTATGCCTTTCGATGTAAGTAAATGGAACTTTCTTCAGATCGGCAATTGTAAAGCATCCAGCCCGAAGGTCTATTCCTTATACACCGCTGCGACAAGTTGAGAGTCAGAAGGACTTGAGTGTGTGGATTACTTCTTCACTCAAACCAACGCTGAACTGTATGAAGGCGGCGAAGTCGACCAGATATTTATTACAGCTGATTAGACGAGCCTTTATGGGGTTTTAAAAACAGAGCTTTTGCAAACTATTTGGAAGCTTTGTTCGGCCGCACCTGGAATTCGCTATACAGACATGCTGACCTTGGACTGTCAAAAGACATAAGTAGCTTACCCACTCATATACCCCTAGTCCCAGCATTTTTTCCTGCAAAAACGGTTGTTATAGAGTTTTGTGGGGTGGGGAAATAGGATAGGCAGAGAAGGAAATTTTTAGAATTACCTGTAAAGTGAAAAATATATAGCCGAAGTTGGTTCCCGCGACCGCTGGGAGCAGGTTGTTCCGCATGTAAATTGAAGGTGTGCGCGGCGCTTCGCGCCCCCGACTATACTAATCTAAGTAGACGACCTCCTAACCACCATTTCAATTTTTCGGGAAATTTAAGAAACCTGCAGTTTGGTAATCGAGTTTTTCCGCAATAAGTTCAATGATAATACAGATTATGAAAATCTGCAGATAAAAATCAACAACACTTCTAAATACGGTCAAATAAAAATGCATTTAGCATTTTTTAAAGCAAAGTCCACTGAGTTTCCTAATTTCCCGCCTATAAAACCCGATAGAAACCGTTACCTTAGGAAAACATGCAGGTTGTAGGGATTAATGAGTGGGGCTACATAAGCCACTGTCGCCTTTCAAAGACTGAACCGTCTTAAAGAAGGGCCAGAGGCAAGCGATAAAAAATTGTCAAAGGTCTAGGAACACTACCCTATGAAAGAAGACTGTCAACCCTCGATCTGTTTCCTCTTTCCTACAGGCAACATCGAGGGGGCCACATCCCTACCTTCCGTATAACGAAAAACTTGGATTGTTGCTTCGTCCCGGACGATTTATTTACCCAGACTAAAACGCCAAATTAAACTACGCCCCGGCAAAGCAAGGATAGACGGACTAAAGATTTTCTTCAGCAGCAGAGTAGTTACAGCGTGGAACGCCCTGCCCGAATAGGTTGAGATGAACTATTCGGAAGATTTCAACGGTCTCCATCTTTCTGAATAAGTGTTACTGAAACGTAACAAGTATACATGTACCAAACGAAATTTTAGGCGGACGGACTTAGCGTACGAAAGCCTTGTCAAGGACACTCCTTGAAAATCTCGCTAGCGAAATGCGTTTAGTGTCATGACCCAGAAGATTGCCAACTGGTTGGCCTGTCTTGCTGAGTTCACTCTGTCGCATACGAATTTTAGAACCTGCTCTACGCCAATTCGATGTCAAACAGTGATTAAAAATTACCACTGTACGCTCGCTTTATGCCACTCTAATTCATATCCAACCCTTCTGACTATTCCGGACAACCTAGCGAACCACTTTATCGTCGGCGATGAATCACATTTGCACCTCCTGTTCTACTCTACTTCTCGGAGCACTCTGCGCAAGTTAGACTAACTGTGCAGACAAGTGATTGCGAAGATTGCAAACTGGTCTCTTAATATCTTTACATTTACCTCTGCAGAGTCAAGCATCAGGTCATGGCCCAGAATATTACCAACTGTTTGGCCTGCCCAGGCTTTCTAATTACTGACAATCGGGCTGAAACTGTTTCTGCTTAATGCTGCCTCTATGAGACGCACGCATGTTAGAAGAGGATGATCCATTCACCACTTTATGTACCTCACCCAATGCGCACGACCTCACCCAATTTTCTGTGAATCCATTTGGCAAATAGGTCATCAATGTTAGAAGCAAGCCACCATTACGGTGCACCTAGGGGACACAAGGTCCTGAAAAAATGCACTGACGTGCACAATCAGTGTCACTTTGGTCGTAGGAATAGTTCTGACCATCAGAACGAGCAGGCAAATATTCTACTAACTTCCTTAAATTTCGAATAAGCTGCTTAGATTGGATAATTGGCCATTTCCATGTGCTTTAGAGTGTTAATTTCCCTTGTTTGCACAGTTGGTCTAGCTTCCACAGTGTCCTGAGACGTAGAGTAGAACAGGAGATGCAAATGTGGTTCATCGCCGACGATAAAGTGGTTCGCTAGGTTGTCCGGAATAGTCAGAAGGGTTGGATATGAATTAGAGTGGCATAAAGCGAGCGTACAGTGATAATTTTTAATCACTGTTTGACGTCAAATTGGCGAAGAGCAGGTTCTAGAATTCGTACACGACAGAGTGAACTTAGCAAGGCAGGCCAAACAGTTGGCAATCTTCTGGGCCATGACACTAAACGCATTTTGCTAGAGAGATTTTCAAGGAGTGTCCTTTACAAGGCTTTCGTACGCTAAGTCCGTCAGCCTAAAATTTCGTTTGGCATATGTATACTTGTTACGTTTCAGTAACACTTATTCAGGAAAGTTAGGAGATCGGTGAAATCCTCCAAATAGTAGATCCCCGCACTATCGTGTAAAACAACAATGTATTACACTATACTACTTATTATTAACAAGTAACAGTGTTTTTCTTACTATTGCGATTACCTGACGCCTGCTGTGTCTTCCCCTCCCTAAACATGTAATTGACGCACTTCTCAAATTTTTCTTTGCACCCATATATTTCCTATCATTTTGTTACCAATAGGGAGTTCAAAGGCGTTCGCCTATTTTTCAGTCAATAAACTGATACTTATACTTATATAGGGTTATGACTATTATACTATCTGCTATATTTTAATAACATTTCTTGATGGGATAGTTTATTTATAGTAGTGCACCTACAATACCACTCACGCGTGAAAATTATAAATATTTCATTACATCGTGTGCATCATCTCCCGAAGAGGAAGAAGAAGAGGGGGCAATTTCATGGACCAAAGTATATCTTGACTGACATTTCAAAAGTTCACTCACCTCCATCGTCAGAGTACCGTGCTTACTCTTCCGTGGGCCTTGATTATGCACAATCTATCCCTTACACTTTCTCATCAGCATCCTCAGACGAAGGTCTTCGCAGTCGTTCCTATTTGCGAACTGCGACGATCCCGCCAGCAATCGCATCTACCGCAACATACAACAATGGTATACGCGGCCCCTTAACGTCCGCCATTGGTTCGACACGCAATGGACTGTCGACTATCGTGGCTGGTACTTCTGTCTTTGCAACTTTGTCTGTGAACTGTGCAATCAGCAAGGGGATGCCTGGCCGCATCTTGCACACTTCGATTATCCTCGTGACCCC
The DNA here is from genome assembly GCA_036362985.1 of Ligula intestinalis. NCBI lineage: Eukaryota > Metazoa > Platyhelminthes > Cestoda > Diphyllobothriidea > Diphyllobothriidae > Ligula > Ligula intestinalis. The sequence goes on from JAYGXS010000008.1 coordinate 16,229,963, forward strand.
TGCGATCCAGTCCCCGTTTTGAACTAGCGTAGTACACCGCCCTCCCCCAATGAGCGACAGTTTCGTCTCATAAGAATCTCGAGATGTTTTTTTCGAACTGTCTGTTCTTTTTCCCCTTTTCCGCCACATTGGCTCGTGTCAGCTGGCATTCCCAATAAGCTGGTGTACTATTTTTTGATAAAACAACACGCATGTGCACAAATAGGGAGTTCAAAGGTACACATCGACATTTTCCACGAATAAATTAAATTGAACTAAACTTACTCTTGGCAGGCATCTAGTTGCATATCGAACTTTGCCGAGAGCAACATTTGCTCCATTATTGTTCCCCATAGAGGGCAGGCTTGTTCGTAGTTGATGGGGAAGGGGTTCGCCTTGACCCAGTAGTGCTATGATAGGACGCAGAAGGATAAAATGGTACATACAGAGAATTGCGTCCAGTAACTTGGCCCAATTTTTTTTTAAATTAACAAGGGCTGGTAGGGTTCAAAAGTATTCGGAAATTTAGAAACATTTTTAAAACCGGAGTGCATTTCAAACTGAGCCGCCATTTTTTATTTCTCCATTTGCATTAACGTCCTGAGTTGACTGAAATATGTTGAGTTTATGTTTTAAGATAGTGAAGATTAAAACCCTACTTAAGTCATTTGTTCTAATCGCAAACACATTTTAAAATTTCTCTCGACGTTCTCTGAGATAGTTCCGACTAGAGTCTAAGACTGGAGACAGAAATTTGTTGACTCACATCGCTCAGGCGGCTCACGGATGAGATTCAACCGACGGGTCATCAATACTATTCCTAAGTAGATTGGAGATAATTTACTTTTTACACGTATGTCGCAATCGACTGTTAGGCCAGCAATACTTGAATATTTAAAGGTTAGACTTTATTATCAACTTCAAGAAGGTATCAGCAACGTGTTGTAATGGGTTCCAAGAATAGATTTCTGCCACCAGTCTCTTTGTGTCAGTTCAGCAAGGAGAACAACGAACAAGGTCGTGTGGGAAAGGAAGTCGTTTATTGTTCCTTGAATGGTAGCTATATGCAATAAGCAAAGTTATAGAGAAGCCAATAAGGTTCATTTATTGTTCCTTGAATGGTAGCTATATGCAATAAGCAAAGTTATAGATGAGCCAATCAGGTTTTGTCTTCATGCGCCTAAAGGCTTGATTAGCCATCATGCGCGCGCCCGTCGGCGCACGACTTCATCCTAGCCGGCTGGTGTCACCTCTATCCTTCGTTCTTTATCTGTGGGCAGGGGACCGACCAATAACGTGACCTGAGAGTTCACACGGACCGCTTGTTAGGAATAATCCCAACATAACGGATATCAGAAAATGCGTCTTGGAGACGAAGATTCCTACTACGGAAAACATAAAACCACTCACAATATTCTGCATCTCTTTCGCATAAAGCAATTTCCAGCCAGCCATACTGCCCCAAGTTTGCAAAAGTACCCCTAAATTGACTTTTTCTCTAAAGGACATACAGAAAAATAAATTGGGGACTCCAGTAAGCGCCGGGATTGACGAAACGCCGAGTGAAACTCTTGAAGAGGCCGCCCATCAGAACAATGAATGGAACAGAAGATAATTAGAAGTCTACTCATATACCGAGGAATAAAGGATTGTCCACTGAAAAGGTTTGCTGTCAACAAGGACGAACCCATCACTGGAAGAACATCATCACTACTACATTAGTGATCTTAACAGAGAAACTGAAAATCCGTGAGCAAAGTCGACACAGGCGGTAAGCCGTCGGCCCAAATAATGGACCGGTAGTAGGATCAACAACCAAGTGGACCAGTGTTCAAAATTCAGTTTGTCCCTGCCTGGGGTTGAGGTCAGGCTGGGAGACGACGCCAAATAAGCCGGAAATAGCCATTTCAGTATCCTTAGCAGTATCATTGCTAACATATTCTTTGTGTAGAATATACTTAAATTTATAAGACCATAAGAAATCATTGAGGTAAATGCATGCCACGAAAGTAGTCGTTTTTGCAGGCTACTGGAAGGAAGCTCATTCATAAGCCCGCTTCCTAGAGTTAATGAAATATCTTAGAAGTAGGCTGCATGATATTAAATATTACGACTGCAGACTTGAGTAAGTTTTCTGACTGGAAAACGCATTTCACAATTTCGGTTGACATTTCGTGAGCGAGGCAAGCTGCTGTGTAGATGCCGTTGTTAGAGTAGCGGCCATGTACTACAGCTGTCAAAAAAAAGGATTTTCTACGATAGCGCCCTTTGAAAATCGGCAAACAAAGCTGACAAACCTTAAGGTCGTGGAGGTATTCCAACACGTACAAGTGCTCCGGTCGGAACAGTTTCAACCATCCGCTAACTTCGTCCTCCGCTTGCATAACAGAAGCTTCGTGCGATGCCATTTTATAAAAATCCTCCACGTCGTCTAGGGTGGAAATGGGAACGAGTAAAATATTTCTATTGTATCAGTATCAGTTTATTGAGGGAAAAATAGGCGAACGCCTTTGAACTCCCTGTTGGTAACAAGGAGTACTATATTACTATTATTGTATTTGATATTATATATAATGCAGGATGACGTTTATGGGAAACGATAACAAACTGTATTGTGTGCATTTTCGACACTGACTCACCAGGGTATCGTCAGACGCGTAGAGGTTGTACAGAACAGTGAGAATTTCAAGCATACCGGAAAAATCGATAATGCCAAGTCATGTTTGGCCAATAGCAGTCGATGTTGTTGACAGTAGACTCCCATTTTCTGACGTTCTTGTACGGCGGAATACTGACGGAACATTTCAAACATCTGGTTACCATAAAAAAGTATATGCGGATCTTATCCTACATTAAGAGAGCAACCACCTTGTTGCTCAGAAGTGGGGTATTGTTAACGCCTTAATCAATCGAGCAAAAACACACTAGCAGATAGGGACTCTATCTGCTACTGCCATCGGACTATGTCTCTGATGACGAATCCGCGACGGATCGCAAAACGTCAGGCGAATAAAAGTATTGTCCCAGCGATCGAGTCGTCTTCTTCTCAAGAACACACTGTTCTAGCACCGACGTTGTCCAGACGGAAACTAAGTAGCTGTTCAAACTGTTTTCAAAAAAGGTTAACCTAGGGAGTTTGTGCGTCGATGCGTGAGACGATAGGAGTTAAAACAAAAAGAAAAGAAACTAGATTGTTCCGATAAGGCGTCCAATCCAGGAAATTGGCGAACACTTCCATGTATAAAAAATGTGCCTGAACTCGTTGAAAGACACCTGACAAAGCACCAAATCCCAGTGACGCACAAACCAACGACTAAACTGCGAAATCAAGTTGTACACCCTACGGATAGGGTCGGCTATTTGGACAGAAAAAAAATAGTTCATAAGATTCCTTGACGCGGTTGCTCTGCAGTTTGTTGTGGATCGAGAAGGAAATCAGCCTCTGTACGTTAACAAGAACTTACTACTTGCTTGTACTTGTTACGGCTGTGATAATGCCTAATGTAGCCGGTCTGAACGATGTCACAGACGGTACCTCTCCATGCGTGACGATCCGTGACAGCAGACTTGGAAAGCTCCACCCATTCCCTTTTCTAGCAACGGAGTACGAAATTCGAAGGTCTAGGAACCGGTGATATGTCTTGACTACCAGTGTAAAGCCAAGTCTTCAGTTGCCCAACCCTTCGACGCCTTCAGGTGAGCAGCGGTGCCGGATCGAGGGCAGCATAGCAAAGCTCGCGAGGCAGACGATGGAGAATGTGCCCAAACCACCTCAGTCGTTTTTTTTGGATGGCCTATGATATCCTCGCGAGACTGTCGCAGCGAGTGCGGGTTGTCTTATTTGAGACGAAGTCTGTATACTTCACTCGAAGGATTTTTCTCGGGCAGCGGTGGTCCAATAGCTCAAGTGTTCGCTCATTTTCAGCGCGCAGAGCCTAGAATTCGCACTTATAGAGAGCTGACCGGACGGGTGCACGGTACACGCGAACCTTCCTGGCAATATAAATATCGCACGAAGTTCATAAGCATTTTCGGAGGCTTGAGAAAAACCGGCGAGCAGCATGTATTAGGGAGACAATGTCGTCCTTACTCTGCCCATTAGGTAGCAGCCTCGCCCGAGGTATTAAAAGCTGTCAACTTCTTCAAGTTGACGGCCACTAATCCTCACGGGTGCCTTTTTCTGGTTAGAGATGCAGCCGGAGAATAATTTAGTCTTCTAGGTATTTATGGACAAGGCAACCAACGCAGGGATCTCATTTGCTGTCAACTTTCAGAATTGGCAGGAGGAAGCATCGTTGGGGGACCTGGCTCGAGCCACTTGGGCAGACAGCTGTAGGGTTCTTATGCTGATCCAGTCACTGTGGCGCTGCTGAGCGAATCCAAAAGGTTTTTTCAGCTGCCACATAGGCGAACACCAATTAGCGGTAAAGAGGCGAGAACACTTGTCAAAAATCGCCATGGAAACACTAGAAACTGCACACAAACTTGCATGAGACCAAACATGCAGTGTTGGCTCTGCCCATCTAAGAAAGGTCCTGAGTTTTGAGAAGTCATTAACTACGATCACTCGTGCATTAATATGCCCGTCAAACTGGATGCTATGTACACCAATCTCTGGGAAGCATAGAAAATATGGCAGTCAATCCGGAGTAGATGCCAACCGACAGACTGCTACTGGCCAAAAATAACTAAACTTTATCGACTTCTTTCCGGTATGTTTGAAATTATTATTGCTCTGTACAAGCTCTACGCGTCTGACGGCGACCTGGTGAGCTAGTGCCAAACATTTACACAATAAAGTTTGTTATCGGGTTTGAAAGAACTTCTCCTATCGAATTATATTTCTTAGAATGCCCATTTTTCAGGTTATAGATTATATCTATTACTACTATATTACTATAACTGTGCGAAATAGAAAAGAAGGGAACCTCACCAAGAGTAATATTCAAATCCTGGAGACTATTGTCAGCAACCACTTCAGCCAGAACCCTCTTCATTTCAGGACCCTGCTGGAAGGCATACCATTCAGTGAGGATCGTTTTGTTTTTGCGGATGGTGCTGTGGTATCGGGTGCATGTTTCGAAGAAACGAAGACGGTCAGAATCTATTTCGTAACGAACCGACGAAGGGTTGTCAAAAAACTGAAAAGGAAACAGGGAAGCTTGATTATGGATATAATAAGTGCGCAAGTTTCGGAAACTTTGTGTCCTCGACAAGAGAATGTGCAACTTGCCAATACAAGCGAACATCCGTGTCCCAGGAAGCACAGATCCGGTTTCTGCACAGATGCCTTGACAATAACGTGTTGCCGAGGAGTGTGAGATACAAGCCGGCGCTGAACACGGAGGCGGCGAGACGCGTTATGTTTCAAACTGGCAAGAGAATGGTCCGTCTGTTCATTCAAGATTGTCACGCGAGGCTACGCAAATATCGCCAGATAATTGACCACGAGAAGATGGGTGAGGACAGCTAAAACTGCTTCAGCAGAGAGTGCTTGAACGAGCCCGCGACAAACAAGCAATTCATGAAGCAGCACTGGAGAAAAAATTCCGCAGACTGCACAATCCAACGTCATCCAGAAAAGACGTACTGGTACACAACCTGTCGTCGAAAGAACTGACGAAGGAGCAAATACAGGTTCTACAGCACGAAGCCTCATTCAACACGGCTGATGCTAAACCTGCTAACATGATTGCAGCTGTGGAATCAGTCATAAATCAGACAGAAGCAACGGAGGAGACGAAGAACCTTATCCGACACCAGGTATCGTCCCTCCTGATGGCTCATCAACCACGGGAAGTACTCCCCAAGGTCGAACGCGTTGCATTAAGAGCACTCCAGGCCGACCGGGACATTGTCATCGTGCCTGCCGACAAGGGACGTTCTACGGTCGTATTAGACAGAACTGACTACCTTCAGAAGGCGAAAAACTTACTGGAGGATCGTCAGTTTTATGTTCCTTGTGAAACCAATCCTATCAAAAAGCTGACACGCGAAATAAATTCAACCTTGTTGGCTCTAGAGAACTCGGGTGCAATAACGCCGTCCGACCGACGCATGGCGAGGGCACAAGAAACGGCCTTGGCCCGTTTCTATGGCCTCCCAAAAGTGCACAAGGAAGGCGCTCCTCTCCGACCCATCGTATCACTCAAAGGCACTCCAACGTACGGGCTAGCAAAGTGGCTGTTTCGGCGTCTCAAATTTCTGACCGCTGATTCGGAAACCACAGTCCGCTCGTCAACACAGTTCTTGGAGAAACTTAAGGGGTAAGTCTCTTGCCAAGTGATATCATGGTTTCCTTTGATGTCACGTCTCTTTTTACTTCTATCCCTCAGGATCTGGCAATCGAGACAGTCGAACTGCTCCTACGAAACAAATACGATGAGACGGAGAATCGCCTGGGACACGCGGAAATCCTACAACTCCTGAAGTTCTGTCTCAGGACGTACTTCACGTTTGACGGAACGATCTACGAGCAGGTGAAGGGGACACCAATGGGTTCACCGATTTCGGGACTCATAGCCGAGGCGGTCCTGCAGCGGCTGGAGTCGCTGGTTTTCCAACACCACAAACCGAAATTCTGGGCTCGGTATGTGGATGACACCTTCGTCGTCATCGAACGGGATCAGGTGCTCACGTTCAAGGAACGTCTCAACAGCATCTTCCCGGACATCCAATTTACGATGGAGGAAGAAGAGAACAACCAGCTGGCTTTTCTTGATGTCCTCGTTTGTCGAAAAGGTTGTGGTGGTCTAAAGACTAAAGTATTCAGGAAAGCGACAAACACGATGCAAGTACTGAATTACAACAGCAACCACCCAATCAGCCACAAATGCAGTGGCGTAAAAACACTCTATCGGCGTGTTGAGACGCACTGCAGCGAAGAAGAAGACAAAGTTGCGAGATAGAATACCTCCGACGGGTGTTCAGAGAAAATGGCTACCCGCGCAACTTTGTCAACCGGTGCTTGCGCAAACGAACTGGCCAACAAAAGCGCACCGACCCCAAGATTTGGCGTTCGATCCCGTATGTCAAAAACGTATCGGAAGCAGTCGGCTGCCTTCTCGCACCACTTGGAGTTGGAGTCGCACACAGGCCGGAGACAACCATAAGGCGTCAGAGAATGAAGCCGAAAGACCCACTGCCACGGCAAGAAACATCTGGGGTCGTCTACAGGATCTGGTGCAGTTGCGGTCAAAGCAACTATGTCGGAGAAACTGGCAGACTTCTCAAGACGCGAATTGCCGAACACGCGGCTGCAGTGCGGCGAAATGATGCCAATTCTCAAGTTGCGGCTCATTCTACGAGACCCGGCTACACCTTCAAATTTGATGAGGCCGAAATTCTCGCAAGAGGTGACAATCGGGTGAGCCGAGAACTACTTGAGTCATGGTTCACGGGCCCCCAATCCATCAACAAGTGCAACGATTTGACCAATCCATATTCAATCCTGAGATTCAATGTGGCCAAAGCAAGCCGTTACTTGAGGAATGGGCAGGCCACCGCCTCATCGTACGCCAACACCGGGGAGCCGGACGGCCGAGCAATCATCATGCCCGAGCTCACCGCCCGTGACGAAAGTTCAACAGGTCAGAGCCCGCGTGCCGTCCAACAAGCAGTCCACGCACAAGAAGGTAATTAACGTTAATTGTCGCTGTATGCTTGCAGTAATGACTGTGTCCTATAAATACTGCAAACGTCTGTGCATACTTTACCTTTCTGCTACTCATGTCTCTGATGACGAATCCGCGACGGATATCGAAACGTCAGGCGACTAAACATATTGTCTTAGCGATGGAGTCTTCTTCTTCTTCTCAATGTGCAACGTGATGCACATCGTTAAAAATGCTTAGAGGAATATCAACTTTACACATTAAAAAATGAGACGCCTGACACCTGACAGGTCGGCCTCCGTTTCGATTATGTCCACCTTATGCTCCAAATAGGTTGGTGCAAGGACGGTTACTTGCGTGTGAATTAGTTTTAAAAGATAGTAGATGTGTGTCGCAACTACCGCACTCACTTTTCCTTCACCCACCTGAAACCGGTATCAAGACAGCGGCGAAATCGGGCGCGAGGCCGACTTTATGTGTGCCAACATAACTGGCTAGGATCTCAACTACGTAGGAATACCATAACAGCCACATTAAGAAGGATTCATTGCAGCCTGACTCTCGGTTTGCCAGTCACTCAACAGAACGAAAAACACTGGACTAACCGCGCGGTCCGAGTTACCGGTTGGTAACCTTCCAAGCCTAGGTTCTTAGCGCGCCGTGATAGCTTCAAGCACGACAGATTGTTTATAGAGAGGGAAAATGTGAGACGCCTGATCATTCAAACATAAGCTCAAGTTCGCGCCAATAACGGATATATTTGCACAAGACTCGGCAACCGATAATTGAAGCACATTCACAACCTTGTAATCGGACGACCCATTAAGGACATCAGCGGGAATCATTCAGTGACTGGTAATGAAAGTGCTACCAGTCAATAAATAGATAGGACATGAGATAAAAATCCTACCTCATCAGCATTCCAAAGCCGGACTGAAAACCAAACAGTTGTGATTTACCCCAAGTTAGTGCATTAATTGCTGACTCAAATCAAATCGGAGTGTTCAGAAAAGCGAACACGAAAAGAATCCGGCGTTGTTTAACTTCGTCGGACGCTAATGGGATCTGAAAATTCGAATCTCATCTTTTAACCAGACAGTGGGTACCCTATTTCCTGAAAACTACCCCAGACCCCTTACAAACTGTAGGACTAAATTAACATTTGCAAGACTGTTCATGGTATTTATAATATAGTATGAACATGAAATGTGATAAAAACCTTATTGTGCAGTGATAAAAAATATGTTTTCTTTCTGTACATTTCCGTCTTTCTGTCGTTAAAGATCTCCGTGGGGTGCAATGCAATATGTGGATTGACTATGTCGAACGTTTGTGGTAAGATAGCCGACGCGAAAGTAGTAAAATAAAACATGTTTGCTGCTAGTAAATAAGTAGGCAGTTACGCAAAGTAAACAAGAGTGTGGTGATCCGTATAATATGTTTACCAGAACTAGATGATATACCAAAACGTGCATGGGGAATGTTGGGAGGAATAATAATTAGAGGAATGCCCGGCAGCGGCAGAAAATCGAGGAAACACGCGTATATGGACTTTTACCTGGTACCTGTGTTGCCAGTATTTTAACTATGCAAGATTGCACTGGAACAGAACCCACGCGATGATAAAGCGATAGAGGGCCGTAGTTGCGGCAACTATGTTTGTCGTCATAACACCTAACTTAGGTTTGGCCGTCTGCCCGGCACAAGTTGGCCTAACACAAAATCTGCAATGGCACCCAGTCGGTCTGGCTTACTGCGACAATAATGAGAAACTATCTACTTTCGTTGATCAATAACCGATGGCTGTCACCGATGCGCTCTTTCAGCATCACCTAAAATATCCCTTACTCTCGTATTCCAATGATGGTCATGCCGCCAACCAGACTGACTGTCGGTTCAGGATCGCACTGCCGCTTTTGTGATGGATGGCTAATGGGCGGCGTCAAAACTGGTAACGCCCACGAGTCAGACCATTATGACATTCGCATTCACGCCAAAAAGTACACCCAATGTCCATGTCAAAGTGTCCCGTACACAAGAACTTTAGCATAGTGCGGGTTCTAAACACAAACGTAAATTCATATTCTGCAGTTTGAATCAAAGGAGAGGGTAGTAATAGAACAGCTTTATTCGGACGGCACCACCGTAGTGGCCGAAGCAGCTCAATAAACGTTTAGCTCTCTGTCCAGATGTGCCAAGAATGTGTTTCAAAAGCTCCCTAAAATGACCGCAAAGTCGATTGAAAGACCGCCAAACCTGACGATATCACCTTGCTACCGGTCAGATATAACAACCTACAGAATGCAGAGCGGTAGGTGAATTCAATAGTTAAATATGCCTGCTTGCCGTTGAACAATACATATATGAATAGTTTAGTACCACAGTTCTGACCAAGAAAAGATACTGCTCGGAATTAATGGTGATCAGCTCAAATGGGGAGGGAGCGTCAAATACACTGAGGCGATGTTACTGCAAATCGGACGGAGTAACAGCGATATTGCAATACGAATATTTCCTAAATACACTGCTTTCGCGGTCATTATGAAGAACTGGTGCATTCGTCGCGATTTCTCAGTCGCCAAGAAGACCCACATGTACCGGGCATTCTTCCAGTGCGATTGTGAACGGTGGACTGTGCATGAAGTACGAGAGAGGACTTCAGGGTCCGACGACATTGGATTGCAAAATACAGTTGGAGTTAGGTTTACCGGCTTCGCCTTGAATAAGAGATCCAGCACTGATTTCGAAAGCATCTTAAGATGAAGCATAGTGTTCCCGGTGAGAACTTGAACATAGTAATCAATGCAAAATTTAATGGAACCAGAATTATCGTGAGAGCTCTTCAGTTGCATCCACTCATTGCGTTGAGGGATCACGAATGGGAAAAATACGAAATTGAATTTGCACAGAGGTCATAGGTCCTAGTCACATACAGGAGGAAGGTTAAAACAAAGTGGAAGGGGTAACAGGGAAAATGAGTTGCGGGGTGCTCGACCTGCCTTCTTCCTCATCCATGCAAGTACCTGGATCGCGAACCTTCGCATTCATTCGGAAAGGCATCCTTAACACAATGAATTGGCAAAGGCTTTGTTGGAGAGCAAAATATGAGTTCAGCGGCGTAAAAGGTTTTTTCTATGGTCTTAAGTAGGCGCCTCTTGATAATGTTTAAGACGTTATCACCCTTAAAGGGCAAGAATACAAATACTGGCTTCTTAGGAGCTAAAAGTTCGCTCATTTTCGGTCGTAGAGGTTTGCTATATTTGTCTATAAACTGAAGTGGATATCCACGCTTCAGTAAAATAGCTTTGAGACAACCTAATACTGAACACTTGCTGGACATGGGTCAATCTGTAGACCCTATAACTTTAGTCCGAGTTCTTGTTCAAGTCCGAACATCTCGAATCTTGCGCTACCTGGAGGCAGCTTATATTAGACGCTCTAAACCAGACCTATGCAAATAGTTGGAGCATGCGGTTAACCTAGCCTTACCTTGGTAACTACAGGCCCCCAGATTTGCACATTCCCCTTGCCCCATTTTCCCCGTAACTCGTTTTCCCTGTTACCCCTTCCACTTTGTGTTAACCTTCCTACTGTATGTGATTAGGACATATGGCCTCTCTGTACAAATTCAATTTCGTATTTTTCCCATTCGTGATCCATCACCGCAATGAGTGGATGCAACTGAAGAGCTCTCACGATAATTATGGTTCCATTAAATTTTGCATTGATTACTATATTCAAAATCTTAAGATGACATCAGGGCATCAAAACAGATGGCTGAAGTAGTTCGAAGACGTTTTTACTCGTCTACCTCAAAGTTAGATGTTTCTGTTCTACGTCCTAGCTGTCTTACTGAGAAAAAAAACGAACACTTTCGATTAAAATCTGGCTAGTCGGAGTTTTCCAGGATGCAGATGGGGTTTCTGGGTCACCGAGTCATCCGGGTCTGTTATTGATGGTTATCGCGCATGAAACAGCATCATCTGCGACATCAATTGGTTTGGCAGGTTTTCACAATTGCAATATAATCGGTTTTTTACAAAAATGGACGACAAAAGCTCCTAGACGGCAAAGGAGTTAATCTTGTTTAAAATGCAAAATTATTACGTAATAGTATTCTGCCTAAGCCGGAATAGACCTCGAATGGATTATTACGTGCCTCGGGGCAAAGTTGTGAAGGATGTTGAAGTCAGCTTATCACAATGCATAGGTAGAAAGGCTGCAAAATGGAGTGCGTACTGTGCTGACGAAAGCCCTGGCACTGTCTTCAGTTCGGTTTGTGGGACTAACATAAACCTGCGCGTTGGATGGTTGGTGAAATCTCGAAGAGACACGGCCGCGCCAACGAAGTCCTAGACCCTCTAATTCTTGTACACCAGTCGGCAAAAGTTCCTTTGATGCCGAACCTTGGCAGTTGAACGTGAAGTTAAAATCAGATAATTCCTTGCTGCGAAAAGACAGAAATTAGACGGACATGCAATAAGCCGACTTCACAGAGGCCTAAGGATTTTTCGACCCCAGTTTGACATTAAAAATAAGTTGTACATAGATTAAGTAACGGACATGCTAAAGGGAGGCTGTGGTGACTGTCTAGATAACCGTTTGCGTTAGGTATCTTCTTGTGTCAAGTACATGGAAAATGGGGGCAACGGTTAGGAAAAGTTAACTCCTTCATGGTCTTGAGTTCATTCGCTAAAAATACAAAATGTCAGTTGTAAAACACGGTGCCGCTAATCTCAGACGTTCGGAGAAACTTTATGAGCATGCGGAATAGTTTGCTTTATCTGGACTTCTTCAAATATCTAACAGAATAAGACTTTCATCAGTGAATCGCATTAAAAGCCAGAGCGGTAACCTGCAGGGCCCTGACTCCTATCGAGATACTAGTATTGTCTGTGAAAAGACGGAGTAAAATTTTAAAGTGATCAAGAGTCGCACCGAGACTTCAGAGTTTTTATCCACTTCTCCATCTTTCTTAAAAACTTTTCTTCGGGTGCTCTGGTTCCGTGACGAATCAGCACATTCGCATGCACAAGGCGATCACCAGACTTCGACGGCTCTCGAGATGCCACTAGGCCATTGTTCGCGTAGGCCGTTTTCGAGCCCATAGCAGTGAGACTATAGCCCTGTCTCCGACTGCTATCATAATATTTCGGATTACGGCAACAGCACAAGAAAGGAGCGAGGAGGATCAGGACAAACGTTGACATGTTGGCACCTAAAGGAGAGAAATAACACTTTCTTAAGCGTAAGGGTATTTTAATGCCTACCGTAATGAATCCCTGTGAAACTGGATTGGGTGACTGGCAAGATTGTAACCAAACAAGGAATTCATTTCTGTTTGGTGTTTTGCAAGAAACGTAATGAACGTTTTATCGAAACAGTGAAAAAATAACGCACACATTGCAGTAGATGTGGCCTAGAATGAGCATACGGTATATGTTAAGGGCACAGCCCTTTGGCCTTTCGTTATGCAGTGCTAGTTTTTTCACTTGAGTAGACGCATCCGAAGTCAGAAACTATGTCAAAGGGCAGTCGGAATAACTCAGATATGGTGTGGTGTGTGGTTCTATGGAAATGAACAGCACGATAGGTAAAAAAGATGCGAGGTACAAACTGAAAATAGGGTGGACATACATTTGAGGTGCTTAGACGAGCAGTCTTGTGAATGACACAGATGCGTTACTGCCAGTTTATGAGGGAATAAGGACACGGACGGGAATTAAAGAACGAGGGGGCAAATTAGAACACGGTGCGGGGAACAAAGACTACGAGGTATGGTGAATAAGGACACGGGAATAAAGATCGCGGTGTGTCAACGAATGGGAAGACAGCCAATGAGGTCAGGACACGGGACAAAGCACGTGGGGAGAGGGTAAGACGAAGAGCATAGAGCATCAGTGGATGAGACAGCGGGCTTATAGACATATGCTTCAGCCACGTCGGCCAGGTACTAACACAAAGTCATTAAAAAACAAATCCAAATACGACATTGGCATGATGTCACACATATTAGACTCTGAAGATAACTGTCTTTGACTACCATCTTCAGAGATTTTATATGGGTCTTTGTATAAGCATCTGTCTGAATAAAATGCTCAAATCAAGAATCGCTTACCGTTAAGCGAGGTAACTGAACGGAATGTTTAAGCAGGGGAACGCGACAAGTAAAGTAAGGAAACATACAAACATACTAGAGCCGGTGATGAAAGAGCAGTTTTATAAAAGGACAGAAAGCCAAAATAAAATACATTTTCCGCAATTTTAAATTGAAACCTTGTCACTGAAATGAAGACCGCTATTTTTCCAGACGAGGTGCAGTGGTGACGTGCGTAAAATGTAATTCGTTTTCGTACAATGGCAAGTCAAAGTCACAACCACTGAAGCTTAATACAATCTTACTGGGTGAAGGGGGGCAGACTACACTCCCACTACTACTACTACTACATGCACTCCAAGATGTCAGGCACCGTCACCAAGCTCCATTGCGAGATTACAGTTGACTTACCAGTTTATTCTACAAAGAAGGTCATGCTAACGTGCAAGTCTCTGATGCAGCGCAGTGAAGACAATTCTTCGGGAATATGGTCCTATGTTCATGAAGATTGGTTGATTTGTGAGTACCTATCAACCCACTATGCTCGAACACGAAATGAATCGAGTCTTGAATAATTGCTTAAGCAATGGCGCAGGCGCTACACTTGTACTTGTATTTGATCCGATTAGCTCTTGTTGTTGGATGAATCGGCTTCACGGATGTCACGGTTAGCGGCGGCGATCGGAAGCGAGCTCCTCGCAGATGTTAACCCATTGTTTGTTCCGGTGTCGTAAGCAATAAACTGTTACGAGGCCCATCTGTTGTCGGCAGCCATGGCGTCCATGACGAGTAATATCTCGTTTGGTCCTTCGGATGTAGATATTACTCGTCATGGACGCCATGGCTGCCGACAACATTCACAGAAGCATCATGCCCCTATCATTCACATACTTCCCCCACGAGCGACAGTTTTTCTCCTAAAAACCACAAATTACATCCCATTTTGAATTATGAGCAAGCCCTAGGAGTTTTGCACTGTCTGCTCTTCTTCCTCAGTTACACTGCTGGCTCGTGTAAGCTGAGTGTGAGTGCATCACTTGAAACAAGCGAGAGGTCGTCTGAAATTGTGTCAACGACTTCTTTGGAATGTTCGGCTATGCCGATGCATTTCTTAAATCCTATGTACCAAGAGGGAGTTCAAAGGCGTTTGCCTATATTTCCTTTAATAAATTTGACTTGACTTGACTTGACGTCCAACTTGACGGTGTCGAGCCATGTCTTCAGTTGACAGCCATGTCGGTATCTCCAGTCTGCACTACGTGAGCGGTTTAAGACCAATCTGCGGAGGTCCGTCGATAGCTTGCACAGGACATGACCAATCCATTGCAATCGGCGATGTAGAATGCTAGACTTGGTAGTTTTAAACATCTGCGGCATAGCTCGACATTGGAAATTAGATCCTGTCAGGAGACTCTCAAGAGGCGTCGAAGACACCAACAGTCAAAGACTTCTAGCGCTAGGATATCAGCCTTTCTCACTGGCCATTTTTCGCAGGCATGTAATAACACCGGTCTGATTGGTGCTTTGTATATCAGCAGCTTAGTACGTAAGCTGATGTCTGAGCTAGACCAGGGTATTCTGGCTATTAGCTTAAATTTACTTCTAGCCTGCGCGATTCGGTTCTTGATTTCGTCTTTGGCCTGTCCGTTGACTAGCATATTGGAACCCAAATAGCGGAAGCAGCTAACTTTTTCGATGGGTTGACCGCTGACAAACAGTGGTTGTGCTGTGCCGAGATGCGTATTTAGGAGCTTCGTCCGGAGTACATTAATAGTCAGACTAACAGTTGCAGCGGAGCTGGTGATTCGGTCTAGCGTTGGCTGTGGTGACTGAGGGGTTTTGCCAAATACGACAATGTCATCGGCATATTCTGGGTAAGGTGCTCTATATCCAGGGCTGATTTCACATCCACTGTCAGGTAGAATTGATTGATGCATCACCCAGTCGATGAAGAAGTTCAAGAAAACTGGGGAAAGAGGGCATCCTTGTCGAAATCTACAAGTCAACGGGAAAGAATCTGACTCTTCACTAAGGGCTCTTAGTTGGGCTGATGCTGTACTATAGTAGGCTTTCATCAGATTGAGCAACTTTAGTGGGAGACCGTCAGCAAGCAAGATTTGCCATAAAGCTTATCCATCGACGGAATCAAAGGCGGTTAATGAAACAGGCGGTGGTGACCTGATGATTCTGGTGACTGTGTTCCATTATGCGGCGTAGTATAAAGATCTGGTCAATACATCCTCCACCTGGACGAAATCCTCCTTGGTTAAGACGAGTGCGAAGATTGCGCTCAATCGAAAATCTACGGAGAATATCTACGGATATATCTCTGAGACTGATGCCACGGTAATTTGAACAAATTGTCATGTCACCGCGCTTCGGTACCGGCAAGATAATGGATAGTGACCAGTCAGTGGGGATGACTTCGGTAGTCCATATAGTCAAGTAGTGATTCCGTCAAAGCAAAACAACCAGTTTTGTAGGCTTCCGCTGCGATACCATCTTCACCCGCTGCCTTCCGACCTTTCAGTCGTTGCAATACATCGTAGATGGTTCGTAGTGAATATCGTAGGGAATTCCAGCTGGTAGCTGTAGGCTCGCAGGTGAACGTATAGGCAGATCCAGTAGCTCACTGAATTGCTCTCACCATCGATCGATTTTGCCAGCCATATCAGTTATCTTTTGATCCGATTTATCCCGAACGGTGGTGCTCGGCAGTTTATGGTTGCCAACTGCTTTACGTAGTAGGTAATAGATCTGTTGGAAATTACGAGAGTTTGAAGCTGATTCAATGGAGCCAGCTAACTCGGTCCAGTGGTTCTGACGGTCACATCTTACTGATCGCGTAGTTCGACGTCTCAATGAGCGGTAGTTCTCTTAGTTTGACAACCGAGCGATCCTAGCTTGTGTCGAGGGATGGAGGGTCGTTATGGAGATCCATTCCTTCCTCGGTACTACCTGTTGTTGCGGCAGGCGCTACACGAGCTATTTTAGGTGCGTTAACTTTCTGATAAGCTTCCTATAGTGGAAACGAATTGACAGTGAAAGGTTGGAGGCCATAGAATACTGTCTGCGACAGCAGTATAAAAATTGCCCTATACATAGGGCAGCAAAACGACAGAGACTGATAACGAAGCAGGATCGTAATGCTAACAAAGGGATGGAAAGTACAAGCCAATGGGAGGACACATGTAGTTATCGGTTATTTTCGAATGGTAGTTATGAGCCTACTTCGTCAACTGTACAGCTGCGAAAAACGTTGACCCACAGCTCACTGACATACATTTTATAAAG
The DNA here is from genome assembly GCA_036362985.1 of Ligula intestinalis. Classification (NCBI taxonomy): domain Eukaryota; kingdom Metazoa; phylum Platyhelminthes; class Cestoda; order Diphyllobothriidea; family Diphyllobothriidae; genus Ligula; species Ligula intestinalis. The sequence goes on from JAYGXS010000008.1 coordinate 16,246,946, forward strand.
TTGACTAACAGCGAAGAATTTTAACTTGCTGAATATAAATTCTGACGCTCGACTCGTTACCAGTTATTATCAGATGTGGGCCTAAAAGAAACACGATTTACATTAAATGAGGCAAATAAGTACCGCCAAAAAGATAAAGCAGATAGGCCCAATTCCTGAGAAACTTCAATTTTTCAGACGTAAGCACTTCAGTGAAGTGCTTTGTAAATTAGACACTGTTAAGTGGTACTTATTTGGCTACCAGGACCGGTCGCCGGCCTACGTCATAAAGCAGCATAAATACGACAGGAACAACAGCGGGTATTTGTAAGTTAAAGGCTGTGTTGTAAGGCAGGACAGCAATATGTTGTGTGCACACGTTGGAACGAGGCACGAGCAGTCTTTTTTCGGTGTTATACAATGACAAGTTGTCTTCAAATGCTATCATACGCGGCCGACCGTGTGTCAGACCACAAACAATAACGCAGTCTGCAATCTGCGGTCGTTTATATAACACTGCTGGTAAGCCGGCTGATTGATAGACCCTACTACATCTATAGCCTAAAGGATAAATCAGCAGCGGCTCTCCGGCAGTTAATCTGACAAACAAAACTATAGACACTGCTAGCGCTACTTGGAACCTATGATCAGACACAAATGAATATCCACCGCATGCTGACTCAGTGCACCCCACTGCTGCTGATGTCACATCCCTCGGACCAGGCAGAAACATACGCACCTTGCCTGCCCCGCCCTCGTCTCAACCCACAATGGCTTTACCTCAATCCGTCCAATGAGATTCCCGCGTTAGTAGACTTGCCTCACTTAGTAGGTTGGCTTCAATTCGTATGGACAAAGACGAAAATGTGGTGTCTCCCCCTTCGGGCCACGCCGCTCTAGCAAAAGGATGTGTGCTCCGACAGTCAATTCTCCTACAACCTATTCTTCAATTCTTCTGTAACATACACTCTTCCTAATACTCTGGTGTTCCCTTGACTTCTGCCTTCTCCTAAGGAACCGGGCCTCGAAGATCGCAACCATAAAGATCAATTCTGTTAGCCCTAATAGCCCTCGATCAAACTGCCCACGATCAATCGTCTGTTTTATTTAATGTGATAGTGGGCAGTACATTGACAGTCGGACCGAAGGTTTACAGTTTGGCTGTTACAAAAAGATAACCACTGTGTTGCCAAGGCAGTACTTGACTCTCCTTACTGATATTTAGAAATAAGAAGAGTCAAGTAAAGTTGAAGATTTTGCATTTAAACACAGCCCTCCAGCCGGAGGGACTATCTTTAAAAGTTACAGGGACTTGTGAAAGCTAGGGTCTTTAGTGAAATTCCTGTTTAAGTGACAAACCTTCCACGGCGATCTGTAATAAGCTTAGTTTGTATGTTTTCGATAAATTTATTTATTTATTGAGGGCAGCGCTGATCCGTCAGCAGCCGACAGCGAACGCTCCGGCGGCTAACTGTCTAAGACAGAACTCAGTCGCCGAGCCCTTACGAACAGCGGCCGATTTTCGGCAACTACATACAATGTTGTTGGAGGATAACTTGAAGGAGTTTTAAGCTGCACACTTGGCGAGTAATACTAGCATTATATCACATATCTAAATGGCCTCGGTAATAGGCCCATAGACCCTTTGGCACGACATAGGACCAGTAGATCCTTTGCAGCTAGGACATTGTTATCTGGACATCGTTGGTAGGGTTCCTTAGACAGTCCACTCAGACATAAAGCAATTTAATTGATGCTTAGCTAACTAAGAATTTGAGTTTGATTCCCAAGTCCGTCCAGTTTTCGTTTTTTACATCGCTGTTTATGGGCGGGAAACAAAGTATAAATGCGTCCCAGATAACAATGTCCTACGTCTGGGGTCGGCAACCTATGGCTAGCGAGCCAGCTGTGGCTCTTTTGATGATGGTGTCTAGCTCTCTCAGATAAAATTGCAATTAGAAACTTTAGATTTTAGGATAGTGATTCCTCCAGTGACGTGCCGCCGACGACACACTTATTGGAATCAATTTAATCTCGACCAATCTCTGGCTTTTCGACACCACTAGGTTTGACCTAGCAGTAGCTTCAGTGTTCCCCTTCGGCTAGCCAACAGAAGCTGCTTTCCTTTTTCTCTGCGTCACAACGGCGGCAACAAGCTTGCTAATAACAGACGCCCTAATAAAACACAACAGCCCCAAACTTGACATCAGCTTAGTCAAGTTCACGCTGGCAACAAGGCTATCTTACGCGCATAGGCCAATCGGTCTTGTCACTTATAGTCCCTTGTGTTTATGCTGCGCAGATGGACGCATTTATCACACGCAAGCAAGCGGTCCATTCGCTGAAACCGCTCCTAAGACCTGACTGTTTTCTTTCATTAGACGAAATATTCTTATGGTAGTGGTTATACTAGATTGCACATCCTTGACCGCTACACACACTCTTATTTGCCCAAAGTTAGACTCTGCAACAAAGAGTTTGGCGAAAAGGAAAGGACATTAGGAGTATGGTACATTTTAGGACGAATGGACCGAACAATTCACCTTTGTGGAGAGAGCAAGTTATGCGTGTGTCTAGTTGGAATGACAACAATGCATTGATGAAACGTTCGAATGTAAAGCGCCACTTCAACACACCTCATGATACCTTTGCACCAAAATACCCAGCGGGAGATAGCAGAAAGAAAGCACGAACTAATAAGCAGGGTGCAAGCCAGCCAGCAGCAACTCTACGTATGGAACCAGCAAGGTGATTTTAAATCCTCGAACTTTTTTGGATATTTAGCAATAGGTAGGAACGGAAAACTATTCACAGATGGCGAGTTTGCTACAACGACCATGCTGGATGTAGCCAATAAACTTGTTGATGATCTTCCGAACTAAGACAAGATAATTAAACGGATAAAAGACATGCTTTTGTCGGCAAAAACTGCTCATGAGCGTACCATCATAGTGGCAACTCACGTAGACATAAAGTGAGAGAGATAAATGCAGGGCCCTTCTTTCCCCGGGCTTTGGATGACTCAACAGGCGTCAGCCATTTGGCGCAGTTCAGTGTGATTGCAAGATATGTTGCTGGTGAGACAATGCGCGAAGGAAGTCCTGTTGGTCTGCCAACAAAAGGGTGTACAAGAGGTGAGGATTTATTCAAGTCTTTCATGGTGTTCGCTCAAGAAAAAAAAACTAGATATGGATAAACTTATCTCCGTGTTGAGCCGTGTATGGTGAGGAAAAACAAAGGATTTGTGGCTCCTCTCTGTGAACATTAAAATAAACCCCTCTTATAGTTCCATTGCTTCTTGCACCAAGAGGCATTTTCTGCTCAGTTGTGTGACGGGCAGCTTGGCGAAGTAATGTCGCTGGTCATTCGTGTGATCAACTTTATTGATGCCCGAGCCTCAAATGATCGACAGTTTAAAATACTGCTGGATGACGTTGGAAATAATTATCACGGTCTGATTTTGCACAAAAATGTACGTTGGTTGTCAAAGGGGAAGGTGCTTAGTCGTTTTGCGGCTTGCCTGAACAAAACCCGAACTTTCCTTGAAATGAAGGGCATTGAGGATGCTGAGCTAACCAAAACTGAATGGCTCTTCATGTTTTACTTTCTCGTGTTTATGACTGAATATCTGAACCAGGTCAACTTTAAATGCAAAGCAATGGAAATACAGTGTTATCCGTTCAAAAATATATTTTTGCTCTTGAAAAAATGTGGAGGTCTGTATTGTGGATCTCGAAACAGATCGTTTAATACGTTTAAAAAAATTAGACAATATAAAGATGCATGCACGGTAAGTGTGCCCACTCAAAACTTTGATCTCCACCAGCTAGTTGGCTTCATATTCAGTCTCCTACAGTCGTTAAAAGCACACTATGGAGAATCTCGGGAGCACACACGACTTCCTAAGTTCATCACCCACCCAACCGAGTGTTCACTGAACACAGCCGACCTAAGTTATATTTCTGGTCTCTCGCTTAGAGATTTCAAGGAAGAATTGGCTGAACGTAAGGCCTCAGACATGTGGGGGAATAAGTTCAAGTCATTCAATCAAGATTTGGAAAGAATCGCACGACATAAAGCGGAGTTGGCAAGTAAGCACATGTGGACAGAAATTTAAAAAAAAATCTACCCGAAGACCAGATGATGATCAAAAGTTGGAACACGCTTCCAGTCACATACCACACACTGCAGCGCGTGAGTATTGCTGTATTGACCTTGTTTGGATCTACATATGCATGTGAGCAGTCATTCTTACATCTTAAATATATCAAGTCCACCCAACGATCACGTCTAACGGATGAAAGCCTCAGCGCTTACATGAATCATAACCTCACTAACTACCGACCAATGGGTAGGGAACGGATCCGTGCAAACCCTTTCTTTGCAGTCACCGGACATATGGGAGTTTTCAGGTTAGACCAATTCCCCTGCCAAGGCAGGGGCACTCCTGTGAACGGTACAAAACACTGTTCGAATAATGCATCGTATTTCTTCTTGAACCCGGCAACTGTGTCAGCCGCAACAACATCTGGGGGGAGATTATTCCATGCATTCACGGCACGTCTTGAGAGTCGATAGATGTGCGGGAGGCCATCTGTTCTTTTACCAACAGTTTAAAGCAGTGTCCGCGCGTAGTTATGTTAACGGCCAGTTTGAAGTACTGTGCTTTCTCTGGGATTTCGCCGCACACGATCACTTTGTACATCATGATTTGGTCGCCTCTGGAGTGCCGAAGTTCGAGGGTGAACAGGTCCAGTGCTTTACAGCGCTCCGGATATGTCAGCCACCTCACTTCGGGCACCATTCTTGACCCCAGCCGTTGCACATATTAGATATCGGTAATCTCCCTTCGTACACGGGAACCAAGTGGTAGATCCATACTCCATGATCGGGCGGATGAATGTGACCATAAGCTTACGGAAAAACTGCATGAACCAGGAAGTGAACGAGAACCAAGCGGTAGATCCATACTCCATGATCGGGCGAGTGAATGCGAACATAAGCTTACGGAATAACTGCATGGACCAGGAATTGAAAGCTCTTTTGAACATTCAAAGTAGTGCATCCAAAGTAGAACATTATTTGAATTAATAAATTCGGAGGCTTATTATGCTCACATTTAATTGATTTTAATCTTAAAATATAGTATATGGCTCTCACTGAAACATATTTCCAAATATTTGCTTTATGTGCTGAGTACAAAGGATCTACTGGTCGGGCCAGTAGATCCTTTGCAGCTTTATATATATAAATATCTATATATACTTAGGGATCAAAAATACATATCAAATACACATTAGAATCTCTACGAACAGAGATTATATAGACGTCTATAGAATCTAAAACGTACGTTAAATAGACGAATTAGTTTTAACGGGTCAACAAGATAATGGGTAACTTCAAAGTGCCACCATCCACATAATGCAGCAGAAATATTCCAAATAAAGTATTCGAAGAGCAATAAAACGAAAAACGATACAATTTTATGCCAAATGTATATTGTAGCAAATACCCTTAAGATGGCCTCAATTTTTGTTCATTTTGCTCTATATTAAAGATGGCGGCGTACTGCGTCACGACTTGGTTATTTCAGGCGGACATAATCCTATTGGCTAACCGATCGGCTATTTTATGTCGGCGAGTTTATGCTATTGGCTATTGTATAAATTAAGCATTCCCATTGGTTTATCTTCTATAATATAGACTTAATCCTGCTGTCTCTTACTATATATAGACGGCCCTATGGAAGGTTGATGATGACTCCCGGCGGACACCTCCACACGTCTCCCAGAAGTCATCCCAGGACCAGGACCAGGACCAGGACAGTCAATCATCCCCGCCAAAGGACGACTTCACTGATTGTTCTGATTGTTGTAGCCAGGACTAATAAATTAGTCCTTCAATTAGTAGTAAAGTTTAAGAGTAGCAGTCTTTGTTTAAACAGTCTTGTTCTTCTTTGGGTTCGGTTCGGTCGTTTTCATCTGCTAATCGCATTCGTTGTTCTGTTTCGGGTTATAGTCGCACGAAATCGCCCATCGGTCGTCTCGGTTCGCTACACTATAAACAGCCAGATTCGCCACCAAAAAAACGAAGCCAAAATACGCAACCATTTAACCATTAAACCTATTTTTAAATAATGAGTTACAAAAGTCGAACAGGTACATTTTTCCATTAAGTTCCCGATGGAGGTTAAAATGGCAGTTCCACTTAATTTCCTGGTCGTGAAAGATCCAAAAAACCCGTTCTCGAGCATAAAAGAATTTATGCAGTTTCATACCCATCTTATGGCAACACAACTTCTTCTCGGCAGACAGTGTCAGTAAAGTGTTCAAGAAACTCTGGGAACTGCTACGCGAGAACGGGTATCCGGACAGACTTATCAGAAAGACTATGCAAGCAAAATACTAGAAACCCTCCCCTCTTACTGTGGAAGCTAAAATATTACTCCTCAAAACCCCATTCCAGAGGCATATGGAATCGCCACGTGTCACTTAGTCGGCTGATTGACGACTCACACAGTTGATTTAGGTCCTCGCGTGACATATTAAATTGTTTTTCAATCTTAAAATTCAAGATAAATCATTAGGTTTATGATTTTTTGTCGTATTTCTGATATATTTTTGTCAAAACACTCGACTAAGCAGTATGTCTAGTATTGTAGCATAATCTAACTGTGCGTCTCATTAGGAACCTCTTGAACTGTCTACCCTCTCAAATGTATGTATTTTTGCAGAAAACTATGAACCTTTATTTAGCATTCTTGTAAATAGTATATTTGAGAATTACGGACGTTAAGCCTTGATAACCCTGTTACGTGACAGTCGGGTTATAACAGCTTAAATTGATTTCAGTGTTAGTTTTGCATGGTCATTGTCACGGCATATATATATGTATGGAGTGGATCCGACAAAGACCAGGGAGACCGGAATGGCCATTTCTGGCTTGTTAGCCGTCATCAGCCAGTCATACCCAATCTCAGGGGTCGGAACCCCCGAGATTCGAACCCGGGACCTTTGGTCATTGGCTTTACCACCCTACCTCGGCACCACTGAAGATACGAGGTCCAGATAAATTTTCCCGCACTCCATCCCCCAAAGAAGATGAAGAAGAAAAGGCGGCTTCATGGACCACACTGTATTGGTGCTGACGTTTCGAAAACACGCTTGTGTCCATTACCAGATTGTTTAGGTGATTTTTCCTGCTTGTCTTGACTTGTTTTGTCTTGCTGACTGCCTCGTATGATAGCGTTGTGTTACGTGCGCACCCTGGTCGCCCTGCTGAAAGTTGATTAGCGTTGGCCCAATGCACCGACCCTTATCATTCTGTTGGTCCTGGATTGGCCTCTGCCTCTCCATGGGCGACTGCAGACGACCTCGCGTAACCCCTGTCACATGCTCGGCTGTTGTAGTCCCTGGTGGAGCTATCCACACATTGCGCGCTTAGGGGATGACTGCCACTGGACTGGTAACGGCCTCGCTTGTCTTCCATCGGCTGCACGGCTGTAGTGGCCATCGGTAGACCTTTGCACACATCGCGCACGCCCGTCTGCTTGAATGTTGCAGTCTCCAGTGGATCTGTCTGCAGAAAAGAAGATGAAACTGATGGGCTCCTCTCTGTCTGGGTTAATTGCCGAGGCGGTCTTTCGGAGGCTCGAGCGACTGGTCTTCCGATCGCACTGTCCAAAATTCTGGTCCAAGTACGTCGACGACACAGTTTTCGTTATCAAAAAGAACGACGTTCAAGACTTCAAGAGTTTTCTGAACTCGATATTCCCCGATATTCGGTTTACGATGGAAGAAGAAAGCAACAACCAGTTGCCCTTCCTGGATGTGCAATTTTCGAGGACTTTCGAGGGGAGAATACGCACTACGGTATACAGCAGGTCAACAAACACCAGACGCATTCTACAATTTGGAAGTAACCACCCCATTGGTCACAAACGTATTTATGTCAGATCTCTATGTCAACGGGTTATATATATATATATATATATATGAGAAGAAGAGGCGATCTCGGGAATAATGGGTATAATATCCTGACGTTTCGAAAGCGTACAGGCTTGCATCGTCGGAGGTTGGTGTTTGTACACGCCTCACAGTCTTTTATAGGTGTTACAACTGACGTCTCCTTCGCTCTCCGTCTATTGGCGCTTGATCCCATGCGGGGGCGGGGCTGGAGCTTCGTCATCGTCCTGCTGACCAGGGTTTCTCGCCGTCACCTCGTCGGAGGGGGAGGGCAGTGTTCGCCTGCCAGCGGTCATTGCTCGCGTCTGCATCGATCGCGTCGGTGCCGCATGTCCTGCTGGCTTCCCCCGTTGGCACTTTCCCGTGTTCATCCCGCCGGCGGAATATCGAACTCCACCATCAGTGTTTATGCAGAGACCGTTGTCATGTGCAACTGCATTCAAGCCCGACAGGAGGTCTTGTTGGTTCAGGTTTCCTGTGGCGTCACTGACGGCTGCATTGGTGTCTGGGGTAGGTTCCCGGACGCCTGTATTCTGGCCCGGTGTGGGGTTGCTAGTCGTCGCGACCCGTCTGACTTCCTGCCGGCGATTTCGTTGATTGAGCCGCACGCGTAACGCCTGGTAAGCCGCTGGGAGAATCGTACAGCGGTTGATGGAATTCTGTGCAGTGTGCCATGCTTCAAGCGTTTCTCTGGTTGTCCGGTCACTACCTCGGGCTAGGATTTCAGCGTCATTAAAAGCGAAGGTGTGTCCAGGAGCCGAACAATGTTCCGCCACCAACGAGCGTGGATCCATCCTGTCGACTGCCCTTGCGTGCTCGCTCATACGCGTCTGTAGTCGCTTTCCGGTCTCCCCAATGTAATTGGCCTCACAGGAACTACACTGGATGCGATAGACGACGTTTGCTGTTTCTCCACGGGACAGAGGGGCCTTTGGTCTCATGACCAGTCGTCTTATTGTTGCCTCGGGTCTGTGGGCTACGCCGATACCCAGTGGTTGTAACAGACGAGCGACTGCTTCAGAAACATTCTCTATGTATTGCATTGCCCTCCACAATGTCGGTTGTTCCGCCGCCGGTCTTGCAGCTCGTTTCGGTTGTCTGCTGCGTTCTAGGAAGCTGCGAGGGTAACCGTTAGAGATGAACATCTGTCGAAGATATTTAAGTTCAGCCGCTTTGTCACCTGCCTCGTTGCAATGTGTTTCTGCCCTTTTGTAAAGCGTTCGCACACAGCTGCGTTTGTAGCTCAGCGGATGGTTACTTTGGTAACTGAGTACCTGACGTGTGTCGGTTGCCTTTCGGTATACCGTCGTCTTTAGGCTCCCGTCGGTTTTGCGGTGGACCAGGACGTCTAGGAACGCAAGTTGATTGTTGCTCTCAGCCTCTGTTGTAAACTGAATGTCGGCAAAAATGGAGTTCAGCATCGTGTGAAATTCAGAGACCCTTTCACGCTTGAGGACAACGAAGGTATCGTCTTCGTACCGCGCCCAAAATACTGGTCTATGGTTCGTAAACACCAGTGTCTCTAACTTTTGAAGAACCGCCTCAGCAAGGAAACCAGATAGCGGCGAACCCATCGGAGTCCCTTTGATTTGTTCGTACACTGTGCCCTCAAAGGTAAAATACGTGTTGAGGCAGAACTTGAGCAGCTGGATGAGATGCGCACGTGTAGGTTTATTAGTTCCCTCCTCATATCGGCTCTCAAGTAGATCACTCACAGTTTCAATCGCAAGAGTCTGAGGGATTGATGTGAAGAGTGAGGTAACATCAAACGATACCATGACTTCGTCTGAATTGAGGCGTAGCCCGTTAAGTCTTTCCAAGAAGTGTACGGCCGAGCGTACAGTTGTGTCGGAGCCTGATGTCAGACAGTTCAGAGGCCGAAACATCCATTTCGACAGATTGAATGTTGGTGTTCCCCGTAAAGAAACAATAGGCCGAAGTGGAGCACCGGGCTTGTGCACTTTTGGCAGTCCATAGAATCTTGCCAGGGCTGAATCACTTGGTTTGATATTTAGTCGTTCGATTTTTGAGATGGCCCCGTTATTCTCTAGTCCCACGAGTGTTGTGTTGATTTGTGTCACCATCTTCTTCATAGGATCTCCGTCGCACTGGCGGTAGACATTTTGGTCATCGAGCAGAACGTTGGCCTTTTGGAGGTATTCAGACTTATCAAGTACCACTGTGGAGCGCCCCTTGTCCGCTGGCACTACTACGATGCTCCTGTCAGCATTCAGTGCCTTGATGGCGTCCTGCTCCGCCCTCGGGATTGACGCCCGTGATTTATGTGTCAATAGTAAGGACGTAACCTGCTGTCGGATGAGGTGCTTCGTATCGTCCGGCTCCTGGGAGGTTTTGAGGACTGACTCAACGGTAGCCAAAAGAGCAACCGGATCCGCATCCGCGGTGTTGAAGCATGCTGCGCGCTTGAGCACTTGTATCTGCACGGGTGTTAGTTCTTTGGAGGATATGTTGTGGACTAATGTCTCCTCGCGATCCTGCACAATGGGCAATAGTTTTTGGAATTTAACTGCCAACTCCTTGTCTCGTCTGGATCGTAGTTCTCTGGTTCGATTGACGATCACTCGCTCCAGTAGTAAAAACCCATTCTCTTCTAACATCTCTGAGCACTTCGGAATAATGTGGTTCAAGACGCAACGATATTTCTGCAGCCGCAAATGACAATCCTGGATAAGTGCAAGAGTCATTCTTCTGCCATGTTGTAACACCCATTGCCTCGCTAACCGTGTGTTCACCGGCGGTTTGTAGGACAAACTCTTCGGAAGCACATGATTGTCGAGACATCTGTGGAGGAATTCGATTTGCGCATACGTTGATGACACGCGAAGGGCAAAGATTTCCCATCGTCGTGCTGACTCTAGCGCTTCGCGCCCAAAAATATTGCTGATTGAAGCGAAAATGCGTGTCCCCGGACATAAATGAGAAGAAGAGGCGATCTCGGGAATAATGGGT
>JAYGXS010000008.1:16261488-16288588 GCA_036362985.1 Ligula intestinalis
TTGTGCCTGGAGCACCAACACACAGACGAGACCGCCGTCTTCACTGCCCACACTGCCCCCGATCATTCGCTCATCGCATGGGCCTACTAGGTCACATGCGCATTCACGACAGCGGCACTGACCGTGATGTCGGCACACCCAGCACCTCACACATCACCAGCCTCAGCCACACTCACTAGTTGCCCCGCGTCACGATTGCGTCGTCAAGCTTGTCGGGAACACAGGTGAGTGCCTCCTCCCTCAGGTAAGTGGAGGCCGTTCTTGCTGAATTTGTCGAATACTGTCTTGCCTTTTACTACCCCATAATAGCTCCTGTAGTCATATCACTTACTCCATTACCGCAATCGTACTCACAATATCAGAACCTACAGTTCTGTCTTTAGAACAATCGTCAGCCTCAGTAGTTACTGAAGATTCTCTGCTGCAAGTTAAGTTGAGATTTTGCTCTCATTGTTTCTTTCTATACTTGATTTCCTCCCCTCTCTCTCGGCCCGTCTGCGTTCCCCCTCGCCTCCTCTCCCTATTTCCCTCCTTCAATTTCTTCTTCTTTCTATCCCTTTTCCTATTTTCCCCCTCGTCCTTTCCCCTCCTCCTCCTCCTTCTTCTTTTTCTTCTACTTCATCTTCCTTCTACTCTTCTTCTTCTTCTTCTTCCTTTTCTTCTGCACGTCCACACTTGCAAAGTTCACCAATTGTCTCTCGCTCTCCTTTCAGCCTTGCCCACGGACGCCGACCGGCAACGGAGCATGGGTAGTGCCTTTCAGTCGTTGACTGACTGGTTATCCCTCTCAGGAGGGTGTTGGCCCAGGCTTCATGCAGGGCTGCTCTCACCCTTCTGAGACTCAATGGTCTATTGCACATGCAATGCCAGTCTCCAGCCAACCACGGTTTCTGCGGCCTGGAAGGCGCTGGCACTTTCTCTCACTTCTGATTCCCTGTGTGTGACTGCGCTCGCGCTCTCACTGGGTTTCAGACCCCACTGCGGGTAACCGAAAAGCTAGGCGGTCACCATGTGGTGGGGGAGAGAGTGAGGTCGACCTCGGCGCGTCTTCTTCCCTCACTATAATAAATCTGAATGCGTCTGAATCTATCACGATCCCGCGCTGTCGGGAGCATACCTAGCGAGATGGCTGTATCAAGTGTGCGCGTGCTGAGTGTTTATCGCGCCAGCCATCTACACCCTCCCTCATCCCCGGTCTTATTGACTTTGTCTTTACACCGGAAACGGAGGTGGGAGTGGCAAGCGAGTGGGTAGATTCTGTGCAAGTCTGCCTAAACTCCTGTTGTCTCTCGCACAAGTTCTCTGCGTTGCTCCTGCTTGCTGTTGCTTTCGTGTTGCTTGCCCAGCTCGCCTTTGTGTTAGTTGTGGCTTGCTTCAGCGTTTGCTGCGGCTTGTTGGAGCGCGTGGTGCCCATCGTCGAAATCGACGGGGGAACTGTCGTGTGTGTGTGTGTGTGTGACAATTGTTCATTTCTGTAGCCAAAGCTTGGGTCTTAATCGATGCGGTATTGGCTCGACACTTCGCGTTCGACTCACTAATTGCCATGTCAGCGTCGGATGCGGGCCTTATAATGGCGTGACAATTACGCCCGCTGTCGTCCGAGTTGTTGCTGCGTCCGGCCCCTCCCACGTGACTGATTCTCTTGCTCAGGAAACTACTCAATACACCGTATGGGAACGCCAAATGTTTGCGCTTGTTGATGGACTGGGGGCCTGAGAACTATGACTCGAGCAACTTGCGGCTCACGTGATTGCCACCTCTTGCGAGGATTTCGGCCTCGTCAAACTTGAAAATATGGCCGGGTCCCGTCGAGTGCGCTGCAACCTGGAAACTGGCATTTTTTTGCCCCAACGCTGGTGCATGCTTGGCCATTCGCGTCCGGTGTGATCTAACGAGCAAGAGAATAAGTCACGTGGGAAGGGCCGGGCGCAGCAACAACTTGGATGACAGCGGGCCAAAACGCAAAACGTGATAGCTGTAGCTTTAGGGAGGCCAAACCATCCACTATAGTCGAAACCTGCTGTACCAACTGCTCGTTTACTGACGACGAGGGTGTGGAAAGCTGGGCACTGGACTGGAACTGCTGCACTTTTAACAGTTGAGAGACAGTGAAATCCTGACCCCCTCCCCCAGTTGCCAAAACGGTTTGAAGATCAGCAGGTAGAAACTGCAGAAACATCTTCTTGAACAATTGTGCGTCTATGAGCATGTCTACACGGGGAACGTATTCGTCTGAGAAGTTCTGAGGGCTTCTGGCCACCCAGTGATTTCCCTTTGATCAGCTAGGGATAACGCTGGCGGTCAGAAACAGCATTAATTCAACGAATTTTTGCCTTCAACTTGGAATAGGAAGGCCAAGGGAGTAGATAGCAAGAACTGAACTGGGGAAATAATATTAACAGAAAGAACTTTTACAAGTTTGTCGTACATTGACAGCTCTTTATAAAGTTAGCAGAATAAAAGGCCCATTCTATGCGGGTGACGTAAAATTAGCGCGTTTGTTGCCAGAATTCCGGAAGAGTGCAGCTAGCGGTTTGAAGACACTCAGCACCGGATGTATTATTGGTAGCGGATGATAGTTTCTAAATAATTAAATGCCTACTTAAGGCATTTCAGTGGGCGTAGTTTTTATTTGTTAAGAAGTTTCCGACTTGACTCAATGCCCTATGGATTTGAAACGTATGTGGATTGGCAAGGCTGCCACAAAATCCTCGCCTTTCGTTTGATTGAGAAGAGGCGGCAGTTGCAGAAGCGATAAATAGGCATATCTTAGCTCAGGGAATTAGAAGCGAAAGACGGGTTGCTTCAACTTACCTACTACAGGACTTTCACACTACACATATTACGATGCATCTTATTTTCCGTATATATCACCATACGGGCTATACTGGGTCAGCCAACACTACGACACGATACAGCAGACGCGTCTCCGTCCGCGTTCTCACCCCCCCCCCCCCGGCGGCCAAGGTCTACTACACACATCTCCCTACGTTGGATCAACCCTCCCCTCAGCCCAACCTGTGTTTTGATGACGGAGCAGCCCCTCCCGGCCACGCTGCTCCTCCTCGCCACCGGAATTGAGGCCAATCCTGGACCTCTCTGGTACTGTTAGTTCTGCCGAGTCCGCCTGGGCCGCCGCGACTGGTCTTTACGTTACAGCTCCTGCAATGACTGGTGCCATCTTCGCTGCAGTGGCCTCACCATAGCTGCCGATTGGTTGCCCGTCTTCGCATGTCCCAGCTGTCCCGTACCGCTTGTTGTTTCTACCCCTCCAGCCCGCCCTGCCCTCAACCCAATCCTTCCTCCAATCTCCGACCTTGCCACACCGCCTGGTCTTAAGATTCTCCAGTTCAACGGCCTACTTGGAAAGCTTGACCAACTCCTCGACTTCATGCGCTCGCACAGCATAGCCGTAGCGGCTGTCCAGGAGACAAAGTGGACTAACTCAACCAAGATCCCCTCCTGTGCTGGTTATACGATCGTCGCAACAAAAGCAGAGGCTTGGCCTTAGTGGACAAATCCATTGCCCACCATTAGCTCCCCATGCTTGCTGCCGACCCCACGGAGGTATTGGCGATTTCCCTCGACACTGATCTGGTGCCGCTAACCGTCGTGAACATCTACATCCCTCCAACCTCCAGTTGTCCCCCTGGTTTCACCGCCTCCATTGCTCCCTACTAACCTTTTGGTGTTAGGTGATTTCGATGCCCACCACGACCTGTGGTGCTCCAACTTGGCGGCTGATTCGCGGGACAATCCCTGGCCTATGAACTAGAACACGTTCCCTTCGCAGTCCTTAGCGAGGATAGCCCAACGCGGCTACCACTCAATGATAATAATAATAAGGTTTATTTGTAAAGCACATCTTCGGCGCCATCAACAACGGAGCCCCTATAGCGGACGCTGCCAGCCAGTGCCCTCCATTGTTTTGTCCGACTTTAATTTTCAACGCCAGCTGCCTCAAAATTATTCAATACCTCAGTCAGCGCTTCCAGTTGCGCTGACCTGCAGAGACTTGACCAGCTTCCACTCGGACACACACACATACACACGTGTGTCTAGGTTCTCGCGGCCACCCAAGCACCACTCTAACAAGTCTCTTTTCCCTCACTCTCGACCGCCAGACGTCAACTTTAAAAAAAATCCTACCCCCACGCGGTTTGAAATTTTTGAGCAGTGGCGTTTCAAGAGGAAAATACTTGTTTCCAACGAGCAAAAGATAGTGTGTCAAGATCAACACACTTGATTTACGTACAAAACCGGCTACAAAATTTGTTCCCTGAACAAACCGTACTACAGAATTCCTCTCCTCAGTCGCCACCTTGGTCTAAATCCATCTGCTCGCACAGTTACGTTTTGACTAGCAAAGCAGACAATCGTCGAAAATCTTCCTAAATTAGGTCGGAGCAACCAAACTTCTACAACGCTGGTGCTGGTGAAATTCTCAGTCGCTAGTACACACGAAGGAGCAAAGGCTGAGTCGCTAAATTATATTTTATCGCATTTGCATTGATACCAGCATTGGAGTTACTTACTGCAATGTTAGAAATTAAACTAGCTCAGTTATTACGCCTGCTCTTACCAACCCTGAACAAAGTTTCCACGTTTAAACATTGCTCTACAGGGTGCCCCACGAAAAACCCCTAAATTTATGATAATGTTTATACTGTTATAAAAATAAAAATTATTGATTACAATTATAACTAACAACTTTATTGTGTAATTAACAAACTGTTACCTAATAACAAGTTACAGATACCGCTCAAAATGCTGTCCATTAACTGCAGAACAGTGACGTAAGTGATCCATCCAGCTCTGAGCTGCTCGACGAATGACATCAAGAGGGATGTTGTTCCATGTGTCCATCAACACATGTTTTATTGCCTCAATATCAGTGATTCCTATTCTTCGTCTCTGAACCTCCTATAAGAGTACACTCCAAATGCAAAAGTCCATTACATTCAGGTCAGGGCTCTTGGATGGCCATTGCTGGGGTGTGATGAAATCTGGAGTGTTAACTCGGAGCCAGGCGACAGTGTCATTGGCAGTGTGTGGCTTTGCACCATGTTGCTGCCACGTCCAGGGTTCTCCCTGCATTACTTGCTCAATATCTGTAAACATCTGCGGGCACATCTCCTCTCTGTAAACAACTTGATTTACAGTTTTTTTCGTTCTCCGACTCGGTGCAACACCTTCCTGCCCAGCAGCATCTCCTTCAATAAAATAGATGTCTGTTTTGCCTTGCCAGGAAACAGCACCATAGCACATACTATATTTTTGCTGCTTGTCTATCTCCACCAGCAAATCTTCATCAGGAATATCAGTTTTGACTTCCACTGCACGATATATGCGTTCATTTTGCCTATTCAGTGGTGCAGACAAGCAGAATGATGATTCATCTGAGAACCACACTTGTTTCCATTTTTCTCCTTCACTGAAGCGCTGAAGCATGGCATCACACTTTGTCTCTCGAGCTTGCTGGTGTGCTTCAGTTAAAACATGGCATTGAATACGTCGAAAACATTTTAAATTGGATTTTGCAATTGTTCTGTGCACATACCCTTTTGTCAATCCCAATTCTTTACAAATTTCACGTTGACTTGAATATCTTCTGTTATGATCTGGTGGAGTTACGGCAAGTTCCAAGACTGCTCACCTTGTTGGGGAATCGTGCCTGCAAGAAGTGCCACTACCAGGCTTACGCATCTTTGCTACAGGTGATCCACCTTGTTTGAATGCAGCCGCAACACCTCTAAACTGGTCAGTTGTAATGGCACCAAAAAATTTAGGCAAAATGTTCCGACATTTCTGCAACCCCCATGTTGGATGTTCTTTCCGGAATAGAACGATGACCTCGCGCTGGAAATTGCTTAGCTGTGGCATGGGTCTACACGTCTTTCCAGAATATTCCTGGCATATGGTGCGCAGGTGGGCATTTTAGAACCTTCTCCTCTGCGACCACCACCCACGTTGTGTGGGTGCTCCTCACCACTGAGCGGAACATGGCGTGGGCGACATGAATGTGGTTGCGAACCAACAGGGGCGGCTTTACTGCGGATGTGGCCCAGGTGTTCTGTTTTCTCCGCCATCGATCGTGACGGCATGGGCGGTCCGGCCGCCGTAGCAATCACAAACTTCGGGGTTTTTTGTGGGGCACCCTGTAGTAGTCCGTCCAAGTTCTGCTTCTTAAATTCTAAAACCAATCGTCTTAAGTAAGGAGAATCGCCTTTCACGTATTCTCTCATTAGCTAAGTGACGACTTAGGCTATCTGTCTCGTATATAAGGTAAAGCTTCATATCTGAACCTTTTTAGCGGAAATTTCACTTGTGCGAAAATAATACAAGCGAGAAGTCAAATGCAAAAGGCCTTTGTTGTCAAAAGGCCTTCAACACAAGACCGCGATGCTAACCACTACGCTATCGCCGCACGCTGTAACGGGCGATCGAAAAGCTTGACTCATTGGGTACGAACGACGCACACAGAGAACCGATGCGAAGGATGTCATATTCTAGCCTCTAAGTATAGCAAACTTGAAGGTTAAATGGAAAATATGAAAAAACTCCAGCAGACCATCGCTGCGATGAAAAAAGTGATGACTTCAATGCATACGCATGGACCGTCTGAAGAAGAACAAAGGATGCCTATACCTGAAGTTCAGGCAGCCATAGTGGACAACCTAGACACCGGTGAGACAACTTCAGACAGATCCGATGAGCAAGCAGTCAAACCATCCGTTTCGAGCTCTAGGCCCACTGCAGCGAAGGTGACCAAAACTGTAATTCAGGACTCCCGTCAGGAGGGTTATCATGATGTAGTTGTTCAGGGGTTGCATGAAGTAACTTCATAAAGTTCAGACGACCAAGTAATCACACCACCTAGTTCGAGCTCCGGGCCCGCTGCAGCGAAGATGACCAAAACCGAAATTAAAGACTCCCGACAGGGTGGTGAATATAATGTTGTTGTTCAGGGGTTGCAAGAAGCAACTTCAGACAGCTCTGACGACCAAGCAGTCACACCACCCAGTTCGAGCTCCAGGCCCACTGCAAAAAATGCTGCGAAAACTTCAGCTTAGGGCACACGACACCGAGAGGATCATGATTACAGCATAGTTGTACAGGGGCTAAAAGAAGACATTTCAGACCGCTCAAACGACCAAAAAGATCCAGACATGGTTTCCTTTAACGATGTCCTGAGCGTTTTGTTTCCGCCAGGAAAAGAATTTTAAGTGCTAAGGTCATTTCGTATCGGAAAAAGGCTGGCAGATACTGCAGAAATGCACCGACCCAGACCGCTAAAAAGCATATTTAAAAACAAGGAACATGTTAAGGTAATCCTGTCTCAAAATACTTACCTACGTCACGCGCAAAAAGAGGTTTTTTTCAACCGGAATACTCCCTGGAGGAACGGCTGAAACGCCGAGAACTAGTAGCGGAACTACAGTCGAGGAACAAGAATGGCGAGGTAGGCCTGAAAATCTTCAACGGGAAGATAATTCGGAAGAAAACATTGAACCGAACCGTAATGCTCCGAACGACGGTCGGGAAGTGACTGTCCCTACCGGATTACACCGTACAAAGAAACTAAAGTGCATGTACACCAATACGCAAAGCCTGTTCTCCAAATTAGATGAGCTTAAGATTACAATTTGCCAAATGGAACCAGACGTCGTCTGCATAACAGAAACGTGGTTGACCACAAAGGCAGGCGACCAGAAAATTGCTCTCCCCGGGTTTCAAATTTTCCGAAATATAGAGTCGGCTGTCAAGGTGGGGGTGTGCTAATCTATGTTAGACACGGTCTGCTCGTGTCCGACAAATCCGACAACCTTTCGGGCATTATAGAGGCAATATGGTTCACCATTAGAGCACCGGGGTCACAGACCCTTGAAATCATGGCGGTCTACCTTCCACCATCGAGCAACCAACAGTCAGACACTAGTATGGTAGAAGGAGTCGAAGAAATTGCTAAGAGATCCGATGTCATGGTCATGGGAGACCTTAACGCCCCCCATATCGACTGGAATGTGAGTTCTCGCCCGGCTCAGAAGTAAATTTCGATCGACGACTCCTGCGCACAGTACAGGCATCTTTCCTAACGCAACACGTCCTATATCCGACCAGGCTACGCGAAGGGCAACAAGCTAATTGCTTAGACCTAGTACTTACCAAAGCTCCTGATAGCGTGGACATTGTAAACTGTTTACCACCTCTCGGAAAAAGTGATCACGTAGTGCTACAGTAGGAATATTCACTCTTCTCTGTCCCCAATCGAAGTGCAGTAACCAGACGCAACATCTGGAGAGGGGACTTGACACAAATGAAAACCACAGTGAGCGAGATAGATTGGAACGAACTATTCACCGGGCGCGTTCTCGATGATTGGTCGGCATTCAAAGCCATATTACCGATTTCTGTCCTATTACGGTAAAAAAAGTAGCAAATAGGCCTCGATGGCTACCGCCGATGCTGAAGAGGAAAGTAAACCGCAAAGGAAGGATGTTCAAAATCTATCGCAGAAAGAGGACCCCCGAATCGTACAATAGGTATAAGGCGCAGAGAAACAAGGTTAAGAGCCTGATACGAATTAGCCGCCAAAACTTCGACAGTAATCTAATAAACCGTGCAGTAGGAAACCCAAAGCTTTTCTACAGCTACGTTAGGCAATGTACTCGAAATAGGGACCCTATTCCTCTGCTAAAAACAGACGACGGTGTAGAAATTTCCGAGATTATCGAAAAGGCGGAACATCTATCCTGCTTCTTCCAGTCGGTCTTTACGAGAGAGTCTGAGTAAACCGCTATAAACTGCAGTGTGGGTGTGATCCAGACCATAGACTCGGTTGCACTCATGGAAGCTACCGTTCTGCGAGAACTTCTTCAGCTCAAAGAAACGAAGTCGTCAGGTCCGGATGAGATACCTGCAAAGCTATTAAAAGAGCTAGCCATAGACTTGGCGGTACCCCTGTACCTAATCTTCCGAGCTTCTCTTAATACTGGACAAGTGCCACCCGATTTGAAGGCAGCGTGGATCTCACCCATCCACAAAACTGGGAGTCGGGCGACCGTGAATAACTATAGACCGGTCAGCCTCACCTTAATATCCTGCAAGCTTATGGAACGCATAGTCAAACGCGAGTTGATGCACTTTTTGGTGCAACATCAAATTCTTTCTGATAAGCAGCACGGATTCCGCAGGAAAAGGTCCTGCTTGACCAATCTGCTCTATTGTCTAGAACAATGGACCCGATCGATAGATGAAGGGAATACGGTGCATACAGTCTTTGTAGACTTCAAGAAGGCGTTTAACACGGTGCCTCATCAACGTCTCTTATGCAAGCTCAGCCGCATAGGGGTAAGGGGAAACCTTTGCAGTGGATAGCAAACTTCTTGACTGGTCGTACGCAGGCCATATGTTTTGGCTAACAACGGTCGGCGGAGGTAGCAGTTGAGAGCGGGGTTCCATAGGAATCTGTTCTTGGCCCTATTCTCTTCCTTATATATATTGATGACTGCATAAGCGGACTAGACTGCGAAATCGTTATGTTTGCTGATGACCTAAAACTTTGGAAGGTCATACGCAACCAAGACGACGAATTAAACCTCCAGGCAAATTTGCATTGACTGGAGCAATGGTCAACCCTTTGGCTCATGCCATTAAATGTGACCAAATGCAACCTAATTCACTTTGGTAGAACCAGCACTACGATTTGGAGGGTGTATTACCTGAAGCACACGCCGCTACCAGAGGTTGAGGCTCAGAAGGACCTGGGGGTGTGGTTCACGCCTTCACTGAAGCCATCACTCCACGTCCTGAAAGTGACTAAATCCGCAATGTCGAGCTTGTATATAATCAAGCGCGCCTTTGCTAAGTTTGACAAAGTTGTATTTTGCAAGGTATTTGGCACGTTCGTGCGACCTCAACTGGAATTTGCCATCCAAGCATGGAGACCTTGGACAGCCAAAGACAAAAAAACCTTGAAAGTGTACAAAGACGCGCAAAAAAAATTCGTACGAGGCCAACGGAACCACCCTTATGAGACCCGATTGGTAAATCTTGACTTGTTTCCTTTGGATTACATGCAGCTACGTGGGGGCCTTATCCAGGTATTTCGCATGTTGCGTGGTCAGGATTGCTGCCTCCGAACAAATGACTTCTTTGAGCGGGCCGCCACCTCTAGGCTGCGAGGACACCCCCTCAAATTACGTGTGACTGGAGCATGACTTAACCCAAGAAAACTCTTTTTTCTCTCAGAGAGTAATCCAGGCGTGGAATGCCCTTCCTGTGAATATTGTCATGTCCCCTTCCGTGGATGTTTATAAGGCAAACCTAGACCGATTTCATGAGTATCGTCGCCATTAAGTACTCCAAATCCAATCAGTGTAGTGTTCCGAATCCAAAAATTGAAGCGCTCAAAATCCAAACACTGAAATGCTATAAATATATACTATTAGTACTTTTTAAGTAGTATTATTATTAGTATTTAACCAAATGCGTTAAGACATTGCCTAGCTCCGACGTCTCTGCTCACTGTGTGAACTGGGCTGATCGAATCTGTGGTCGCATCTACCGCTCCTATGATCCTAGGCGACGCGGCCCTGTCACACCCTTTCTCGTATCGACCAACTGCTGACGAACTGGCGGGTTCCTCGACTCTTGGCACAGCAAAGGCTTATCATGGTCGCATCTCCGGTTCTTCAGGACGTTCTCGTGACTCCCGGTCTCCTCCTCGTATGGTCCTTCGGATGTAGATATTACTCGTCATGGACGCCATGGCTGCCGTCAACATTCACAGAAGCATCATGCCCCTATCATTCACATACTTTCCCCACGAGCGACATTTTTTCTCCTAAAAACCACAAATGACATTCCATTTTGAATTATGAGCCAGCCTTAGGAGTTTTGCACTGTCTGCTCTTCTTCCTCAGTTACACTGCTGGCTCGTGTAAACTGAGTGTGAGTGTATTACTTGAAACAAGCGATTAGTCGTCTGAAATTGTGTCAATGACTTCTTTGGAATGTTCGGCCATGCCGATGCATTTCTGAAATCCTATGTACCAAGAGGGAGTTCAAAGGCGTTTGCCTATATTTTCTTTAATGAATTTGACTTGACTTGACTTACGACCACGGCGCTCCAGCGGAATGAAGTGCGCTCCGAAGTCCATTTTCTCTACATCTATTCTCCATTCCTATGTGTACACAATAAACTATCTCTTCTACTCTGGCCTTCCAAGGCTTCTCCAATCTCCTAGGGAACCGGGCCTGGAAGATTGTAGGTGTTAGGGTTAACCGTCTTAATGCTTCAACTGGCTCGTCGTTGGGAAAAAACAGTCTTGCAGCAGGCCTTGACTTATGCACAGCTGTTTTTCTTGCACAGGTGCCTTGCCAACTATATCGTGTCAAAATGCCTTTCCTACAAGCCCCCTGTCAACACAGAGTAGGCAAAACAAATGATGTTCAGAACCAGTCAGCGAATGACCAGAGTGCTCATTTAAGAGAGTTAAAAGCAGACGAGCAAGTAGTCATTCTACCCACCGACAAAGGTGGATCAATGGTAATGCTAGATAAAACGGACTACCAAAATACAATCCAAACGCTCCTCACTGATCAAGAGTCTTACAGAGTCAGCAACGCCGCCGGCCCGAAGCCACTACTGGCAAAAATTGGTAGAAACCTGGATCGACTCAAGAAAGAAAAGGTCATCACCATCAAGGACTGGTACATGGCATAGCCTACTGAAGCGGCTATGGCACGTTTCTACGGTCTCCCAAAAAAACACAAGCCAGGCATTCCCTTACGGTCAATGGTCTCCCTCCGAGGCACGCCAGCATACCGGCTGGCAAACTGGTTATTCCACAGAGTCAAGTTCCTCACCGCGGGCTCACGAACGGCAGTCCATTCGGTGATACAGTTCCTTGATGAAATAAAGATAATCAGAGTGGAGCCAGATGAAAGGATGGCGTCTTTCGATGTCATCTCCCTCTTCACCTGCATACCACGGGCGCTTGCTGTTGAAACCATCCGCGACCTCCTACGTCAGGAGTACGATGAGAGAGATGGTCAACCCACAGTTCAGGATATAATAGAACTCGTGGAGCATTGCCTCAGAATCTTCTTTAACTTTGAAGAAACCACGTACGAACTAATCAAGGGGTCCCCAATCTCCGGGTTCATTGCTGAAATCGTACTACAAAAACTCCAGAGACGGTTAGTTGAAGAGTACGAGCCGAAGTTTTGGGCACGCTACGTTGACTATGCTTTTGTTGTCATCAACTAGAGTCAAATCGACCACTGCAAAGAACGACTGAACTCAATTTTTCCCGACCTACAGTTCACGATGGAAGAAGAGATGGAGGGCCGACTTCCGTTCCTAGACGTTCTCGTATGCCGCCAAGCGGACGGCAAACTAGCCACGTCTGTCTATCGTAAACCAACAAACACTTCACAATATTGATTTACAATAACAGTCATCCGCTACAACACAAGTGCAGTTGTATACGAACGATATACCGACGGGTAGAAACCCACTGCAGTACGCCAGCTGCCAAACGGGACGAGACAAAGCTCCTCCGGGAACTGTGCAGAGCAAAGGGCTATCCACGAGCGTTTGTTGAACGGGCTCGAATGCCACCCAAACCGCGAACCGAGGGACCCTGTTTATCAAAGTCCTGGCGGAGCATCCCGTACATGAAAGGCGTTTCCGAAGTTGTGTCTAGATCTCTCGCGCCTCTTGGAATAGGGGTTGCCCACAAGCCTACGTGCACCATCCGACAACAGGTACTGTGGCCAAACGACCCTATACCTAAAGAGGAGAAGTCAGGCGTCGTAAACCGACTTCAGTGCAGCTGTGGGACATGCAATTATGTTTGAGAAACCGGCCGACAGCTTCAAACGCGAATGCAGGAGCATAAGCGGGCCGTGGAGAGGTTGAACCCAAAGTCGGAGGTAGCTGCCCATGCTGCAACGATGGGACACGACTTCAACTTTGACGCGGTTGAAATTGTGGGCCGAGGTGATGATCACAAATCAAGGCAAATTAAAGAGGCCTGGATGTAGACCGACCGTTCAGTCAACCGCCACATAAATTTACCGGCCCTATGTTTTTTTAAGAACCTTCGTATCTGGAAACGGACGCGATATCGGACAACGGTGGCCGGAAACAAGTCCGGGCGTGACGGGAGACGATAAACCGAGGGCTCACGAGGCCAAAACCGACGCTCTTGAGGTTAACACGCAGGTAGCCGACATCACGGCCAGCGATACAACATTTGTCCGGTGGTCCAAATAGTAATAAAACATAACTACTCTTTAATCACGTGTAGTATGTCGTAATGTGGTGTAAATTAATAACTTTTTACATGGCTGTTTGTCCGAATGGAATTTGATGCATGTCCAGCCTGCTCTTAAATGTATTAACACTGGTGGAAAGGACATCTTATTCGGTAAAGGTGTTCCACGCTGCAACTACTCTGTTGCTGACGAAGAATTTTCGTCGATCGATCCTTGCTTTGCCGGGGCATAGTTTATGGGGGTGACTACAAAAATTTGGCGTATTAACCTGGGTAGAGAAATCGTCGGGGGCAAAGCAACAATCCACGTTATTCGTGATGCGGAAGGTAAGTATGAGGTCCCCTCGAAGTTGCCTGTAGGAAAGGGGAAATAGATCGAGGGTTTATAGTCTTTTTTCATAGGGCAGTGTTCCGAGACCGTTGATTATTTTTGTCGTTGGCCTCTGGACCTTCTCTAAAACGGTGCACTCCTTGACAGTCTAAGGCCTCCATGCCTCTATAGCGAATTCCAGGTACGGCCGAACGGAGCTTCCAAATATTTTGGAAAAGTAGCCTTTTTAAAACCCCATATAGGCTTGTCTTATCAAGAAGAAGAAGAAGAAGACGAAGAATGCTATATTGAGGGTTTAACACACCTGAATTTTCAGCAAAAATGGCTCCATTCACGGAGAGCAGATGGTAAGGTAAATTAAGGGTCATTTTAAAAGGACAAAGGTAAAAGGTCATGTAATACTCACAAGTCAAGTTTTTCACGACACTCACATCAACTATGGAGACAGATCGGCTTTCAACTTCTCCATTTCCGCTTCTTCACACGCTTTTTTCTTCGTGTTGTCATCCTACGGAGAATTTTCGATGTTGGTGTTGTTTGTGAATTGCATATGCGACAGATTGGCCGCATTTGACCAATATTGGGATGGTGATATGTTGTAGATGAAATAACTTGTTTTCGTGTATTTAAAAAGGTAGCAGTGTACTGTATATATGACCTCATGATCACAAATGCAGACAAACAAAGCAGAGGATTAGAAAGGATGGTATAGGATAATAAATCCCCACGTGAATGGAGAGCAAAAAATGGGTGGCTCAAATTCGAAAGCCGCGCCGTTGTAAGGTAGATCTGGCCAACTTGACCACCTTCGTACAGTTCAGGTTTGGTTTGAGTGAAGAAGTTATCCACACCCCCGAATCGTTCTGACTCTGAATTTGTTGCAGTGGTGTACCGTTTAAGGAATAGAGTGCCGAGATGTATGCTCTACAACTGCCTGTTTGAAGAAAGTTGCACTTACTAACATTGAGAGGCATAAGCCAATGCTTTGACAGGTCCTTCAATTTGTTTCAGTCAGCTTGCAGATAGTTTTCATCTGGCGTAATTCAAAAATGTTTCCATAATTTTATATTGCCAGCAAAAAAGGTGACATCACAGTATAGATCCCTGATACAGTCGTTGGTGAAGACAAGGAATAAGGTGGGACTTAAAACTGAACCCTTCCACTCACCACAGGTACTCCCGAGGACTGCTTGCAACCGAATTGTACTCTTTGGGACCGTCCTGTGAAAAAGTTTTAAATCCATAGGATGAGGGGCCCGCGAACGCCTGTGCTGCGCAGCTTATGCAGGAGGCGTTGGTGAGGAACTGTGGCTAACGCTTTTTTGGAAGTCAATGTAGATGGCATTCACTATTTTGCCTTCGTCGCGTGCTTTGGTCCAGCGATCAAGTGAGAAAAGCAGATTCGTATGACAGGACCTGCAACTGCGAAAACCGTGTTGGGTATCGGAAAGGTGATACTGCTCGAGGAACTGCATCAACGCCTTCTTAATAATTTTCCATTGTTTTGCAACAAATAGAGGTAAGGCTCACCGGCCTGTAATTATCTGCGGACGCTAGGTTTCCACTCTTGAAAAGGGGAGTGGTCGTCGCTGTCTTCCAATCAGAAGGTAGGCACCCAGTAACAATAGACGTTTGGAAGATTAAGCCTAGCGGCTTGGTTAGTTCAGAAGCTAGCTCCTTCAACAGATTGGCCGGGATCGCATTGGGGCCTGGAGAGGTCGATTCTCTCAAATTTAGAACCTCAGTCATAATTATATCTTCGGTGAAGAAGACTTTGTCTATAAAAGGTATAGCAGCGTCGTCATGAGTGGGGGGGGGAAAGTCGGGTTCAGTCGTCACGACGAATCGGAAGAAATAAGAGAGGTGGTCAGCTTTGTTCTTGTCCTCTGTGATTTCCGCACCCTTGACAGTTCGCTATAAGAAGATAGGATCCTTGTTCCACGTGCTTTGTCTTATATAACTGTAAAGGACTTTGGAATTAACCATGGCACGGTTTAACATATCTTCTTCGAACATCTGTCGATCTCTGACAATGAAATGTTTGACCCAGTTCCTCTGCATTTTTAACTATTTAGAGATTCAGGTGACCTGTCAACTAGGGACTTTTCCATAGATTTCTCTTCCTTTTAACTTCCGTTTTTAAAGACGGAGTCAACCAGCGAGGTCTGTTCATCAGTTTTCTGCGCGTGATTGGGCAGTGACCAGAGATGAGGTTGTAGACTATCTCCTTGAAGTGTTCTCGAGCTTCTTCAACATTTTCGGAGTGTGCGGATGTCCAGTTGATGAAACTGAGACCGTGTTTCATCTGTTCGAAAACTTCACGCCAAATATTTGTTTGGATGTCGTACGGTTGGGCAGGCAGGGAATCTAAAGTGTATTTCCAAATGAGAACTACATGGTCACTCTGGCCTAGTGGGGATAAGCAATACAAATGTCAATATTGTCAAGTGACTTAGTGAGCTTAAGATCGAAGCAGTTCATCCGCTGGCCCTCATGAAATCTTGTGGGAAATGTGACGTGGTGTGTGAGAAGCAGGAATTCAGTTATATGTAGGAGCTGGTGGTAGAATGCCGATTCAGCGCAATCGGCTGAGGATGAGTTCCAATTGATGGTAGGTGCATTTAAGTCTCCAACTATAAGGATATTTGATCGCGTAGCGAGGCTTTAAGCTCATCCAGCAGCAGAGTGTCAGCCTCTGGATCGTTCCTTGGGAGTTAGTAGACTGTTAAGATATCGAGACTTTGGGAGATCGTTGCTCTTACAGTCAACCATACCGCTACCGGACAAAATGAATTAGTCGTTTTGTCAGAACCACCCCTAGTAGCAAAATAACGGCGACTTCAGCGGATTTGGGAGCTCGGTAGAGCGATTTCTCGCTAGAGTGCCTTTGCGGCCTCTGATTGGCTAATGTTGTTTTGCCTGAGTGCGTAATGATTGGTTGCCGTAAGTTACGCGTGCAATTGCTTGCGCGCGTAACTTATCACTCTCAGGTGCGTGTAACGGTAAACGGTTACCTGTGAAGCTGCTCTGCTTTTGACTGCAATATCTGCTAATATACATAACATACCTTTTGATTGAAGATAACTTTTATTATTGCCGTTAAATATGTTTAGAATTGAAAGTAAGAGGACTTTAATGTGCCGTGCGAAGAAGGATATAGAAGAAATGTGCCGAGAAATATATAAGGAGGTTTATCTCCTCTATCCCAACACAAAACGTTATGCAATTGATGTTAATGACGGGGAGGGTTCTCAGAACAGGTCGCTGGACTTATCAGTGTCTGACAGTGCAACTGTTAGTGCTAGCCTCTCGCAGGAGGACCGTCTGATCTTATCGGTCTGTCTGATGTTGACAATTTGTCTGATGTTGACAATCTATCGGAGTTTAATAATCTGCCTGATCTTGATAATGTGTGTGATCTTGAAGACATGCCAGATGTGGGTTACGAAGTACCCACACCTGTTCGATTTCAAAATAAAGTTCGCGAGTGGGCGTGGAGTCAAAAACTACCCATAAACTCTTAGCTATACTCAGGGCCGAAGAACACCAGCTGCCCTCAGATTCTCGAACGCTTTTGGTCTCGCAACCTTCCGTTAAGGTTGACCAGATAGGCAGTGTAACGAACTGAGACGACCGATGGGCGATTTCGTGCAACTATAACCCGAAACAGGACAACAAATGTGATTACTAGATGAAAACGACCGAACCGAACCCAAAGAAGAGCAAAACCGTTTAAACAAAGACTGCTACTCTTAAACTTTACTACTTTTTGAAGGACTAATTTATACGTCCTGGCTACAACAATCGGAACAATCAGTAAAGTCGTACTTTGGCGGGGACGATTGACTGTCCTGGTCCTGGTCCTGGCCGGAG
The DNA here is from genome assembly GCA_036362985.1 of Ligula intestinalis. Taxonomy (NCBI): domain Eukaryota; kingdom Metazoa; phylum Platyhelminthes; class Cestoda; order Diphyllobothriidea; family Diphyllobothriidae; genus Ligula; species Ligula intestinalis. The sequence goes on from JAYGXS010000008.1 coordinate 16,278,979, forward strand.
ATGACTTCTGGGAGACGTCTGGAGGCGGCTGCCGAGAGAGATGATCAACCTTCCGTAGGGCCGTCTATATATAGGAAACGACAGCAGGATTAAGTCTATATTATAGGGGATAAACCAATGGGAATGCTTAATTCATACAATAGCATAAACTCACCGACATAAAATAGCCGATGAGTTAGCCAATAGGATTATGTCCGCTTGAAATAACCAATTCGTAACACGGTACGCCGCCATCTTTAATGTAGTGCAAAATGAACAAAATTGAGGCCATCTCAAAGGTATTTGCTACACTGCATCCTCCCCAAAAAAGGTATCGCTGTCCTCAGCGTGCACCTCATCCTCCGAAAGATGTGGACTACTACCAACGGGTACGAAAGTCTCCTCTATATCTTCGGGTGGTACCTCATCGCGTGGGGGTTCGGGGTTACGATCTGGTTCGGTGGGGCGGCCGCCCAGTTCGAGACGGTTGAAGTGTACCGTAAACTCGGGGCTGAAAGGCCGTTCACGTCCCTGGATAGAGCACGTAGTGTCCGAAATAACTCGGGTACCGGTATATGGGTCGCACCAATCAACTACAAACTATGGTGGTATTCCGTGGGCAAAGGAATAATTCCGAAGCCAAACGACATCACCTAATTCGTAAGGACTTCCGTGGGCCAAACGGTCGTAGTGATCCTTTTGACACCTCTGGGACCCCTGAAGATGTATTCGCGCTTCTTCTGCGGCGATACGCATCTTATTGGTTAGACTCGTAACTTAAACGCCGATGGGAACTTCGTTATTATCGCGAGGTACTTGAAGGTCCTCGATAATTCGAATTTCTCGGCTGCATGTAAGGGCAAAGGGGGTTTGATGGGTCGATGCATGTACCGTGGAGCGATAAGCTAGCATACAGGCTGGTAAGGCATCGTCCCACGTTCGGGGAGCCTGTCTATCAACGAACGCTTTGAGCGAACCGATTAGGGTTCTATTCGTCCATTCTACCTGTCCATTACCTTGTGGATGGTGCGCAGTCGTGCGAGTTTTATTGAGTCACAGGTACTTACATAAGTTGCGAATGGTTGTGTTTTCGAACGAACTTCCCCTGTCAGAGTGACGCTGATCGGTGGCGCACCATTTACGAATCCAACCATTAAAAATGGCCTGGGAGACTGTGTCGGCAAAGACATCGGGCAAGGCTACTACTTCAGCCATCTTTGTGAAGCAATCAACCATCACTAAAATGTACCGATTATGCCTGTACGACTCGGCAATGGGTCCGATGATGTCGACACCAACGCGCTCGTTGGGATACCCGGTCAATATTGGCTTAAGAGGGGCCCTGTTCAGCTGTCGCGGTGGCTTAAGTTGATTGCATAGGGTGCAGTACCGACTGTGATTCCACACGGAACGCTTTAGGTTGGGCCAGTAATATCTACGCCTGACCTCAATGATGACGATGGTGGTGATGATGATGATGATTAATATGATAATGATGATGATGATGATAATGATGATGATGATGATGATGATGATGATGATGATGAAGATGATGGTCGTGTTGGTGATGATGATGGCAACGACGACGACGATGATGATGATGATGATGATTTTGGCTCAAGGTCACTCCGGCAGAGCTGACATAATCACGCAGTGAGCTGTGCGTTTTCACTCCTTGACAGTGGTCTTGAGTGAGAGTCCGAAATGTCATTCTTGCGCCTTCTATTCACTTATTTGGGCCTCGCATATTTTCAACCATTGATAATATATATATATATAATAACATGAGTGCAGATACGAGGTTCAGATAAAACAATTCATGGCAAGCGGGAACACATATCTTATCACTCTGATAATGGAAAATCTGATGTTTTTGAAACGTTAGCTACATACAATGTGGTCCAAGAAAGCACCTTGTTTTCTTTTCTGGTTTCATTTGGATATGATGGACGGGATATATATATAATGGCAGATAGGCAAACACCTTATCTAAAACGGTACCAGCGAGTGGGTTGTGGCGTTGTCAGCGGATGTCACTACCGCTGGAGGGAGGGACAGCCAGTTGCAGCTCACAAGACCTACTAGGCTAACCATAATCATTGGGGCTTTGACAGCTTTTAATAATTTCAGTTGATCCAATTGTAAAAAACTCGTGGCCTCTTGAGGCGGAGGCCGACTCACACATGACCTCGCTGAAGGTGCTAGACCATGTCCGCGCTCTCATACTTCGGACACCAACCCTCGTGGCTGCTGATGCACGCTCATCCGGTTGTCAACTCCTTCCAACCTATTCTCCACTTCCACTGTACAGGTTACACTATTCCTTTCACCTGGAATCCCACTTCTCTTCTCACATGGAACCGGGCCTGAAGATCTCAGTGGCAAAAGCCTTCCCTAGTAAAATAAGCCCACGGCTCAATGGGTTAGAGCGTTAGAATTCATGCTGCGGGTCTCAGCCTCAGGGGCCATAACATCTGGGGTTGGGTGTACATACAGACAAAAGTAAACTGTCCACAAAGACAAGGGAAAGTTGGATGGCCGTTCATGTCTCAATAGCCGTCATGGGCTAGCCATACCCAACCCTAGGTATTGCGGCACCTGAAGCTTGAACCCGCGACTTCTACTATGTTACTTGTAGTAATACTCGTTTGTAGAATGAACAAAACGTCTTAATTCCACAGTAATTGAACATCTTAGCATCAAAGGTTCACCGAAATTTTAGGCACGTTCAAGTCACCAGACTCCGCATCAAGAACCTTCTAATTTCTGTAATTATCCTCTTGGTTATCCTCTGAAGACCCACCGAGGACCCGAGCCCCTAGTTATTGTGTCATGTAGCAACAGCCTTATCGCATATTATTTATGCCGAGAATACAATATAACGTCCTTGCAAATTACATTTGCAGAATGATGTTATCGGTGAAGATCAGGGAGACTGAAGTGGCCATTTATGGAGCATTAGCCATCACCAGCCAGTTATACCCAACCCCAAATGGTGCCCCACCCCGATTCGAACTTGCAACCTTGTTATTTAAAAGTCCAACGCTCTAAACATTGCGCAACGGGCTCGTTGTCTTGTCGGTTTCTATCGAGAATATACCCAGTGGCAGATAGGCATTTATCGATCGCTTATAGAACGTTGGACCGTTGGACTAGTAACTAAAATTTCATTTAGCTTAGATCATTAGCCTCTGTGCGATTGCCTTATTTACAAGTTGACTTCCTATTGTTAGACAATAAGTGAAGTCTAATTTCATCGCAGACACTTGGCATATTCAGAAATTAATACTATTTTTAACCACGTTTATACAAGGTTGTAATAAGAAGGGAGAACAAATATACTCCGAGCATTTATATTATGAAACATTGTAAACTGTACCAGGGTTTGTTATTGCTAAGACTACGAGGAAAACAGTAGCGCAGGAAATTAATCCATAGGATTTATGGGGCAATGATTTTGATTTTTTGCACTGGTTACTTTCTCTTCATTAATTTTGGCAAAGGTAGTTTAAGTAGTGCGCCTTATGTATCCCTAGTCACAGCATTTTTCCTACGGAAAGGGTGGTTATAGGGGGTTTGGGTGGTAGAGAAATAGGAGAGGTAGTGAAGAAAATTTGTGTATGTAAGTGCCAAGTGAAAAGAAAATATTTTTTTTGCCCCTGGGAGGAACTTGTTTCTCATGTACATTGAAGGTGTGCGTGGCGCTTCGCGCCATGGACTATACTAATCAGACTCCAAAACGGCAAGTAAGACCTCAGGTAAGTTGAAGGAAACGACCTTCTCCTGTATTTTTTCAAGAATTTCAAGGAAGCTTAATTTTAGTAATCGTTTTTTTCACAATAGGTTTAACGATAATACAAAAATCTACCGATATAACTCAACAAATTTTTTCAATACAATAAAATAAAAATACATGCAGCAGTTATTAAAGTATATGCTGCTGCCTATCCTAATTCCTCAGCCATAAAAACCCTTTAACCACCGTTTTCGTAAGACAAAGTGCTGGGAATAGGGGTACATAAGGTGCACTACTTAAACTTCTTTTGCCTTAATTTTTTCATGAAACTGTAGCTCCTTCTATAATTACTGTAGGCTTTTTCCGTCATAGCAGGCCAACATATAGAAGATGGTATCGGTTACAATAACGTTATGAGCAAACAAGAGTTAAAAAGTTAGACCAACAAGCACAAGAATGACTTGAGGAAATGATCACCGTTGACGATCATATTACAAGCTGGCTTGCTCACTGAAATTCAAATTGCCTGACCAGATGTAGAATTTCAGTTGGTCTTCGGATACTGAATAAGATACTTTAGGCCTCCTGAGAAAGTTTTACAGTTTGGAGAATGCACGAAAAAGCAACAGTTGCACACAAGTTCCAACATTAGGATACATGTGGGGGAGATGAAGTGCAGGGTAATCCTTACGTTTGAATCTTGGGTGGTAGACACATAGTTCTGCTTACTTATGTGTAGCCACTAGGGAATTAAAAAATCATCACACTGACTGCGGCGAGACTAGATGGCCTTAGGAGGCTGAGGCTCAGAGCTCTCCTCTTCATCATCTTGCATCCACACAAACATAGGCGCCACGCTACATTGAACTTCAGTAGAGATATGGCCAGAGCTCTCAACTACGTCACAAGATTTAAACGTAAATTCGGTTGTCGTGCCACCTCTGAACTGAGACGTATTATTTTCAGAAGGCCTTTCGGTGCGGTCCTTTTGGGTTGTAGGCCTAGCATTATCGGCCATGTTGCGGAAAAACTTCCTAATCGGCCTCAAGAAATGCCTTTTGGCCTGTACTTATTTCATGTCGATGAATGATAAGGTACACAAATAGCGTTCGCTAAAGAGAGCAGCGTGGCGTGTTTTTTAGAGCTATAAACGTGCATCACAGACATGAATCACTGGCTACCAGCTAATTGGTCCTTTAAACTTGCATGTGTATTGACGGCTTTTCTGTAAAAGTCGCGATGGTGTGCATACGTTCAATTGAGACAGGTTAACCAAAGAAGCGGCAGAAACGTTTGTAAAGGCCAGTGCAAGTACGCAATTAGTCAATCTACGGATTTGGACCCACTGCAATAGGCCGAAGGAGAGAGGACGCGAGGCCCGATATCTCTGCGACCAATGTATGCGGAATGGATATCCGAAAGCGTTTATAAACCAACGTCTACGTGTTCAATCCCGGAGGATCCAAACAGAAGTTACACCGAGGATATGACACGCTTCGCCATAAACCAAGAACGTCTCAGAAGCGACTGAGCGCATCGCCGCGGGACTAGGTGTTGGAATTGAACACTGAGCCAAAGCTACCATGCGCAACAGAGTGATGGAAACCAAAGACCGGCTAAATCTCAGTGAAAAAACTGGAGTAGTATGTCGCATCCAGTGCCTTAGCTGTCATTGTGACTACACAGGCCAAACTGAACGCATGCTCGGATTGCGTATAAATTAATACAGGCTAGCAGTACGACGATGCGATGAATTATCGCAGTTTGCAGCTCACACATATTGAGCATGCCATAGGTTCAACCTCGCAGCCGCCAAGGTGCTCGCCCACGCCTAAAACAAGACAAGCCGAGAATTGAGTAAAGCCTGATCCACGAATGGCAACTCACTCAGCCGATTTACCAGATTGGCGCCAGAGAACAGGACTGTTTTAACCGAGTGTGTTCCTCTATCAACACCGGTTATGTGCCCCAGTTACGTGTTAAGAAGAGAATGCAGAACAGGATAGCAGATAGTCCTTTACTGTTACTAGTTCTGCTTGAACATCAGCGTTGTTTTCTGTCGTCGGTAGCTCGTCTCGGCCAAAAGCAGGTCTCGGTTATAACAAGGACCCCGCGCGGTCACGTACAGTCACGCCCAGACTTCCGCCACCGACAGTTAATTGGTGCACACTCTCTATAATTGCCCCAATTTTCGTTGGTGACGTCATGACGTCTCCTGACGTCACTGTCAGCTAATTAACGTATACTCCTCTCATTCGTTTTGATTGCTGTTTCGTACCTCAGATGACCTGCCGATCTCTGAAAGTTAATTGGCGTACACCCACTATAATTATCCTCTTTTTGTTGTTCCGTATTTCTGACGCTGGACTCCTGGAAAAGTTCGAAAGCTCGGGAAAATAAACCAATTGCTCCGGTGCTCGACAAACCTTCTCCCTTATCCATGCAAATGCCTGGAACGCAAACGTTCTTATTCATCAGTGCCTGAATTAGCTGACAGAAATCTAATCAAGCACCAAATTCGGGTGGGGCGTAAAGTCACGAAGACTTTACGCACCCAACTAATGCACCTTGCGAATAGAGTTAACTAGTTCAACAAGAAAAAGTTGTCGACAAAATCCCATGTGGCGCGCGATGCCATTTATTGAAGTCAAACCGGAAACGCCACCTCTGCTTTTATAAAAGAACACGAATTGGTGGTAACAATGCGGGAAAACCTTTCCACACCTTCGGCCATGCATTTTCTGGACACTGGGCACAACTACAAGGGGAAAACGCATATTGTGGCTGCCTGCCCTTTCAAGTAATGCTGGCAATTTCTTGAGGCTGTGCACTCAGGGAAATTGTATATCAACCGGCCTATTGAGTAAGATATAGCGTACAAAAGTGCCACATAGAAATGAGAGAGACGTGAATCAAGTTGAAAGGGATGACACACATGGCAATGGCATACTGGCGCAAACTTCACGCCTACTTGGATTTTCCGGTGCAATCACGATGTTAGTTGTTTCTTGGCGCATCTACTTTATTCCATCTTGGACGACGACGAAGACGATGACAACTGGTGTTTCAGCATCAAAATTTACGCAATCAGATCTATTTCCCAAATAACGTTTCCAACTTCAAAAAACATACATATTTCAAGGAAATACATTCTTTGGAAAAAAAGGTTAATTTACCCAGCACTTTTGAAACGTTAGTTGGTTTTTGCATATTTTTTAAAGTCTGACGACGTCCTGGGGATCTAGCGTCGAAAATTTACTGAATAAAGTTACCTTATTTCCCAAAGAACGTCTTTCCTTGGAACAAAATTTATTGGGATGCTTGCCTTCCAATTTATACAAATATATAGGTCCTGACTCAGTTGTCTATTTCCAAGGGTGCGCTCGAGTATGAGCATAAAACGTCAGATAGGAAAACAATCCATTCCAAAGCTTGTCTGATCTTTTCTTTCCATTCCAATACCTGATCCCGTTCTGCACGCCAGAAAGACGGTAACATTCAAATGCTGTCGAGGATTAATGGTTTGGATGACTAGTTAGTTCGAAGAGTGACCAGCTAGTCAGTCAGCTAGTCCCAACGGATGCCTTGGGTTCCAACGGCATTCATGGGCGCATAATGGAAAGCATACTTTTACAGGATGAGGCTCCAGTTCACCATTCAAAAGACTATAAATTTGATAATATATACAGTTGTTATCTGAATTCTTTGACCACAGCCAACTTCTCCACACGCGACCTGCAAACTATTCTTATTCCATTTGCCAGTGCGTATCTAAGTCCTTTATAATGTATTTTGAAATTATCAAAATAAATTGGCACAAGGAAAAAGAGGATGGTAACATGCCACAAAAACTTGATTTTGTGTTAAGTAAATACATCGAAGAGAACACTAAAGAAAAGCTGGTTATCTCCATCTCTGAAAGTTTTATATTGTAATTTCCTAAACTGGCAGTGCAGGTATGATATGATGAATACATGTTATATGTTAACTGAAAGCCCACAAAGTACTGATATTTTAATTGTGACTATTTTGCATCGATTTAGCATCGTTTATTTTCCCTGCACTTAACACTTTTAACGTTTAAGTAGTGACCTGAAATTCGAGTTTTTAGTGTAAATTTATTGATTTTTGTTAGTTAATAGTAATTTATTAGCCAAAGTTTGTTTCCTTTTTAATAATGGTATTTTATTTACTGATATAAGACCTGCAAGACGCAGCATGGGCTGATTTCACGCAACAGGAATTTTCGTGCCTATGTGTTTTGGAGCTCCATGTAGAGCCCTTGCAGGCATTTGCATAACGACCTCTGGTATATGATGAAGTGGATCCGAAAAATACAAGGAATACCAGAATTATCATTTCTGACTTATGAGTCGTCATCAGCCGGTAAGATCCAACCCCAGATGGGGTACCACCCGAAGCTCGAACCCGCGACCGGCCCGAATTTTAATGCTAGATTGTTAAACTCAGCAACCAAATGTCGCGGTTTCGAATCTTGGGCTGATCCGCACATAAGATTTGGTATGACTGGCTGATGATGGCTTATAAGTCAGAAGTGGCTATTGCGGTCCCCCTTGTCTTTGTAGGTCCCATCTTATCAACATATCGCATAAGTCGCTACGCGGCTGCTTGCAAGGACAATTTGGTGAGCTTCAGGGTGCAACGAAACACGTAGGTTCCTTAACCAGACTTGTGACTGAAATACTGTCATATATATACATTTATTTAATATGCAAGACGTTGTGCCGAGTCGGTTATTGTGAGACTTACTTGCAACTGTTTGCCATAATTGCCGAAACTCTTGACTGAATTAAGTATCAGTACCTTTTATTGCTGACTGCGTCTCATACGCTTGGCATAGTTAGAAATCAGTATTTTTAAACGTCTCTTTACACAAGGCTGTGCACAAATAAAATCAGAGCATTTATGTATTCAAACTGGCAATAAGATCCAGAAAATTTAGAAATCTATGATTTGATTTGATGCAGTGATTAACTGCCATTGATTACTTTTTCATGAAAAAATTTCCTCCTGTAAGTGTATGCCTCTTCTGCCATAACGAGCCGGCATACAGAAGACGGTACTGTTTGTGACAACAACGTGAGTGTGAAAGTTTAACGAACAAGCACAGGAATGACTTGAAGAAAGGATTACCGTGGACGTTCAGATACTTTAGGTAACCTGAGAAAATTGTACAGTTTAGGATGTTGCATGAGAAAACAACAGTTGCGCATACTAGTTCCAACGGTAGAATGCAAGTTAGGCAGATGAAGCACAAGGTAATTTGAAGGTTTAACCCTGGAACTGGAGACAAGTAGGCCTGCTTGCTTCTGTGTAGTCATTGGGGAATTGAAAAACCACAATATCCCTGTGCCGAAACTAGTCGGCCTGTGAATGCTGATTATCAATGCTGTCTTCTTCGTCGCCAAAATGCCACATAAACATGGGCGCCGCGCCGGACTCAAGGGTTACTTTGGATTCACTTGGAGTCTCGATTCTCGGTGGTTGCCTGGCCACGTTAGTAATTCGAGGTCGGGCCGGTGAACGGGAGATGGTGGCATCCCCATGGTTAGCAGAGATTTGTGTCAATGGTTTGTCAGGACGTTCGGGCAGATTAAGCCCCGACTCCTCCACTGGAGTCGGTTGAGCATCATGGGAGGTCGCTAAGGAGTCACTAGGTCTCGTTGTCGTCTCACAGAGACGTGTTTCAGGATTCACTCCTCCGTGTTCATCGCCAGCAACAGAGATAACGTAGGGGGCCGAGCCAGGACGTCTTCGACGCACACAGGGGCAGCCAGCACAGATGAACTCACAAAATGTAGTTGCAGTTTTATAATTTCGAGTAGACTCTGGTGGTGACTGCGTTATAGGCCTAGCAGTCTCCTCCATGTCGCA
>JAYGXS010000008.1:16289807-16300454 GCA_036362985.1 Ligula intestinalis
TGATGATGATGATGATGATGATGATGATGATGATGATGATGATGATGATGATGATGATGATGATGATGATGATGATGATGATGATGATGATGATGATGATGATGATGATGATTATGATGATGATGAAAATTGGCGGAAGTCAATTATTCTTAGTGCACAAAAAAGGGTACATTTACCATTGCACCTGAAAATTCCATTTAAATTTATTAGTCACTGACTAGCATGTCCGCACGTTTCGCATGAATAGGCTTCTATTGCATGTTAAACTTAAATTTACCTTGTACGCCCGTTTTCCACTTTTTCGGAATTTTCCACTTTTCAAAAAAAGCTAGTATTTGTATAAAACTTTATATTCCTTCATAAATCACAATATGCCTTATTGGGAAGAACAACCATTAGTTTATTGCTGTAAAACTTTGGGGGCCGCCGCTTGGGCTGCGTTTGAGTAACAGGGAGATATTCATAAAAAATCCTTGGGTTTCACGAGTAAGTTACCTGTTGTACATTGCGCCGGGCATCTGTGGGTGCTATGATGTGGTCCGCGAAGATAACAGACGATAAAACGTATAGCACTGTCATTTCATTAAGAGGCTTACGTTGGTTTTCTTGCTGCCATCCTGATCTATGCTTTCTTCTTCGTGTGGTCATCCTACAGAGAACTGTCGATGTTAGTGAATCACATATACGGCAGATTGGACGTATCTTACACGCATTGCTATTATGGAATGTTGTAGGTAAAATAACTTGTTTTCGTGCATTTAAAACGGTAACAGTGTACTGTAGATATGACCTCATGATTATAAATGCAGACTAACAAAGCAGAGAAGTAGAGAGGATGGTATACAATAATAAATTAACACCTAAATGGTGAGCAAAAAAGTAGGTGGCTCAAATTCGAAGGCAAGAACTCATTTAGAACTGAGTAGGACGAATTCGTCAATGAAGTAGACGCACTGTCGTCCAGACACAAAATTGGGAAAGAAATAAATGTCTAAGCTATGCAAAAACAGTGATGGGAACACAGTTGTATGTTGAATGTCTTAGAAAAAAATGCACACGGACGATGGGCGGAAAATGGTTGAGGTTATCCAATACGCTTTACGACAGGTTTTTGGTAACAGCATCCTTCATATAGTGGTCACAAAAAATAACACAGGTAGCTACAGCTGAAGTCGAAGGAGGGCTGAGGATAATTAATTGAAGGCAGCCATGTCAGAAGATAAAAATTGGTCTCCTGTCGCTGATTTTCAATGTAAGAGATGGCATGTGTAATTGTTAGCAGGTAAATTGAATTAAAGGTGCTATGAAGAAAATCAGGTTACCAATATGATAAAGACAAGCGTTGGAGTCGAAAATGTAGAATACATAGAATGTCAGAGTCGACAGTGTAGGATATTTAGAACGTCAAGTCAACATTGTAGAATAAATTAGCTTCGGTGTCAGCAGCCTGAAATACGATGTAGTCCGGCCAGATAATGGGCGATTGAACGTATTCCAATAGTAATAAGCTATTAGATATGATAAGAATGGGCGCATCCTGAGGGATAGATCGGGGCTAGACATCGACCTCGATGGCTCAATGGTTATGACATCTGCCCTTTTACCCGCGAGGCGCGAGTTCGAAACTCGGGTGCGGCGGCAATTTCAGCTGCTACACTAGAGTTGGCTACCCGTGGCTGATGAGGGCCAATAGCCCGAAATAGCTATATCATGGTGCCTTGTCTGAGCTGGAATACTCTTATGACAAAAAAGGCGTGAAGTGTTGAATAAATAGAATATCAGTAATGAGTAAAAGACAACCAGATGAGTGCACTCCAGCCATGAGTGAGCCGGAGTCCAGAATCGCATTTCGGTCAGTGGAGTCGCCGATTCTGGAGGTTTGCAACAGGCAGTACGTCAATACAAGCGAACATGCGTGTACCAGGAAGTAATTGAGAATAAAAAGACTCGATCGCTAGGAAAATATGTTTATTCACCTGACGTTTCGAAATCCGTCGTGGATTCATCAGCAGAGACATTAACATTAGCAGAAACGGGAAATGCATGCACAGAAGTTTGCAGTATTTATAGGACGCAGTCATTACTGCAAACATACAGCGACAATCAACATTAATTACCTTTTTGTGCGTGGGTAGTTTGTTGGACGGCACGCGGGCTCTGACCTTTTGAACTTTCATCACGGGCCTGATGATTGTTCGGCCATCTTGCTCTCCGGTGTTGGCGATAGATGAGGCGGTGACCTGCCTGTTCCCCAAGTGACGACTTGCTTTGGCCAAATTGAATCTCACCATTAAATATGGGTTGCGCAAATCGTTGCACTTGTTTATGGATCGGGGGCCCGTGAACCATGACTCAAGTAGTTCTCGACTGACCTGATTGTCACCTCTTGTGAGAATTTTGGCCTCATCAAATTAAAACGTGTGGCCGGGTCTCGTCGAATGAGCCGCAAAGTGAGAATTGGAATCATTTTGCCGCACTGCTGCCGCGTGCACGGCAATTCGCGTCTTGGGAAGCCTGCCAGTTTCTCCGACTTAGTTGCTTTGGCCGTAACTGCACCAGATCCTGTAGACGACCCCAGATGTTTCTTGGGTCTTTCGGCTGCATTATCTGACGCCTTTTGGTCCCCTCCGGCCTGTGTGCGACTCCAACTCCAAGTGGTGCGAGAAGGCAGCCGACGGCTTCCGATCCATTTTTGACGTACGGTATCGAACGCCAAATCTTGTGGTCGGTGTGCTTTTATTGGCCATCTCGTTTGCGCAAGCACCGGTTGACGAAGTTGCATGGGTAGCCATTCTCTCTGAACTCCCGTCGAAGGTATTCTACCTCGGCAAATTTACCTTCTTGTTCGCTGCAGTGCGTGTCAACACGCCGATAGAGCGTCTTTGCACAACTGCTATTGTGGCTGATTGGGTGGTTGCCGATGTAATTCAGTACTTGCATCGTGTTTGTCGCTTTTCTGAATACCTAATTCTTTAGACCAAAATATTTGCGACAGACGAGAACATCAGGAGAGGCCAGCTGGTTGTTCTCTTCTTCCCCCGTCGTAAATTGGATGTCTGGAAAGGCACTGTTGAGACGTCCCTTGAACGTGAGCACCTGATCCCGTTCGATGACGACAAACGTCGTCTTTTCGGACATCCAATTTACGATGGAGGGACAAGAGAACAAGCAGCTGGCCTTTCTTGATGTCCTCGTCTGTCGCAAATATTGTGGTGGTCTAAAGACAAAAGTATTCAGGAAAGCGACAAACACAATGCAAGTACTGAATTACAACGGCAACCACCTAATCAGCAACAAACGCAGTTGCGTAAAGACGCTCTATCGGCGTGTAGAGACGCACTGCAGCGAACAAGAAGGTAAATTTGCCGAGGTAGAATACCTGCGACGGGAGTTCAGAGAGAATGGCTAACCGCGCAACTTTGTCAACCGGTGCTTGCGCAAACGAGATGGCAATCAAAAGCGCACCGACCCCAAGATTTGGCATTCGATCCCGTACGTCAAATCAAGTCAAGTCTATTAATAAAGGGAAATGCAGGCAAAAGCCTTTGAACTCCTTATCGGTACACAGTAGTTAATAAATGCATCGACAATGCCGAACATTTTAAATAAGGTCGTTTATGTAATTGTAGGTGACTACTCATTTATTTCAAGTAATATAATCAGCTGGGATTATGTCAGTTAACACGAGCCAGCAGGTGTAGCTGAGCAAAAAGAGCAGACAGTGAAAAAAAACTCCGAAGGCATGTCTCAGAATTCACAAAATGGAATGTAGTTTGTGGTTTTTTAGGAGAAAAACTGTCGCTCGTGGAAGAAATTGTTTGAAGAATATGCCAGGACGCAGCTGTTAATGTTGGCGGCAGGTTAGGGTGTTCACAACGATTTATATCTTGATAGAAAGTGCCATACGGGGACGAGACTGCAGAGTTACGAGAACATCCCGAAAAATCGGATCTGCGACCAGGATACGCCTTTGTCAATTTCCTGGGCCGTCATCAACGCGACGAAAGCAGGAGAAGCCACCAAGATCGCAACTCTCCGTTAATGGTCGACATAAGGGAGCTGTATGCACATGGATGAATTTAGTGAAATTAATAATTTCATGATTAAATGTTGCTCAAACGAAGCAAGTAGTATTATATGAAATATGATTTTCCTAGGTCTGCAGTTGGCCTGCAGCGGTCAACTGGTATTAGAGTGAGCATTGCTACAGCAGTCTAGCTTTTTTTAAATTGTTCTACGGAAGTGGACATAAAAACATGCAGGGGCAGAGCATTACAAGCTCCAACCATTCTATTACAAAAGAAGCACGTTCGTAGGTCCAGTCTGGCCCCTGTTTCGCGTTATTTAAACGGATTTCCCCTTCAGTTCGTGGTTGCAGCCAACTCGAAGAACACGCCAGGTAGTAGACAGCAGTCCTGACCGCGCATTTTACGAAAGGTTATTATCAGAACACCACGTAGTTGCCTGTAACTTAAAGGAAAGAGGTCAAGGTTAGCTAAACGTGTTTCATAGGCTTATGATCCCTATCCGGTCACAAGCTTAGTTGCACATCTGCGTACCTTCTCGAGGAAACTGAGGTCTTTCGCGGTCCATAGTTTCCATGCTTGGATAGCGAACTCCAGTTTTTGTCGTACGAATGTTCCAAAAACCTTAGCGAAGCAGTCTTTATCAAAGGCACAGAAAGCCCGTTTGACAAGGTACAGGACGGACATCGCAGACTTAGCTACTTTTGTGCAATGCACCGAGGATCCAACGTCGTGATCCAAAATCCTAAATCTTTCTGCGCGTCCACTTCTTGCAGTTGGATGCCATTCAGGCTGTAAACTATTTGATTCTGAGAGCTGGGTTTGCTTCTCGCAGGATACTCCACTTGTTCTCATTAAATGGCAAAAGCTAGTCATTAGACCAACTTTGAAGACGGTTTAGGTTTACCTGCAAAGGCTCTGCATCAGCTTACTTTCTGGTGACATTCCAAATCTTAATTTCATCGGCAAAAATAGCCACATCACAGTCCATTTCACGGATGGATTCGTTGACGTATATCGTGAACAGTATAGGGCCAAGGACAGAGCCTTGGGGAATACCGCTCTTGACAGCAACCTCTAACGACTGCTGGTCACCAATATGAACAGTTTGAGAGCGGCCTAGTAGGAAGCCTCGAATCCACATCAGCAAATTTCCTCTAGCAACTAGTTGGCTGAGTTTCTGCAGAAGTCATTTATGTGGGACACTATCAAATGCCTCCTTGAAGTCAATGTATATTACATGAAGCGATTTTCCTCCATCAACTGCCTGTGTCCAGCGTTCCAAATAATAGAGCAAATTCGTCACGCAGGACCTACCTCTGCAGAAACCATGCAAGGCATCCGATAGAAGGTTATGCTGCTCAAAGAAACGCATCAGCTCTCGCTGTACTTATTTTTCCATGATATGCAACAGATAGAAGTAAGGCTGATTGGTCTAGAATTGTTTGCGGAATCCTTTTTGCGGCCTTTATACAACGGTGTGATCCATGCAGATTTCCAAACAGTGGGTGAACAACCAGCATCAAACGAGGTATTGAAACGCATGAAACGCGGTTTAGCTAGCTCCCCAGCAAGTTCTTCCAGTAATTTGGGCGGAATGTCATCACGACAGGATGATTCCGAGTCATCTAGTGTTAGCAACTCTTGACGAACAGTTCCTTCTGCTAAAGATGCATAATCAATCTTTGGACCATCGTCGAAGCCATTGTTGGCAGGGATTAAATCACTTTCAATTGTAAAGATCGATTTGAAAAATTGTGAGAGACGCTCAGCCTTTTATCCATCCTCAGTTATTTCTGTTTCGTCATTTGCTTTCAGAAGGGGGACTGGGTCTTGGTTTCGTGAAGTCTTTCTTAGGTAGCCGTAGCATAAATTAGAGTTTGTAACTGTCTGGTTCAGTTAATCTTTTCATTATCTTGGCGTTTTTTGAAGATAAGTCGCTTCAAGAGGCTCTTTTGTGCTTTGTATGCATTGATGGATACCGGATTCCTAGACACGAGAGATTTCCTCCACTATCTCCCCTGCTTATTAATCTCTTTTTTAGCGCTTGAGTCAGCCACTGGGGTCTGATGTTTAGTTTCTTCCATGAAATGGGACAGTAATTACTGAGGAGAGTATGCAATAACTCACTGAAGCATTCCCAAGCATCAACTATATTACCGGAAAAAGCCGACTACCAATTGATTTTGTTTATTTTGGCCTTCTTTTGAGCGAAATCACCATGCCATATATTCCTTCTAAACCTGGTGGGCTGTTCAGGTACCGAGAATATTGAATAGGCCCAATGAAGTACGACGTGATCACTTCGACCCAAAAACGTATCGACGTCAAAAACGTATCGGAAACCGTCGGCCGCCTTCTCACACCACTTGGAGTTGGAGTCGCACACAGGCCGGACGCAACCATTAGGCGTCAGATAATGAAGCTGAAAGATCCAATGTCTGGGCAAGAAACATCTGGGGTCGTCTACAGGATCTGGTGCAGCAAATACGTCGGAGAAACTGGCAGACTTCCCAAGACGCGAATTGCCGAGCACGCGGCAGCAGTGCGGCAAAATGATCCCAATTCTCACTTTGCGGCTCATTCGACGAGACCCAGCCTCACGTTTAAATTTGATGCGGCGGAAATTCTCGCAAGAAATGACAATCGGGTCAGCCGAGAACTACTTCAGTCATGGTTCACGGGCCCCCGATCCATAAACAAGTGCAACGATTTGCCCAACCCATATTTAATGGTGAGAGTCATCTAACGCCAACACCGGAGAGCCAGATGGCCGAACAATCATCAGGCCCGAGCGCACCACCCGTGATGAAAGTTCAACAGGTCAGAGCCCTCGTGCCGTCCAACAAACTACCTACGCGCCAAAAGGCAATTAATGTTGATTGTCGCTGTATGTTTGTAGTAATGACTTCATCCTATAAATATTGCAAACTTCTGTTCATGCATTACCCGTTTCTGCTAATGTTAATATCTCTGATGATGAATCAGCGACGGATGTCGAAGCGTCAGGCGAATAAACGTATTGTCCAAGCCATAGAGTCTTCTTCTCAGGCAGTAGGTCGCCTTTTCCGGGAGTGTCTGATCGTAATTTATCCCCGCACCATGGACACCTTTGGACTGGCCTTGAGAAGTGGTTGTCCACTGAGACAGACAGAGAGTGATCTTAAAGAAGGTTTTAAATATCGTCTCTTGCGCACGCGTAGTGGTCATAAAGACATGACCTGTCCCGCGGCGTCCAAAGAAAGCATGGCTAGGAAGTACAAGGTCGCTGCACATCAATGTCAACGGCCCGAGCTCAAGAACGTCGACAACATTGCCTATCTCGGCAGCACGCTATCTCGCAACACTCGAATCGACGAATTTTCAAAGTCTGTTAAGCCCTCGGCTGGCTTCAAGCCTTTGTATTGAATCGTCACAGTCTCCAGCTGCCAACGAAACTGAAGATGTACAAGGCTGTCGTGCTCACAACAGTCTTGTACAAAGCGGACACTTAGACCGTCTACGTCAACCAAGTTTGGAGGCTTAATCATTTCGGCGAGAATGATTAGTGAGGCCAAGGCTATATCTATTCCCCCACCCAACTGTTTAAGGTATTAAGTGGTTAACCATTTAGTTCTTGGCTAGGGAACGTAAATTAATATGTAGTTGTGGCGGAATTTATCAAAAAATTCCATTTAATAAGATTATGCTTGTTTATGTAAACTAAGAGAATTAAATTCAGTATAAGTATCAGTATATTGAGGGTATGTAGGAAAAATTCATTTGAGTGCCCTATTTGTACATATGTGCAGTGGTAGCAAAAAATTTGTTGCTTAGACTGTTGGCGAGGCCAGTTGTCCTGAGTCATAGGATGAAAATAGGAGCAGACAGTGAAAAAACTCCTCAGGGATTTTTAGGCGAAAAACTGTCGCCCTTGTGGGGGTAATGCGTGGGATTTAGGAGAAAAAAGGGGGTTCCCACTGGGGGGGCATTGCAAAGGTTCCCAGGATCATCACCGTGTGGAAGCCACGTCCTGATTCTTCCTTGCTAATTTGCAGAGTCCGCCACGGAACTGGAAAAACAGAGGCATCCGTCCGGATCGTCGACAGTCCGCTTTAGGTCGAACCAAGGGTGACTGTTTAGACCGGCAGGTCTGGCTGCTAAGATTGCCAGCAGGTAATCACGGTACGCAGATAGCCAAGTAGGGTAGACCGCGGAGACCTTCGCATGAGGCTAGGCGTGGGAGGGCGTTATAAATAGCAAACGTGAATGGATATAAAAACTAATACTACTGAAAAAATGGAAGTAATATTATTGTGTTTGCAAATTTTCTGTTCCGATCCATCGTGCACTGCTATATCGATCCAGTTTTTGCTTAAAACCCTCTAGCAATTTCGACATAACAACGTCCTGAGGAAGCGCATTTCACGCTCCGACCACCCTTTTTGAAAAGAAGTGTTTCCGAGCGTCCAGCCTGGCCCCTGTCACCTTTAATTTGAGGGGATGACCCCTCAGATTCGTGGTCGTTGCTAATTCGAAAAAATCCCCTGATATAAGACAGCGGTCTTCAAGACGTAATACGCGGAATGCTAGTATCAGGTCCCCCCGAAGCTGCCTGCAACCAACATTAACCTCTATTGCATAGAATACGAAATGTAGTCGAGGAATACTTGATCTTACGCAGGCAGGATTAAATATAAGATGGAAAGTAGTCCTCCTTTAGGTGGAATGTAACAAAAAAAATTAAAGTCAAGCTACCGAGCATTTGAAAGTAGATTTTGAGTATAATTCGACGAGAGTTTTTGGCCTCTATAATCATACTTGCCATCATTTCTATCTCAGCTGTCTCCACCAGGTACTGAAGATACGATGGCAGGAAATGATTCTGGACACGGAAGTCCTGGAAATAACGGGAGTTCTCAGCATTAAGGCCATGCGCAGGTAGATACAACTGCACTAGAGCGGTCACGTATTATGAATGGACTATCAAATCTACTCAAGGAACTAATTTGCGGAGATGTCACTGTAGGTGCTCGTTGCCAATGAGGACAAATGAGGCGCTACAAAGACACTCTGGAAAACTGTCTGAAGCGTCTCCAAGTCAACACGGCGACCCGGGAGGAACTCACGCAGGACATATCTACGTGGTGAATAACGGCCAAAACTAGCGCAGCAATCTACGAAGCTAGTCCAATTGCCGCTGCCAAGGCAATACGGACATCTTGCAAGCCTCACAATCAACGGACGCACACTGCCACCACCCAAGCCCTCCCCACGTGTTTGCGCTGTCAACGCATATTCAGTGCACGCATTGGCTTGGTCGGACAGCTCCGGAGTCATTGCAGCCCTCTTCCGACGGCATCCACTTATTCGGCGTCAAATCCTTCAACACACTCCTTTCTGTCCAGCACTTATACGACCGCAGGTGACCAACAGCTTGACGGTAGCCTGTTGCTGGCGGTAGGGAAGAAAGTGAGGATGACCCTCGGCTCACTTATTTCCTCACTGTAATGAGGATTCCTCACTATAATGAATCCAATACATTTACTTCCATCGCGGTGCGCTAAAAGTGGTGGCTTTGAGGGTTGCCAACTGGCGGGTTAACTCGGACATCGCAGTCGGTCCAGTGTGTCCTGTTCTGCAGTCTGGCTGTCTGCGGGCTGAGAGTCAGATACAATGACTCCTTCTTAATTTGGCCTTTATGGCGTTCCCTGTCGGGAGCACACTCAGTGAGACGTACTGCTTGGTACGCGTGTTGAGTGTTTTTCGGGTCAGCCGTCTGCGCCTTTCCGCATTATTTTACCGGCCTTGTTGATTCTACCTTGACAACTGGAATTAGGTGTGGGGTTGGTCAGAAAGTGGAGAACACCGGCGAGTATGCTTTCATTGTACTTCCACCACAGTCACCACCTGTTAAATTTCGTTTAAGCTCGCAATTAATACCGTCAAAATCGACGGTCAAACAATCCTGTGCGTGTGTGCGTGTCCTGAACATCCTACGCCAAAGGTGAGATGCAATCACATGGGAATCTCTGAACCGGATGGTCGTTCTCGCACTAAACGTAATCCAAGCACATACTGCAGTTAAATAAATAAATAAATTTTATATTTTAGGCCCGGAGGGCCTTTACATTGCAAACTTAGTGTTGTAGAAAAATAAATACAAAGTTGATAAATGCTGCTCTCCGTGAAACAACCACATAGACAGCGGGAGCGTTTATTAGTGTTGGTAGATTAATTCATATTCACCAACATATCGTCGTTTAAAAAAGTTGTTAACGCATGGTGAACTAAGGAGGAAGCAGTGAAAAAAACTCCTACCATTAAAGCTGGGGTGGAGTTGTGGGCTCTTGGCCCTACTTACGTGTTGTTTAAATTTATCAATAACCAAGTTTGTTAAAACTAAATACAACACTTTTTCACACTTTCGGTTTTGACGCGTGCTAGCAACTATCTTGCTAATCACTCTCCACAGCTCAATTCTCTCCTCACCTGCCGCTGTTTATTTTGCCCTTCAACGACACCTCTCTGGTGATCACTCTCGGGCTCCAGGAGAATCCAGCGACAATTCGCAAACGAGTTTTCTCCCCATTTTGCAACTCACAGCCCAACGAACTTGGATCCAGTCCTCACAGAGTTATCC
>JAYGXS010000008.1:16300554-16313209 GCA_036362985.1 Ligula intestinalis
TAAAACTAAATACAACACTTTTTCACACTTTCGGTTTTGACGCGTGCTAGCAACTATCTTGCTAATCACTCTCCACAGCTCAATTCTCTCCTCACCTGCCGCTGTTTATTTTGCCCTTCAACGACACCTCTCTGGTGATCACTCTCGGACTCCAGGAGAATCCAGCGACAATTCGCAAACGAGTTTTCTCCCCATTTTGCAACTCACAGCCCAACGAACTTGGATCCAGTCCTCACAGAGTTATCCTTTGGCAAGTCGACTACTTGACTACTGCCGACTAGGATCGTGAAGGATCTAAGTGAGTTGTATCATTTCTAATCTTCATCGTCAATCTCTTTACTGGACTTTACAACTTTTCCACTAGAATTGACTGGTAAATCCCTTATTAGCAGTTAGTGTACCCTTGAAAGTTTTCATCGCGTATTTGCTAAGACGTTTTATATATTTGTAGCGATAAAGCCACTACAGAGTTCAGCGAACCCCCGCTTCAAAAAAGTAAAATGTAGGAGAAAAAAACTGCTCCAACAAAATATAGGGGGTCGGTTGAGAGGATTGATTGTGGTGCAAATGAGACAGGACTGTTGATGAGAACGTATGAAGATTGGAAACGCTTCTTGTAATTGGAGAAATCATATAACAGCAGAGGCTGTCGTTCACAATTGTAACACCGCCCGACTGGCTTCATGATCAACCATCAGGGAGGTGAGACCGGAGGAGGCCATTGCGGAAAAGAGGGTCGACAAGAGAGTGAACGGCAGAGGTCACCTGATCATCAACGAATCTTGGAGATGTGACCTTGTAGACTGCGGAGTCCAGCGACGAGCTGTCGAAAATAGCAGAACCGCCACGAGCATGACTAAAGACCATGAAGCCTATCGTTAGGGTTGTAAAACGGAGAATGGAGAAACGGCAATGATGACTGTACAGAGAAGTGGACGAAATATCGTTGCAAATATCACTCAAAAGAGGAATAAATAGACATATATGGAAAACAAATTATGTAAATATAACCACCTCAGATACCAGGGGGATCCTTTTCAAAGTCCAAAAGTTGTGTGTTTAGGAAGGAGACGGATAACAAGGACTTTATATCATTCGAAGGGAATATTATTCCAGAGGACCCAAAGAAATGTCATGTTTGCTAACTGACATCTCTCCGTATAAGAAGTAGTGGATCGAGGAAGAGCAAATATTTTGCGAGTAAATACCCTCTATACATGTTCAATCTTACCGCGGTCAGAAGTATTCATTAGACCAAAGAGGGGACAGCAGTATTCTAGGATGGGTAGAATATATGCGATGAAGTTTTAACTTTATTTCCAGCAGGAAGAAGTTGTGTGATATAAAACCACATATTTGTGCAGCCTTCGCAGACATTCGATCCGCATGAGGCGACAGTGCTAGTTGATTCGTGTAGCTTAGACCTAAGTCTTTTATAGTGGATCATTCTAAAAGTGGAGTATTTCGAAAGACTAGGGGACGGGGAAGCTTGGCCGGAGCGAAACACATGAAACTACACTTGGATGGAGAGAATTCTATCTGCCAGGTAGCACTCCAACGTGAGCATATACTTTTCATGTCCTTAGAAAATGAGCATACGCATTTGAGGTCGTCTGCATAAATGAGATTGTGTGAATTTTTTAGAACAGTCGAAATTTCGTTTATGTATAGAATGAAGAGTAAAGGACCGAAGGCAGTGCCTTGAAAAACGCCACTCATAACTATTACCTACTAGGACCTTCTGGCTGTGGTTAGACAAGTAGGAACCGAGGAAGTCGAGGAGAGGGGGATGGATGCCAATGGCTGCCAATTTTACCAGAAGCCGTCTTTGCGTTACCTTGTGGAAGGCTTTGCTCAGTTCAAAGTAGATAACAACCATGGATTGCCGCTCGTTATGGAGAGAAGAAACGTGGTTAAGAAAAGCTAAGTGACACATCTCGCGTGATCCTCCGGGTAGAAAACCATACTGCGAGTCACTTAAAAGCTTATTTTTTAGGCAAAAATCGAAAATTTGATTAAAAATTATCTTTTCCAGAAGTTTAGCTAGGGTCGGGGTTTATGAACACCGCGGTACTTATTTATGTTCGAACGAGATCCTGATTTAAAGACTGGAAGAATAATGGATGTCTTCCAAGTGTCAGGAAAGATACCATTTAAGACATAGACTGAAAATATATTGCTAAGTAATTTGGGAAAGGTTGACACTCTTTTGGTAACTGAATTGGGGATGCCATCAGTTCCCGAAGAGTGCGAGTTTTTGAGATAAATTATATTCTTTCGAATTAATTCTATGGAGAAATCAATGTTCCAGAGAGTGTTGTCTGAGTATGGATGAAACGACGGGACCGGTTTGGATTCTGTCGTAAAATGCTTCGCACAGAAAGCATTGAATAATTCATCCTTATCAGACTCATCCAGTACAAATGTTTCATTTTCATTGAGCAATGGGGGTATTTCAATTCCTCGTTTTGCGGAGGACCTACGACGAAACAGTTCTGCAACCGATTTTGCAGAGTTTGACTTGCTCAGGGCGCAAGATTCCCTGTGCTGATCACGAGCAAGACGAATCTTTGACGCTAATTTATAGATCACTGCGATCCTTAGATGCACAGATAGCGAACTAGTAGATCTATCTTTCAGCTGCCTCCTCAATTTCTTTAGTCTGGGCAAAAGAAAATGAGGGACGGTTGATTCTGTTGTGTAGGGTTTCACAATTTTAGTGGGCACAAATTCCAGCATTTATTAGAAACAACCGACATGAGTTCAGAAAGATATGCAGCGTCGTTAATGGAGGAGAGGCTCTGCCAATCTAATGAGTCAAGAAAATTGTTGATTGAGCTAATATCTGCGAGGTCATACGCACGATATGTACTAATAGTAATTTGTAAGTAGTATTATTATTAGTAATTAACCAAATGAGTTTCTGACATTATCTACCTATGACGTCTCTACTCACTATGCGATCTGCGCCGATCGTGTCTGAGGTCGCACCTACCGCACCTATGGTCCTAGGCTATGCGGCCCTGTCACACCCTTTCTCGTATCGACCGACTGCTGACAATGTGGTGGGTTCCTCGGCTCTTGGCACAGCAAAGGCGTATCATGGTCGCATCTCCGGTCTTCGGGACGTTCTCGTGACTCCGAGGTCTCCTCCTCGTATGGTCCTTCGGGTGTAGATATTACTCGTCATGGACGCCATGGCTACCGTCAACAATCACAGAAGCATCATGCCCCTATCATTCACATGCTTCCCCACGAGCGACAGTTTTTCTCCTAAAAACCAAAAATGATATTCCATTTTGAATTATGAGCCAGCCTTAGGAGTTTTTTCACTGTCTGCTATTCTTCCTCAGTTACACTGCTGGCTCGTGTAAACTGCGTGTGAGTTTATTACTTGAAACAAGCGAGTAGTCGTTTGAAACTGTGTCAACGACTTCTTTAGAATGTTCGGCTTTGCCGATGCATTTCTTAAATCCTATGTACCAAGAAGGAGTTCAAAGGCGTTTGCCTATATTTCCTTTAATAAATTTGACTTGACTTGACTTGACTTGCACTAGCCTTTTCCGTAGAAGGAAGCGGAAGGCAACAGTGAATTAATGTGTGATCACTTTGGAAGATTTCCTGCTTAAAATCAACGAAGAGAGGGTCAATACCATTTGTGAAAATCAGATCTAGGATATGATTCTGTCTTGTTGGGGAACTAGCCAGTTGAGACCAGTTAGAAATATTAATGGTATCTAGGAAAGGCTGAAATCTAGGTGGACAATAGTTTGAAAGCCAGTCGATTTCAGGAAAATTTAAATCTCCAGCAATAATTTTAACTTCAAAAGAGGATTCTGAAATAAACTTGAATATTTCACACAAATTTGCATCTTCTTCAGATTAAGAGTTAGGAGGATTATATACACATCCGATAATCGCCTTTTGTCGGGGCGACAGGATAATAGAAGCAAAACAGTAATTTCCAGAGAAGGAAGTGCTATTTAGATCAAACGGAAAGTGCCTAAATTAAGTTCTAACATAGAGAAGACAACCACCACCATGCTTATTAATGTGATCATACTCGTCTTTGATAAGGAAGGAGTCAGAAATGATTGGATTGGTCCAAGATTCTGTTATGCGTTTAACATCGGGCATCATTTCGAAAGCGATAGCTCGAAGTTGAGCCATTTTATTTACAATGGACCTGGCATTAAGCACTATGACATCCAGTGTGTTTTGAGTGACAGGACTATGGCTACCGTTATTCATAAAAAAAGAATTTGAAGGTGCGTAGGCAAACTGTAGGCCGCTATTATTTGTGGAATAAGAACTGACGGGTATGGAGCTGTTAGCATCCGGGTAGTCAATAATGGATGGCCGATAAGATCTGAGATGTCTAGGGGCCTCGCTTTCTGGCAGGAAAAATGAGGAGAGGGTAAGCCAAAATAAGCTTCTGGGGCGTTTGGGGCGTTTGAGAGGAATGGGGGGAGGCGAGAAGGAATGTAGAAGTTTGCAGGTTTGGGTGTTAGAGGATGGGTAAAGGAATTGATAGGGGGAACGTTGACATAAAATTAGTGTTGGGGCCGCTCGCGTAAGGACAAGTGGTCTTAATCAGTGAATGTCCTGTACGGCAACTCCGGTTAGATTTACAACTATACCAGTTTGGGTTACTGCCGTGCAAATTAAATTGTTCGTGGTTCGGGCCCGGCGTGTTCAATAACGCATTATACGGGGGAATAATATGACTCCCACGGTCAAGGGAGGAGCTAGGTTGTGGTGGGGAAGCTCTCGGCCTAAACGCTTTCAACGGTGTTGGCGACATTCTTGATGAGCTTGTTGCCGACTTAGAGGCAGCGGAATTTATCGATCGTTGGACAGAGAATGTATTTAGACTAGTTTTAATCGTAGTAGATGATGAAGCGGCGGGCCTTGACGGTCCCGACATCAAGATGGATGGGCTAACAAGTGCACTGATGTTTATAGGCTTATGACTAGACAATAGGGAGGTAGGGATAGCAGGTGTACTGATGGTTACGGGACTATGAATAGACATCTGGGAGCCAGGGATAACGGGTGTACTGACGTTAGTGGTTGTATGACCAGGTATCTGGGGTGGAAAATTAGCGAGTGCATTTACCCTATCTGGACTACGAACAGATCTAGGACTAGAAGGCTGAGAATTCATTGGCCTATTGGACTGGAGAGCCGTATTTCTTCGCTCTATTGGTGTAAGAGCTCGACAGAGGAAACTTTTAGTCATTTCAAAATATCGGGAAATGTGACCTCGTTGAGCAAAGGTTGAGTCCATCTCGATCGGTGAAAACAATTTAAATGGGATGGGCGGGTTTTTGCTACGCGATTGGAGGTGTTTGGCTTCTGCAATTTGGTAGTTGAAACCACCTGAACATAGAAAATCTTTCGCAATATCCAAAGGGGGGCTTACCATTGAGGCATTTTTAAGTATAAAGTTAAAGTTTCGCTTTTGTCTATCAAAAGCTTACGTGGATATAAGATGGACGAGGGGGTCTAACTTTTTACAATCTTGCGAGGGCACATCTGATAACTTACCATCAAACAGATTGCCTAGTATTGACAAAACAGCACCAAAATTCATCACGAAGTCATTACAGTTCTGTAATGCAGATAAATCAATTTGCTTAGCCTTGACAATGGGCTGCATGTTGATATCAAGGCATTGACTAATAGGCGTGGTCAGGCACCGCTTGGGTCTGGGAGCAGATATCTTACGATGAGCTATACTTTTAGTTCTCATAATTTTGATGGAAATCTGCTTTAAATGTGAGACGATTAAGAAAAATTCAGCCTATAAAATTTTACCGCAGCTGGTTGTTAAAATCCCTTAAAATTGTTTAACAAACTGTATTATTTATTACGTTCAGAAAAAACCAGTTGATATGATTTTCAGATTATGACTTACGACAAATAATCAGAGTGAACTTAACAAATACAGTAGCTTTTTTAATAAGCACTTTGAATTTATTTGAAAAAGTATATTCAATAATGGGAAACGACTCAGCCTTTGAAGGTCTCGAGAATATTCAGATCTTGATGATTTCTGTTACAAGGCCGCGAATTTGTTGGTTTGAAGAGGTTGCTTTCGGTTTAAAGAGGTTGCGTCTCGGTAGAATTGGATGGAAAACAAAATCTTCTTAAATTCCGACTTCAAAAGATCGTCCGCGCACGAAAAATAATTCCAGAGACGCAGGAAGAAATTCTTTGCGTACGGTTGCAGCCACAATATCGTAGATCGTAATTGATGGGGGTACCGATGTAGAAATGTCGTAGAAGGAGCGTGGGGAAATATCGACTGTGATCTTGTAGGGTCGAATGTTCAAATGTCAAGCAAACCTTTTAAGAATGAGCACCGTTTTCCATTTCCCGACCGTTGATGGGGCTACAAACGGTTCCTCAAACTAATTCTGGGTCACGACATCTGCCAATAGACCGTAGTTGACAGACTGCAATCACGGAGTCGGAACACCAAAAACGCAAACCTTCATCTTCCTAGTCCCCATTCCCTCCCCTGTCCCTTTATCTACCAAACCACCGGCCAGCTCAGAGCGTTAGGGAAAGTCCCATTACACTAGCAACTTCGAATATCCGCTCCCTCCTCAAAAGCTAGAAGATCAACTGACCGGAACAGAGAACAAAACACATCGCCCAGGAATGAGCACGCTTCGAGGTTGACATCGCCGCAATCAGTGAAACCCGTTTCTTCGACGAACGCCGCCTAAAAGAGGTGGGTGCCGGTTACACCTTTTTCTGGTGTGGCTTACCAAAGGCATCGACATCGTGGAACTTCTGTCCAGTTTGCCGCAGGGCATCCATAATCATCTGAAGAGCCTCCACCTGCCTCTCCGGGAGGGCATATTCATCACAATCATCAGCCCCTACGCTCCCCCCCCCCGAATGACCAGATCCGACGAGACAAAGAACAATTTATAGGAGGAGTTGCACGCCCTCTTGGTGACTGTGCCGAAGGCGGACAAGTTGATCGTCCTTGGTGACTTTAACGCTCGCGTTCGCACAGACCACCTTGCCTGGAGAGGAGTGCTGGGTCCACACGGTCTCCGCAGACACAATGACAATGATCTGCTTCTCCTCCGAACCTGCGCACAACACCCCCTCAGCCTGACCAACAGCTACTTCCACCTCCTGCAGCAGTGCAAGGCGACCTGAAGGCATCTCCGATCTCAGCACGGGCACATCCCGGGCTATGTCATCGTCCGGTGGCATAACCAGCAGGCAGTGCTAGTGACAAAGGCGATGCCAGGAGCCAACGGCTGGACCGATCACCACCTCGTCATCTCCAAGATGAGGATCTTCCCTCTACCACACAGGAGACTCCAAGGTAAGCGACCTTCAGGTAAGTTAAACACTGATATCATAGATGTGCCTGCTAACAATTTGCATTTCAGCGACGAGCTGGCTCAACGGCTGGACAATCTGCTAGTCACAGAGGAGAACACTTCCGTGGAGAACCGATGGTGTCAACCGCGGGACACTGTTCAATCCGTCGCCTAACGCGTCCTCGGGTGTGCACGCCGACAACACCAGGATTTGTTCGACGTAAACGATGCCAACATCAGCAACCCGCTTGCCAAGAAGAACCGCCTGCACAAAGTCTACGTTGACCGCCCTATCGACGCCACAAAAGCAGCCTTCTGCTTGGGTGGTCCGCAAGGGTGGGGAACTCCAAGGCTACGCAGACCGCAATGAATGGAAGAACTTCTTCGCTTCACTCACGGCCGTCCACGATCCACTGTCAAAGGCACAAGTCCTCTGCTCAACGCTGATTGATCCACCATACGCAGTGGGCCGTGCACTTCGAAGGCGTACTCAACGGCCGTTCCATCACCTCCGTCGCCACCATCAACCATCTGCCTCAGGTGGATATCAACATGGATCACGACCTCCCAACTACTCTCTAGGAAACTATCAAGGCTGTGCAGCAACCCTCCAGGGGGATAGCATCCGGCTCTGATGCAATCCCCGCAGAGATCTACAAATACGGTAGCCGCTAAATCATCTCCCAATTAAATACGCACTTCCAGAAGATGTGGCGACAAGGCAAATTCCGCAGGCCGTCAAGGACGTCCCAATTGCCTTCATAAAATAATTAGACAGGTTTGATTAATCCGTAAAATCGAAGCAACGATAAGTGCCAATGACGAGAACAAGATGGGAGGATCTGCCCACGGAAACCATAAGAAGAACGAAAGAGTTAAAATAGATTACAATAAATTTGACGTTGAGGTTTGGGCGGAAGTATGCCAATCATGCCCAAATTCTTGGGCATATTCTGCGGGTATTCTTTTTAAGGGTAAAATTAACGTCCACATAAGCGACTTAAACCGCAAAAGCCTGTCATATTTGGTGTAAACATGGTAAATAACTTCGGCTTCACTAGGCCTTTTCCTACACCGTAAACCTCACGCTCACCCATTCCTACTAATCACACCAATCCCTACCTTTGAATTAATTAGTTCTGATTCTAGCTTATAGAGTAAAAAACTGGTTTTTTGTACGTTGAAGGGTTACAGGCCGCCATTTGGGAAGCGAATGCGTTTGGACTACTTATCAAAATGCTCTCCGTACACTAATCCTTGTACACTTTGATATCACTATTCAAAATGCGTAACTGCACACCAAATTTAAAAAGTACCTACATTTTCATTGGAGAAGGGCTATTTGTCTACTATGCAAGTAAACTGAACGCGCGCTGATTGGTTGCTTTTATGCCACTATGTAAACCAAGGAAATTGGAAAAAATAGTATGTTTCGCATCATTGCGGAAAGTTTTAAGCATAAATAAGAAGATTTACCTATTATTTGATGCAAATAAATTCGTAATGGAAGCTTGAGAAAATTACAGAGCAATGTATGCAACCCGTAAACCAATAACAAAACAAAAAAGTAAACCTTTAGGCTAAACCGTAACCCTAACCCTAAAACTAACCCTTACCCTAAAACTAGCCCTCACCAACTGATCATAAACAAGTGAGCAACCCTTGGTATTGGTGGTAACATTCTGAACTGGATCCGGTCATATTTGAGTGATAGGACTTGGAGTGTCAGTGTCGGAGGTGTATTGTCTCCTGCCGAGGTCGCATCATCTGGGGTTCCTCAAGGATCCATTCTTGGCCCCATCTTGTTCTTCATCTACGTTCATTATCTGAAATAATGCCTTTCCTCTCCGTTCGTATTGTCCGCCGATGACCTGAATATATGGCGTGATGTCACAGATGCCAACTTCATAATCACCCTGCAACAGGACCTTATCCAGTTAGCCTCTTGGGCTTCAAGTAACCAATTGCCGGTCAATGCTGCGAAATCGGTGTTCATGACAATTGGATCTACTGAGGTCGTCTCAACATACTCGCTCAATGGTGTCCCACTCCGACAAGTCACGGAATTCCGCGACCTCGGAGTCATGATACAAGACAATTTGAAAACAAACTGTCACAGAGCCGAAATTCATGCGGCTGGGCTTCGGTGCTTATAAATGTTGAAAAGGACTTTCTCTTTGTGGTCTCCCGCCATATTTAAAAAGCTGTTCTCCATCTATGTTCTGCCTGTCATCGAGTTCGCGGGCCCGACCTACTTTCCTTGCTACGCAGGAGAAATGCTGGCACTTGAATCGGTGCAACGAATGAGTTCTAGGATGGTCACACAACTCCGCGGACTTCCCTATGAAGCATGTCTTCGCAGTTAAAAAGTGTTTTCCTTGGAGTATTGGCGACGTCGAAGGGATCTAATTTTTCTGTTACGCTTGGTTGTGCTCAAACACTACCCAGAGTTGGATTGGATCATTATTCGAAATCACGACGCTCGCACTCTTTTCGCCTAGTCCATCAACGCTCAGACCATCTGCCTCAGAATTACCGGTTTGCCCGTCGGGTCATCAAAGACTGAAACTCCCGGAGTGATGATATTGTCCAAGCACTGTCGGTTCCCAGTTTCGAAAGACGCCTTGATGCCTTTTTTCGAATGGCCGTGGATGACAACACCAACTCAACCAGTCAGCTGTTCCCATTTCCTTTCGAGGACCGCCGTCCTGTTTGAGTTTATTTTTCTGTCTTAAACTATCTTTGAAGAGAATCCTCTAGGCCTTGGGCCTCTTGTCTTAAATTTATGAAATTGAAATTATACCTTAATCCTTAAACTAACCCTAACTCTAAAACTAACCCTAACCTTAAAACTAAACCTAACCCTAACCTTTTATGCCTTCTTAACGAAATCAACGATAAATAAATAATGAGATCGTCACTATGCAACTGCTTTTGGTTGCTTTTGGTGCACACCAATTGTAACGAACCGAGATGAGCGATGGGCGATTTCTTGCGACTATAACCCGAAACAGAATAACGAATGCGATTACTAGATAAAAACGACTGAACCGAGCCCAAAGAAGAACAAGACTGTTTCAACAAAGACTGCTTCTCTTAAAATTTACTACTATTTGAAGGACAAATTGATTAGTCCTGGCAACAACAATCGAAACAATCAGTAAAGTCGTCCTTTGGCGGGGACGATTGGCTGTCCTGGTCCTGGTCCTGGCCGGAGCTGACTTCTGGGAGACGTTTGGAGGCGGCTGCCGAGAGAGATGATCAACCTTCCGTAGGGCCGTCTATATATAGAAAATGACAGCAGGATTAAGTCTATATTATAGGGGATAAACCAATGGGAACGCTTAATTTATACAATAACCAATAGCGTAAACTCGCCGACATAAAATTGCCGATGAGTTAGCCAATAGGATTATGTCCGCTTGAAATAACCAATTCGTAACACGGTACGCCGCCATCTTAAATGTAGTGCAAAATGAACAAAATTGAGGCCATCTCAAAGGTATTTGCTACACTGCATCCTCCCCAAAATAGGTATCGCTGTCCTCAGCGTGCACCTCATCCTCCGAATGATGTGGACTACTTCCTACGTGTACGAATTTCTCCTCTATATCTTCGGGTGGTACCTCATCGCGTGGGGGTTCGGGGTTACGATCTGGTGCGGCGGGGCGGCCGCCCAGTTTAAGACGGTTGAAGTGTACCGTAAACTCGGGGCTGAAGGCCGTTCATGTCCCTGGATTACACACGTAGTGTCCGAAATAACTCGGGTAACGGTATATGGGCCGCACCAATCAACTACAAACTATGGTGGCATTCCCTGGACAACGGAATAATTCCGAAGTCAAACGACATCACCTAATTCGTAAGGACTTCCGTGGGCCAAACGGTCGTAGTGATCCTTTTGACGCCTCTGGGACCCCTGAAGATGTATTCGCGCTTCTTCTGCGGCGATACGCATCTTATTGGTTAGACTCGTAACTTAAACGCCGATGGGAACTTCGTTACTATCGCCAGGTACTTGAAGGTCCTCGATAATTCGAATTTCTCGGCTGCATGTAAGGGTAAAAGGGGTTTGATGGGTCGATGCATGTACCGTGGAGCGATAGGCTAGCATAAAGGCTGGTAAGGTATCGTCCCACGTTCGGGGAGCCTGTCTATCAACGAACGCTTTGAGCAAACCGATTAGGGTTCTATTCGTCCGTTCTACCTGTCCATTACCTTGTGAATGGTGCGTAGTCGTGCGAGTTTTATTGATTCGCAGGTACTTACATAAGTCGCGTATGGTTGTGTTTTCGAACGAACTTCCCCTGTCAGAGTGACGCTGATCGGTGGCGCACCATTTACGAATCCAACCATTAAAAATGGCCTGGGAGACTGTGTCGGCAAAGACATCGGGCAAGGCTACTACTTCAGCCATCTTTGTGAAGCAATCAACCATCACTAAAATGTACCGATTATGCCTGTACGACTCGGCAATGGGTCAGATGGTGTCGACACCAACACGCTCTTTGGGATACTCGGTCAATATTGGCTGAAGAGGGGCCCTGTTTAGCTGTCGCGGTGGCTTAAGTTGATTGCATAGGGTGCAGTACCGACTATGCTTCCACACGGAAAGCTTTAAGTTGGGCCAGTAATATCTACGCCTTGGTGACCATTGGGTCTTATTTATTCCTACATGTCCTAACTCGGTATGTATCCTCTCTATTACTTCGTCTACCATGGATAGAGGTAGAAAGATACGTCGTGGATACTGATCACTATCTCTATAATGCAGGACACCGTTATCCAAAAATAACTTTTCCCAAACTGTGTGCAGGCAGCGCGTTTTGTAGCTCTGCCCTCTTAACTCGTCCGTGCTCAACGACCGGGTTTCACTAATTTTTCTATGGTATATCGGCCCAATGTGCGGGTCTTTACGTTGTGCCTGCGCCCACATATAACTTTGGTCATCGCGAAGTAATATCGCACTTATGTTAATGTCCGTACACGATGAACTATTTCTGTGCGGTCTATAGGGTTTCCTAGATAGAGCGTCAGCATTATTGTGCAGATGACCCGTTCGGTATAAACATTCGTACTCATAGCATGCTAGTTGCTCTTGCCATCGTGCGACTTGCCCTTCGGGGGTCTTGAAATAACGAAGCCATGTTAGCGAGCTATGATCCGTTCTAACTGTGAACTGCCGGTACTGTAGGAATGGTCGACATTCTTGAACGAAAAAGACGAGGGCAAGAATCTCTTTCCTATAATAATAATAATAATAAGTTGTATATCTCAGGCCCAATGGGCCTCATCAATAAACC
>JAYGXS010000008.1:16333554-16351330 GCA_036362985.1 Ligula intestinalis
TGCTTCAGCGCTTGCTGCGGCTTGTTGGAGCGCGTGGTGCCCATCGTAGAAATCGACGGGGGAACTGTCGTGTGTGTGTGTGTGTGTGTGTGTGTGTCGTAGCTCTTGTTGGATCAGGAGCCCCCGTCGGAGCCCAAACTGGTTATAGTTGGAAGACTAGGCAAAGCCGAGACTCCTCTCTTGAGCCAAAGGTCCACGCATGTTGGTTAATTTCCTGGCTTGCAACTGCAGGCGAAAAATGCTGACAGTTGTTTTTCTGAGGCCGCAATCGGAGGTTGATAATCACCCAAAAGGATCGTGGGATGTTAGTTTAGTTTTTCTTCTACAATGGCTCTCTGGTGAAGACGCTGGAAACCTGCCATGATGGCGAAGCCATTAACGGGTAGGTCTGAGAGACACGAGGCGATAGCTTCCTTGTGTAGAATTCGAATAGACGGCCGAACGCTGCGGCTAGGTTCAGAAGCTCGGCAAAGTTGATGATTAGGAAGGCCGAGTTGTGAACAGGTCCATCAGAATTGCTGGCCTAAGAGTGTGTTGTGAGGGGCGACCGGTATTACAAGAGCCTCTGCATGAAGATAATCGGTAGGTGAAATTTTATAGTAGCCCGTGATTGTGCGGAGGCCAGCGTTCTGTGCTGACTGAAGGCGGTGTAGGCCGAAGAGCTGATCGGAGACCAGATTAGTGCCGCACAAGTGAGGTGCGGCTTGGCCTGCGCTTTGAATGTGGTAGTCAAAGTCTCTTTCGCACAGTCCCAGGATGTGCCCGCTAGAGCCTTTAGAGCCCTGGTGCAGCGGCTCACTTTGCCTGCGACCTCCCTGGCATAGTTCACGAACGTGAAAACGGATCAAAACGGATGCCAAGGAGCTTGGGTTTACGGACGAGTGGTAATGAAGCATCGGTAATGATGATGGCTGGATGAAGATCGAACTCCTTCGAATCCAGCATAAAAACAGTGACGGACAACTTGGCTGCCGAGATCGTCATCCGACGCTGGGTGAAGAAGTTTTCGACATCAGGCATGAACTCCAAGAGGAGCTGCGCAACCTGATCAATGTGACGGTGCCGGCAGAAGAACGTGACATCGCCCGCATATGATACCACTTTCGCAGGTGTTCAAGGAATGGGAGCTCTCGCATGTAGATGTTGAAAAGCGTCGGACCAAACACAAAGCCTTGAAGAACGCTGCAGGTCTGTTTGCAGGGCTTAGAGAGAGTGCCGCGAAATAGGGCACGGTCGTGACGGCCACGGATGTAAGCCGCAAGCCATCGGACCAGGCCAGTCGGAGGTCGAGGGAGACCGAATCCTACAGGAGGTGATCATGGCGAACGCAGTCGAAGGCGCGTGAAAGGTCGATTGAAACTGCCACGGTACATGAAGCAGGCTTCTGTTGATTCAGACCCTCGAGAATGGCGTCGCTGCGCTCGAAAAGCGCCGTTGTGGTACCACGACCTGATCTGAAACCATGTTGCTGGCAAGACAGTTCTGCCGCGGACGTCAGAATTTGGTAAATGAGGCGTTCCAGGATATTCGTTAGTGGACTGAGGAGAGCAGTTGGGCGATAAGAGGCCGCTATACTGAAGTCCTTACCATCTTTGACCAGAAGGATAATGATGGACTGGCACCAGCAATCGGGGATGCTTGAGTTAGCCAGCGAAAGGTTGAAAGGGGCAACAGGATATGCAGCCACCTTAGGGCCGATATGGCGCAAATGGATAGGCGCCAGGACATCTGGCTTTCAAGGCTTTCGTTTTCTTGACAGCGGTGATGATAGCATCAGCCGAAAAGGGAATGTCCGGGGCCGGGGCTTCATGGTGGAGGTGAAGAAGGGAGCGCTGGCTTTTGGGACTGAACGGGGCGAGAACAGTTGGTTCATATTCGCCGCGATGTTACCATTGTTCGAAATTAAGTTTCCGTCCCCAAAGCTAATAGTCTGGTTAGATGTATCAGCCCGGCGCTTGGACAGGTTGTGTGGAAGTTTCCAAGTGGCAGCTGGTTTGCCGCGGAAATCGCAATCTGCAACCAGTTCATGCCAGCGTTGGCTTTTGCCGTAGTTGACGGTCGTGCTGATCAAGCCGTTCAGCTTGTCAATGCGCGGTTAATTGGCATACCGTGATCGTTTATCATTTGTCTCGTATTCCAGGTGGGAGGCTTCAGGCGGATAGTTGGGACGAAGTAGGAAAATGCGATCGTTCGGGGGTATGGTAACTTGCTGCTGCCAGAAGCAGTCGACGAAGGGTTTGCTCCGCCGTGTAGATACAGGTGGAAGGCGGTAAGACATTGATCTCGGCTTCGCATTCGGCGGTAAACGCTGCCCAATCGGCTCGCTTGAAGTTGATGAAGTGCCTATTTGCGGCCTCGATACGGTCGGCGACGTTGGCCGATTAGAGCACTGTAGGGAGGTGATCGCTACCCAGTCTGATTTCGGTGATTAACACGGTGGAGGGTACCAGGCTGAGACTAGCGAGAGACACATCGGGAGAGCTAAGGGCACCGTTGGTCGGTTGCCACCTTTGGCCAGGTTTTTTCTACGGCGATCGGCTGCCACGTTAGAGAACTACAGGTCGTAGTGTGCCTTGCAGTCACCTAGCACCAAACTGTTCCCAGAAGGTAAGCAGGGAGCGATGGCGGTGGTAAAACCAGGACAGCTGCAAGTTAGGGAGATGTAGATGTTCTCGACGGTTAGCGGTACCTGGCGAATTTCGAGGGAAATTACCAATACTTCCGTAACGTTGACACCAAGCAGGGGTAGCTGATGATGGACAATGGATTTGTCCACCAGGAAGGCCAAACCTCCGCCTTTGTTGCGACCGCGGTCACGAAGACCGATCGTGTAGTCGGCACAGGAAGGGACCTCGGTGGAGTTAGTCCACTTTGTTTCTTGGATATCCACTACAGCTATGCTGTGCGAGCGCATGAAAGCGAGGAGCTGGTTAAGTTTACTGAGTATGCCGTTGGCGTTGAGCTGTAGAATCTTAAAACCAGGCGGTGTGGTAAGGTCGAAGACTTAAGGATTTATGTTGAGTACAAGAAGGGCAGGAACTGTGGGAGCAGGTAGAGGCACGGGACAACTGGGCTAGGTGAAGGTGGGCAACCAATCGCCAGAGTTGGCCCGACCACTGCAGCGTAGATGGCACCAACAATTGCAAGAGCCGCAACGTACAGAACAGTCGCGGGAGCCCAGGCGAACTTGACAGAAGGAGCAGTACGAAGGAGGTCAAGGGTTGGCCACAGTTCCGGCGGTGGTGAGTAAGAGGAGGAGTCGGAGCAGCGTGGCCAGGAGGGGCTGCTCTGTCATCAAAAACACGGGTTTAAAAGAGGGGAGGGTTGATTTAACGTAGAGAGATTGGCTTAGCAGACCTTGACCGTCGTGAGGCGGGTGGGGACGCGACGTAGACGCGTCTGCTGTGGTTTCGTACGTCCATCGTGAATCCCTATGGTGTCAACCTGTTGCACCTCCACTTTTATTCCTTTACAGATTTGGCTAGGTCGTCCAGTTCCGATTTAACCTACCAGTTCCTTCCCCTTCGACCGACGGAGGCTGAAATAAGGAGCCTGGAAGTTCTGTCCTCCCTCCTGTCTGCAAACAATGCTTTTGGCATCTATTCGGAGTCACCCTTTTTACGACCCGTCACCCTCCTGCGGCCCGTACAGTTTGTCTTCCCAACCAAAGTTGTCTTTCAATATCCGGATCCCGAGAACATGGTCCGTACGTTGCGTGATCTAGCAGACCAGAAGGTGACTAGCCTCCCCCTGCTGGCTATCCTCTCGGGTAGTAAGCCGAATGCTGCGGCCCTGGGTTTCTGCACGAACTACCTGACCTACAGTTTCACCTTAAAGCTCGACGTCAGTACAATGCGCCTTCTGATGGATCAACCACAGCCAAACAGGTGTGTTTGCGCTTCGTGCTTGTCCGTTTACCTGTTAATCAAATTTTAATACATTATTTTATCGGTTATCCGGTTGGCCAGCTAAATAGGTGTCTGGTTCTGAGCTCTTGATTGACCATGCTAATGCTTGCATTGCTGCCCTCCCAAAGCCCATTAATCTGCGGTAAACGTAGAAGGTGCCTCGCCAATTTTGGCATTCCTCCGCGGAAGCTTGAGGTCAGACGTTGCCAGTTAATTGTTCTTGAATATTCTCTATGGAAGTGAGTAATAGGCAGAAGAAAGGGAAAATCAAAAGAACCGCAGATACTCAGTCCGGACATTCACACACGTTCTCGCATTCGTGGAGGTCGGTAACTGTACTTTCGACGGCCTTTTTACTTTTAACATTCCATTGAGAGCCCAGCGGCTGAGACTAGGCTTCAAGACGTTTCACGTCACTTGCCCGATCTCATAATCCTCGATGTAGTTTAAATCTCATTCAATTCCGTTTCCTTGCTGTCACTAAACTTTCCTCGGCCTTTATTTTACCGATAATTTATTTTAACCTCCTTTACTATCAGTTAGACCTTGGTTAACTAAGACATTTCTATAAAATTACCGAAAAGACTCTGTAGAAAGACATGGCTTTCCTTTGATATTTGAACCTGCTGTCTCTGTACTTTAGGCCGACTGACAAGTACCGTCTCATTCTTCGGATGGCCTGGGCCACGACCGGACTTTACATGCCAGGTGACAAGTCCAATCCATCTCGCGTTCTGGCCTCGGAGGTGCTACCACGTTGTCTCTCCGTCCGCGTTGCTCGTCGCAATGTCACCCTTCCTGATCCCATCTTCCATGGTGGCCAGGCGCAGAAATTTGGTCGTCGTCTCCGTTTCTCAATTGACATCACAGACAAGGTTATTTTCTTTTCCTTTCTGTGCGCTACATACCCTGGCTTGGTCAGTTTAAACGTTCAAAAGAAGAAGACGGTTCAATGATCGGGAATACAGTTTTCAGGGTTTTGATGCCGCACTCGAGTCCATTATAGGGGATTTAAAAATTGGCCAACTTTGCTCTATGCCGAGTTTGTCCTGTCTGGTCAATTGCTGGTTGCGCATCTGGATGGACGTCCGTTTGCCATGCCCTGTTTCTCATTGTCCGCATGCTGACCTAAATCGACCAACTAAGAATAAATACGACAGCAGGAATATTTCCCACCACTCAGTAATGGACCATGACAAGAGTTTGAAACTTCAGTTACATATACCCTATCTGCAGTTGAATGTATCCCTTTATTCTGAGTTAAGCACCGGAACATGGTTTTTCACATACTCTAGTCGAAATTAATGGAGATCTTATATGAAAAGAAGCGGATGTGATCGCTGGGACAAGCACTTTATTCGCCCGACATTTCAGATTCCGTCGCATAGGCATCATCGGATGAAATAGCAGAAACGTTAGTTCATACACAGAGTTTCAGTATTTATAGGATACAAGCACTATTTTACTGCATGCCTGTGACACTTAATGGTTCTCTCCTATCGCCCATAGTTACTTACTTCTGCGCTAATTGCTTGATGGCCGACATGCGGTTCGTGACCTCCCGAACTTTACTCAATCGTTCTGGATTTAAGCGTGATGATTGCTCGGTTACCTGACTCCCTGGCGCTGGCTTAAGAAGATCCGCTCCCGAGTGGCGAATCGCTTTGGCCAAACTGACTCTCAGTACTGAGTATGAGTTCGGCAGGTTAATGCACTTGTTTATGAACTTGGGCCTCGTAGCCCATGATTCAAGCAACTCGCGAATAACACGATTATCACCTCTCGCGA
The DNA here is from genome assembly GCA_036362985.1 of Ligula intestinalis. NCBI lineage: Eukaryota > Metazoa > Platyhelminthes > Cestoda > Diphyllobothriidea > Diphyllobothriidae > Ligula > Ligula intestinalis. The sequence goes on from JAYGXS010000008.1 coordinate 16,339,251, forward strand.
GAATTTTGGCCTCATCAAATTCGAATGTGTGGCCGGGTCTCGACGGATCAGCCGCAACATGAGAATTGGCGTCATTTCTCCGCGCTGCTGTCGCATGCTCAGCAATTCGTGTCTTGAGAATTCTAGTTTCTCCGACGTAGTTTCTCTGTCTGCAACTGCACCAGATCCTTTAGGCGACTCTAGATGTTTCTTACCGTAGCAGTGGGACCTTGGGTTTCATTATGTGACGTCTTATGGTTGCCTCCAGTCTGCTAATCAAACTACCTGCCACGGCAAGAAATATCAGACGTCAGAAACTTCAAGCGGATAAACTTCTTGCCCTAGCGATCACATTTGCTTCTTCTCAATTACTTCCTGGGACTCGCATTTTCGCCTATGTATCTATTTGTTCTATTTTCGTAGCGATGTATTTGCTGACCAGATCAGGTAGAAGTTAACAGATGATAGATGTGAAAAAGTCCCAAATTTGTTCAACAGAAGGTAACTATTAATTTGATAGACATTTGTCAGAGATGATTACCGGACATCGTCAGTGGACAACAGCAACTATACTTTCACACGTGCCTATTGCTTTCACTCACTTACAGTATGCGCGAAAAACCGTACAATGTTCATAGCTTTGTGAAAGTTTGATCATTAATCGCATACCGGTTTGAATGCATTTACGAAATCTTAGAAATGATAATGAACAACATTACGCATATTTAAAACTTAAAAGAAGTATAAGAAATAATAAGCGTTTTCTAAGAAAAATAAAATTTTCCCTATAAGCTCTAAGTTCCGGAGACGTAAAAATAACTATAAATTAGAAAGATAAATTTAAATATTTTTTTAATCTGAAACATTTATGTTACCACTTTCTTTATATAAAAAACTTTTCTTAAGTCAAAATTTTGTGTAAAAATTACCATTAATGTACAACTATTTATTTAATATCGTCCTTGAAATTGTGGAATCATTTCCTGTATTTTCAGTGTCTTTATTTGTTCATCCATCAATTGATCGTCTGTTCGACGTTAACATCGAAACCTTTAATACATAAATAGCAAAATATTAGTTTTGGATATTATTTCTTATGAAGATGGCCATATAGATCATATTTAGAAATACCTCAAAGCAGCAAACCAAATTGTCTAGCATACAAAACGCCCGCAAGGTAACTGGGATATTGTTATGCCTAGGATTAATAGAAAACTTTCTACAATAGGTTGCCTCTTTAAAAAGTGGTTTAATTAGATATTCAGCTGACATATTTCTGTGTATATTAACTTTTTATAATGTAATTTCACAATGAAATTGGAGACTTGACATATTTTAAAAGCTTCTTGACGATAACCGATTCAATTTGGCTGGAAATAAAAGGGCCTGATTCTCTTTTTATAATGGATTATTTTCCGCCATAGTGGATTACTTCCAGGATCGGTTATAAGCTTTCGAATGCAAAAATAGTGGCCATATATGGCCATTTTTTGAAATAATTATTGTTCATTTGTCTGTTCTGTTTCTAAATAATGCATAAACGGAACGGTTAATTTACAAAAAAGTATATTTCTACATGCCTTACATACTTTTTACTACATCTGCGGTAACATATGCGAACACTTTATTCGCCAAGGTAAGCGGTGCGGTAAAACAAAATGCAACGAAAACTTTTTGTTACTGCGTTGTGTGCAAAAATCTTCACAGGTTATCTAAACCTAATTTTAAATTTAAATTGTTGCCTGTTTCTGAAAAATATGCGATTCCTTAAACTTGGCTTCACTTGCATCTGAATAATTTTGGACAAATTTTTCCAGTTCTGAAAGGGATATTTTTTATACCTTTTTACTTATTTTAGAGTTCCTCCATAGTTTAATCCACACTAATAAAACGTTCACTTCTGTCACAGGAAATTCCTTCGATCCCAAAATTAATGCTCATTTCTCTTAATAAACCTAATTAAAATGGTGATTTTCTTAAATAAAAGGCTTTCGCTGAATGAAAGCGCTGAGCGGGAATTTTGAAATTGGTTTCGAATTTAAGCTCTTTGCGCTTACAAGGTTTTTAGTCTCTACCTTAGTGTAGAAGACACATCTGGCTGAAAAAACTGACAAAGGAACTGCGTATTGTCTGCCCTTTGGAAATATACTTTCTGATTGAGACGAATCCTTTGCTTTCACAATCTAACTGGACCGCGGATTATACCACGCTCTGGAAGTTATCCCTACGATCAGCACAAGTCTGGAAGTTCACTCGCTCCTAAAACAATGTCGCTGCTCTTGACTCTGATTGCACAGTGCAAAGAACTCCTTACAACAAAGGCTACAGTGCAAAGGACTTCTTACAACAAAGGCTGAGTCGTTCACATTAAAAATTCTAACTGTTGAAATTAATCGCACAAGCAAATCTTTTCGCCATCTATATTAGTACGGCCAGTTGATTGCAGACTTTGAATTAATGCACTCTATTATAGTTTCCAATAGCATGGGTAACGCTACCGTGCACGATCCATCCCTGCTAGATGAAAAAAATGTTCGTCGACAGCTGGATTTGAACCCCGTACCTCTTTCCATAACGTCGGACGCTCAACCGACTTCACCACTAGCTCACATCCTGAAGGCCAAGACTCTAAGATATACTCTAACGGGTGTAATCAGGTTAACTTATGTAAGCCGCCTCTTACAACCTTGGACAAGGTACTCCCAGAAATAGCCGAAGCGCTTTCAATAACGCGTACCGAATCCCAGACCACCCGCTATGCAAAAACGCATCTTTGTTTCACCAACCGTCTTAGAACCGAACACACCCCAGCCAAATGAGCCTGCGCGTGCAGACTACGATGGATCTCTTAACCTAGCCACGCGCGTAATGCGTTTAGAGGGAAGCCTTGAATTTTACGCAGAGATACTAGAATTGCTTATCAAGCACAATAAGGTAACACCACCGGATGCGGCTCATGCAGAGGACAGGTCAGTGGTTGATAAACCAGGAAACCACGAGTCCAGCAGGGCCAAACGCAGGCGCATACGCCAGCAGAAGGCGGCTGAATAGCGGCCTGCTAAAGACCAACCAAAGCCCTCAGTTTTATCGCAAGACAGAACTTGGAGCACGCCATGCGAACAAAAAACAAGACAACCACTCCAAGAGGAGACTTCTGAAGAAAAGGAAGTTGAATTGGACTAAATGGTAAACGGTAAGTTAGAATTTGAGTTGACCCAAGTGTGAAAAACTCTAGGCGTTTGGCGGGATTTGAACCCGCGCATCAGAGAAAGCCTTTGCCGGAGGCTAATGCTCTACTGCTAAGCTTCAAACGCCCGCTTGGGCAGTCAACTTGCTCCCGTTTTGGCGGATTCCATATGAGCGAAAAGTTGAGCGGGTAATCTCGATCCAAGTGTGATTAAATTCATGGCGTGAAGCGGGCGTTTGAAGCTTAGCGGTAGAGCATTAGCCTCCGGCAAAGGCTTTCTATAATGCGCGGGTTCAAATCCCGCCAAATGCCTAGAGTTTTTCACACTTGGGTCAACTCAAATTAAGCAAATCTGCCAAACTAACTTAATAGGTAATTTAGAAGAAAATGCTACCAGCAAGATTTCCATAGAATCTTTCGCATGTCTGGACTTCGAAACCCCTGCTGCTACTATGCTTCAGTGCGATGTGACTACGGCCCAAGCTCGAGCCAACCGTAAACAACATATAGTGATGCAGGGTGCACCAGAATCAACGGCTACCATTGCTTGGAATAAGGTGGAGCACGATCGAGGTCTCGTTCGGCAGTATGCTAAATCACTGCTACGAAGCACTGAGTCTGTAAAAATTATCAAAACATATAGAATAGGCAAGGCTCAGCTGCCAAATGGCTCAAGCTCTCGGCCACGACCATTAAAGGTCAGTTGGGACACTGAAGCGCAGGCACAGCTTCTGCTAGAAAGAAAGTCGTCTGTGCGGACCATGCATGCCGGAGTTTTCTTTCAGCCGGATTATGAACCAAAGGACGCAGGAAAATGCGACTTTTGATAAACGATCTAAATGACCGAAAGAACAAAGGCGAAACTGGCCTACAAATAAGAGGAGGAGAAATAGTCCACATAGAACGAAATTTTCTTTGGCCGGAAGTAGTCAGGCGGAAAACTTAACCAACGTCGACCGGCCGGCTCTAGAAGTTACCACAAGCAATAGTGGCTGCTGCCTCGAGATCTATTATACCAATTGTCAGAGTCTCTTAAATAAACTTGACGAACTTAAAATAATAGCATCTGAGCAGAAACCGCATATACTTGCATTGACAGAGACTTGGCTGACCGAAGCAATAGGGATGAGCGAAGTCAGCATTGAAGGCTATCAACTGTTCCGCTGCGACAGATCTCAACGTAAGGGCGGAGGCGTGGCACTTTATGTAGCCAATGAAGTTTCCTGTTGTCAGAGAGAAATCGCAGACATAGCCCTACCACGATGTGAAATAATTTCGTGCAAAATTAAGATTCGACAACATCCGGCACTCAATATATGCGTTGTTTATCGGCCTCCCGGCTCCAGCGACAGTGACGACGTAGAACTGCTAAGTTCACAAACAGTTATCTGTAAACAGGAAAACCTATTACTCCTGGGTGATTTCAACGCTCCTGGCATCGATTGGATGAGGCCTGGAGTAAAGGCCGCAGCAGCACCTTTCAATTATCGACTACAATTTTCTTTGGACGAATATCTCATACAACACCCAGACTTCACAACCCGACTGCGAGAAGGCCAGCGATCAAACTGTGTAGGTCTCGTTTTTAGTAAAGAAGAGGGGATCATAAGGGGAATCGAACTCACAACCGCCACTTGGGTTAAGCGACCACGTTGCTTTTACCTGTGTGTGTTACCTACTGCCTCCAAAATCGCAAATAAAGAGGCGCAGAAATATTTGGAAAGACGATTTTGAAGAAATGAGACGTACCGCTTCCACCGAAAACTGGCTACCCAATACAAACGATACAAATGAATTATGACAGAATATCCAAGGGACTTTAGAGCGCTTAATTGAATTCCATTGCCCAATGAAAGTAATAAGACCATGTGCTAGACCTCCATATGTCAACCAGCTGATAAAAAGGACCATAAAGAAGAAACGAAGGCTGTGGAAAAAGTCGTGCATCTTCAAGATTCAGCATCGCTTTCCGAATATAAAGCGCAACGAAATATATGCCGTAAGGAAATGCGAAATTCTTGAACTGCCTTTGAGCGTCAACTTACAACACAAGCCACAATATGTCCAAAGAAGTTTTATGCGTACATCCGCAGTCAAAGGAAGCACCGGGACGACATTTCAACTCTAAGGGATAACCTCAGGAACGTAGTAACGGAAGGACCACGGAAAGTAGAGTTACTGTCGGAGTTTTTCAGATCGGCGTTTACGATGGAATCCCCCGACGACAATCCAGGAGTCGAAGTGGGCGAAGGTACAGCCGTTATTGGAACTGTTACCTTTTCTGTCGCAGACGTAAGATATATCCTCAGTCACATCAAATCAAACAAGTCTCCCGGACCGGATGGGATCCCTGGACTGATATTTAAAGAACTGTCGACCGAGCTATCGGTGCCTCTTTCATCTCTGTTCGAGCTTTCCATGAGAACAGGGGACTTGCCTTTGTAGTGGAAAACGGCCAATATCATACCGTTATATAAGGAGGGTAGCAATATGTCTGCAAACAGCTTTCGGCCTATAAGCTTGACTTGCCTTTCCTGCAAAATGATGGAGGTCCTTGTCAAGCAGGCCATACTAAGATTTTGCGATGAAAATGACATCATACTAAATTTCCAACACGGCTTTCGGCGAGGGCGCTCCTGCCTTTCAAACTTACTGACTTCAATTGAAGACTGGAAAAGTGCTTTAAAAGAGGGCTTTGAAGTGAAGGTAGTGTACATCGATTTCCGCAAAGCCTTTGACAGCGTGCCCCATCAACGCCTTTTAAATAAACTGAGCGTTCTTGGCATCAAGGGGAACATTTTGGACTGGATCAGGTCATTTTTAGTCGGTCGAAAACAATGTGTTTGCATTGGGGAGGACAAATCGGACTGGATTGACGTAGTTAGTTGGGTTCCTCAAGGCTCCGTTCTCGGTTCTCTTCTCTTCATTCTCTACGTTAATGACAGCCTTCAAGACTTGGACTGCGGTAAAATCATGTTCGCCGATGGCGTTAAGCTCTGACAGGTTCTTAAGCGCCCAAGCGACTGAGACGCTTTGCAAAATAATCTTTGCAAAATGCAGACGTGGTCCGAGAGATGGCTGCTAGATTTCACTGTGCCGTCCTCCACCTGCGTCCAACAAACTACCCTATCCCCCAGAGCAGCAGGACATATCACCTGAAAAACATTCAAATTTTCGTAGCATCTACGCGAAAAGACCTAGGCATTTGGATACAGAGTAATCTGAAGCCCTCATTACAATGTGCCAGAGCTGCAAATAAAGCTGCACGCTATCAAAAGGGCGTTTCTAGCCTTCGACGAAGATCTCTTTGGCAAAGTGTAATATACATTTGTTCGACCACACCTAGAATATGGCATACAGGCGTGGCGGCCATGGCTAGCAGAGGACACAACATGTCTGGAGAAAGTGCAGCGTCGGGCAACAAAGCTAGTACGAGTTCTAACGAACCACACATAGACAGACTGGCTTGCCTAAATTTATTCCCTCTGCATTACAGGCAACAAAGAGAGGATCTTATGTTGTAACTTACCATACTAACAGCCTAGGTACTTGCTAAAAGGCAGCAAGGCAGCATGTGTATATTTCACAGGGGTTGACGGGTTTCAACACGAATATACACTTACAATTTCGGTCTACGCCTATAGACCTTAAATATACTGATGTATACCGCGATCAGAAATTAATTTCTCTGGAGAGGATCTTATCTTAGTTTACAAGATCATAAACGGTCTTGAGAAAGGATTACACTTTGAAGACATGTTTCAGTGGCACCTTTCCCCTCATCTCCGTGGGCACACAATGAAGTTGCGTACGAAGATGTCCAAGCTAGACCTCCGCTCTGAATTCTTTACGTAACGTGCCATACAACAGTGGAACAACCTTCCGCGGTCAGTCGTGGAGGCCACTTCCCTTCAGATGTACAGACAACGCTTGGAAAATTACATGCGTCCCCTCTCTTCCCTCCAAGTCTGAACTCTAACCACCAGACTTATATTGTAAAAAACAATGCTTCTCACTGTTTGCCAATACTATGTTAGTAGTGGTAATTTTTATAGGTGCATGTACACGTGAAGCGAACCGGCATGTAATCAATAGGGTTTTCAAAGGCATTGCCTATTATCCTCTTCAAATAAACTAAACTGAAAACTAAATGAATCAAAATAGTGGGACCAAATATATGCCAAAGTACCCAGTCAAATTTCTTCAAAGTTACCCGGTTTTTAGCGCATATTGTATATTGCGTACTTATCTTTCTCATCCTCGCAGCTTCCCCTTCGGCCGAACTCCTCTGTCCGCTGTCGGGATATTGACATTGACTTAACTTGGTTGCATGCGCCCCTGGAGGACCACGCGCTACCTCTGCTTGAAATGGTTGGTTCCGGATCCTGTACTCCCATCCTGAATCAATTGCTCAACCTCCCCCTTGTTCAAGTCACTCTGGACCGTGTTCAGCCGATACCGGAATTTGTCCGCATGTTTTCATACGCTGTTGCTGGGACACCAGTCACAGACCCTCCTCCTGGTTGCAATCCTCCTCACTTATCGTCTGAGACCCCAGAATCTCTTGTTGGAATTTATGATTTTTGTAGGTCTCCTGATCGCGTGATCGCGGCCTCCGAAACGTTGGTGAGTCCTTTGCCACACGAATTTAGCTTGCGTACATTTAATAACTACTGGAAAAATACCAGTAAAAGGTGCCATTAATGTAAGAAGTCCTTAAGCTGGATGCTCTTTTCTGAACTTCAGAATTCGTGCGCGTATCTATCATTGAAAATGATGGCTCAACCAGAACCAGTTACAGGGATAAGATAGTATTGCCAATCAGTGACCATTACCGCAGACTTGGTGACGACTGTGATGGCCTGTATGTGGACTTCCACCTAGTACTGCCATATAAGATTCAGTTGTATCAGTTCCAGAAATAAATCTCCTGACATCTTAGCACCCTAGACGTTTCTTACTTAAAAATTGAATCATATTGATGCGATTCCGCTACATCTTTCCACCTGGTAGTTTAATGCCGCATTAGTATTCATGCTTAATGATGTCTAGAACATCAACCGTTTATCAGCCAAGCGTTAACTTATCAGAAATTTCTGTACACTTTATTTTGAAATTCTGAATTTTCACAACGCTAAGAGTTGATCCTCAACTTTTGTCGCAGGTTTCTTGTATTTTCCCCTCTTTCCTTAGGCAATGGTGAAGACCAAACTTACTTCTGAGGATGATTTACAGTCCGATGGATGGATTCCTGTCTCCTTACTCTGTCCCCTCGCTCTCACGCGTATTGAAGTGAGTCTGGGCATTTTCAGCGATGTTGTGACACCTTTAATATCAACTTTTGTGATACGACCATGGCAGACCTCATTAGGAACAGTTGACCAGAAACTCCTTTCGTCAGAAGCTGATAACCATCTCATGAATGCCATACTTTTAGTTCACTACTGCTTATTCATAGTATAATTTTTAAAAAGCAGTATTCGGAAAACCGCCTGCAGTTTTTAGTTCTCACGAACAAAATTTTCTTTTACGTTATTCTGTGCATTACTTTTTCCCGACAAAAGTCTTAACTCATCTGAGCATAAAAGCCCATCTTTCTTGGCTATATCAACGATGTGATTACGTGTCAGGTTATTAAGACGACATCGAATGCAACAAGTGCAATGTGTTTTTCTTATAAAATAGTATATTCATTTTTTTCACCATTTGACAGTCTGCTAACTTTTTTTGTTTTATGCATGCAGTCCGTCTCCTCTGCAGATTCTTGTGCGCTCAGTGTACCATAACCACCTGCAGTGTTTTGACTTGTCCTCCTATCTGACAATCAACAAGAAGCCTCCTCGGTGGTTACACCTACAGTTAATGCCGATGAGGAATGTTGAGTAGTATGTTGGCCACAATGTAAACGAGACGTATAAATTTCCGGCGAGGAACATCATCTCTCTCGGTTTCGTCCATAATGTGATTACGTGCATAACATATTGATTGAGAGAGGGGCTAGAACGTCTAGGTAATTGTGTATGGTAAATGCAATAACCGTCAGGTTGTTTGCCTGCAGCATCTGTTAATTTTCTTCGCCAGTTGGCGGTGTGAAGGATTTTGTGGTCCGATGTATGAACCCCGTCTCTTCTGCAGATCCCTGTGCGCTCAGTAAACTGTGACCACTTGCAGTGCTTTGACTTGTCCTCCTATCTAACAATGAACAAGAAGCGTCCTCGGTGGTCCTGCCCTGTGTGCAGTTTACCCGCCCCATTCCGCGATCTACGACGTGATGAGTAAGTGCGCCCGTTTTCTCAATTTTACCTTCTTTCTTGTTTAAATTTTTCCTAAACTATCTGCAAGTGTAACTGAGAAAGCAGGGGGCTGGTATGACCTGTTTTAGCTGCTTTGTCGCCCATAGCCAGCCGTACCCCTGTCACAGGCTACGTGAGAACGGACGTTTTTATCCCTGTCCGCTCTGAAGATGGACACTTGTAAGTGTTCGAAAGCTCAGAACAATTAATCAATTGATCTGGTGCTCGACCCGCCTTCTTCCTCATCTATGTTTGCTGAACGTTTGCTCCAGAATTCCTACTATTTGAATCACGACAGAAGCCCCGTCGGCTGCTGTATTCAATTTTTACGCTCATAGGTAAAGTGATATCGCTCGCGTTCAGTCTTTTTATAAGAAAATATATGCTCATTGAATTATCTTCACCTATGGTTGTTTCGATTATATCGAACAGAATGTACCAACTCACACGCAATGTCTTTTCGTGTTCTAGTGAAGGCACTGTTCTGTTATAGACAAAGCACTATTCCATTATACTCAACAAGGTTGATATAGGCTCAAAGAAATGACTGCGCTCTAGAAAATCCCTAGTAAAAGGTAAACATGAATTTCTTAAATCTCCAGTTAATTCAACAATTTGTTAGTCTGGCGTAGCTGTCGGCAGCCTGTGCGTCCCACCGATGTACTTAAATTCACGAACCCGCGGTAGGTCGTTGACCAATTTGACATGGCGCGCAAAGAATGCGCATCAGTTTTCGCTGTTTTTATGTTAAACTATCCCTTTGCTTGGAGTAACGTTTATTTACAGTCACTGGTGGAGATCTTTGCCCGTCAAGAAACTATTTCAATACCTCTCAACCTACCGTTAGGTGTTTAACGTTTGGAAAAAAATAGTCAGGTCTATCCATGAAGCCGAGCAGCACAGCACATATTTGAATGAGCTGCTTGCTCAAATCTGGCGAAACTTGCACTAGTATCAATACTTTACTATGGACCTAACAACTTTCTTAAGCATCCATGCGTATTTCCTCCCCTTAAGCTTTTTCGTCCAATTGATGGCTGATCAGAGTCTCAAGGATTCCGAAATGGTCCACGTAGATGCCAATGGGCACTGGCGAGAAGCCTCGAAAGTCGTCCAAAGTGATTCCTCTGTTGTCATGTCCGCCCGAGCGTCGATTACCGCCATTCCTTCGGACAAACCGACCATCGCTGCCATTCCCTCACTGTTAAATGGGGCCTCCACACTGTCACCTATATTGGAGTCAAATTTCTCGTCGAGACCCGTGACGCCGATGGAACCTGATGTTTCTCCATTCAATGATTGTGTCATTCTCCTTGATGCCGATGACGATGATGACGAGGCGGGTAGCTCGACGCAACCGCAGCAAACTCCTGGTGTCCGTCCCTTATCCTCCAATAGTTACAGTGGTCAGCCCCTTCACGCTTTTGTCACTGATAAACAGTCAGAAAAACGTCCCCCTGAGGCCTTCGATTCTGCGTTAAGGAAGTGAGTCACTATTTTCTTCCCTCTGTAACTTGACCAATCAGTTTTGGGTCTCTATTGGCACATCTTTGTCTGCATACAAAGCTAGATGCATTATTCACAAAGGTCTGTTTAGTGCAGATAATAGCGGCAGCAATGACCGCGGACTGTGGCAGTTGGCTCTCTACTGATTTGGTTTGTTTGGGCTGGGTCTGCATGATAGTTGCTCTTTATAGCTGCTTGTGTTTGACGATATATGCGCAGCTTTATTCTTTCTTCCATTTCCCACAACGGTGTTCCAGACTGTTTGTCGGTCTGGCTGCAAGCTCAGACAATGAATTCGCTGCAACGGCATCCGCCCCACTGCTTTCCAACCTCCAATCCCCAGCAGCACTGGCGCTATCTTCAACTCCTACCACAACAGATGTTTCAGCGTTAGTTCTACCCTCCTGCCTCCACCCCGGCGTCACCTCACCCGTGCCCGATGCATCACGACTCTTAACCCTTGCCGAAAACGCTGCTCCACCACCACCTCGTCCTCCTTTTCTTACTGCTACTGCTGCTGCTCTTGTCGTCAGCACTTCGGGGACTTCCTCTATCTCACATTCACCCGTACCTCCGAACAAGCTGAATAAGGCCAGTGATTTAAAGTGCGAACTCCTAACGAGTCTCACTTCGTCCGTGGGCGTTACATCTGCGTTCGCTGCATCCATGCAACTTCCAGAAGTGGTCTGTGCGACGATGGGGTATGTGATCCCACCGAGTAAAGAAGCCGCTAGGACTCCTGAAATACGCGCAACCTATTCTAGTCCATAATAACTAACCACGCGCAAATTGAGGTTTATAAAGGTATACATAAATAAATCCACTTATCATGGTACCCGTCGCCGACGATTTGCTTGAAGTTGACGACATTCCTTGGCTATATTTATTATATATATATATATATGACAATGATGTTATACCATACTTCCGCATAGATACTAGCTAAAAGCCCAGACACGTGTTTCGCCGATGTTTCTGCTACTGCATGATCCAGCAACGAGGGGTTCGGCTCTTCAGTAGGCCCCAACATTTCCGTGGTTATTCCGTGGCAGTTGATTGTCTTCGACGAAAATGTTCATCGAACTCTAGGGATTGACCCTTAAAAGTCATGTCCC
>JAYGXS010000008.1:16359593-16370616 GCA_036362985.1 Ligula intestinalis
TTGTCGGATCCACTGCATATAGATATATGTATGTTGTAGATCAGAAGGGTATGCAGTCTGAGCGATAAAATGAAGAAATGAAGAAGTTCTTCGGAAAAATCAAGATCTACTTGTGAATTTTTGAGCTTTTGACACGTGCTCTTCATCAGACGAAATAAAAGGAAGTGAGAAAAAAGGATAACAATAGACAATTTAACCGATCAGGACAGCTAGACCACTGGCGTCTGAGGTGAGTCATCGTTTGTGCACCTGCGTCTTCGTGGGCGTTGTGCAGTTTGGAGCTGGCTGAACTTAGCGAAGCTGACCAACGTGCGCTCTGATTTCATATCAGAAAGGCTCCTGTAGGATCGCCCATCCTTAGGCGGCTTGGGACATAAGTCAACCGTTTATTAGTATGGCACCTGGTGCTTTCATTGCCCCCACGCCCTTGTAAGGGAAGAGGGTACCGTTGGTGGACCGGGTGTAGAATTACAAGTACACGAAACTCTAATAGTCCAATCCACTGCCAACGCTGTCAACAAGAGTGGGTACTGGGCATGTACGACACTTCCGGTGGGAAGAGTATATTCGTGCAGGTGAATACTCGCACCTGTAAATACTCGAGTGGCATGAGTTGCAAATGAGAAGCCCCAGGCAGCACAGTAATAACGTATGGACTACACCCGCATTCGCTCGCTAGGATACTGACCCTATACGGTTAGAAACTTAAAACCTTTTTTAATCCTGCTAAAGGTTGGCACACAAATTAAATCAACCTCAAGCGAGGACTGCACGATGTGTCTGGCCAGGTCTTCTGGGCTATAATCAAAAAGGTCCAGGATAGGTTCCGGTTCAACGTTCAATTGTATGCCATTTTGCGGGCCTGAGATACCTTCGCTCTGCACACTACAGAATTATACCCATGAATGATGACCTGAGCGTTCGTATTTGCCAACTCTTAAGAAAACTGATCGGGGCGCACGCGGACAGCAAGTGAACGAAGATCTCTGAGGGGACCATTGGCAAATAGCTAAAACGTCTGTGGCAGCATGCACGGCCATGTTGGGCCGCCAGCGCTAGTAAGAATTAGAACTCGCAAGCGAGCTGAGCAGGTTGACTGGATGATATGAAGTTGTTCTGGTGAACCAGCCGATGGGCAAGGAAGATTGGTAGGAATAAAGTATTATGTTACAATGATTCGATGCGTAGGAAATATTGGTGAAAATCCAACGTTATGCTTTCTCTGAGTTTTTTCGGGGGGGGGGGGGGGGGGGGGGAAATGCGGTAAGTGGGCTGATATGAGTCGGAGAGCCAAATCGCCCTGCCTACTAATCGTGGTGTGGGATGAAATACGCGGGGTGTGTTAGTGCTGTGCCGGAGGACTGAGAAGCCCACCGAAGGGAATTTGGGGAACCCACGTACAAGATAAAACGGCAAATTCAAGGTCGACGGTAGTTGGTTTCAAATTCGAATATCAGTAAAAAACTTATATAAAACTATTATCTAAGAGTACAAACGATTTCTAGTCCTTGTTTTTCATGTATGCATTACCCGTTAGCACCCGTTCACTCTCTTACCCAGATCCGTTGTAATCCCCTTAATTTTTTGGTTACATTCTGTCTGCTGACTGTTAAAATTAACATTCTGCGATTCATTTGTGTTGTGCTTTCAGCGGCTTAGATAAGCTTAAATCGGTAACTTTCTACGGAATTTCAGGGAAGGTCTGCTTGCTTCTTCTGAAAATTCCATGACCTCGCCTGTTCCTAATTTAATCAGCTCACAGGAATCTTCGACGAAAATGAGACCAACCGTCTCAGCTCATCGAAAGCTGAGAGCACCTAGTAATCTCAGCAATGACATCAGTCTTCACCCGGGCGTTAAGAATGTGTTGACTTCCTTGGTCGTCTGTACGCAGTTGTGGCATCCAAATATACTGATCAAAACGATTATTTTGCGATTGAGCTTCGTCGTGCCTATCTTCCGATTTCACGAGCAGGCAGTTCGATCGGCCCAGTTTGCACAATGTCTTGGCATTTGCAAGTGAATATAAGTACATCGTTTTTTAACGTTGCCTATTCCAGACCAATGTTTGATTTCACTGGCCTTCTAAATGTGGATTCCGATTTAGGAGTTATTTCTGTATATTGATTTATATGAAGATTTATAATGGAGTGCACACAAAAATACTTGAAATTTGCTCGCAGATTCAAAACATTCACCATAGGAATTTTTTGATTGAAGGGTCAAACTGTTCATACAATTGCATTTATTTATCAAGTTTTGCCTTATGAGAGCGGCGTTTTTATCATTGGTCAATTAGGAATGCATATCGTACAGTTGCTTACACTGTTTTCGCCCCTAAAGTCTTACCTGCAACAGACGCAAGAAGAGAGTACGAAGTCACAAAAACAAATTCTGTCAACATATTAGCCCAGTCATCTTAGACAGCTGGGTCACGATCCAAACAACGGTATTCATTTAGCATGAATATGTAGTCAGCCAATAAAAGGTACGGCATAACCCATGTATTTTCCTATTGGCTTACATTTTACAGGCAACTCCGCCTTCACTCATTGTCATGTAACCGCGCCCTCTTGCTTAAAGCCCGCAAACTACTCTCTGTGAGAAAGGGCCCAACCTGAAAAGTGAGACGTCGGATATCCTAGCAGGGATAGTCGCAATTACGGGTGACATTCTTATAATGTTTAGTCGGGGACACTTTTACACCGTCGGTAAGTGTTTTGACCCTGATAGCAAGTAGAATTTGAATCGAATTCGATTCGTATTCTACAACTCTGCAATGTAGTGTTCGATTCTTGTCCTATTTGGCCTTAATGTAAAGTTCGAATCAAGATCTACAATCGCTCTTCAATTTAGAGTCTCAATTTTTAGCCAGACAGGGGTTACCTTCTTTATCGCGAAAACCCTCCTTTTTTTTCGAAACGCAGTAGTAGATTACTTTTTGAAGACGTTTAATGTTGTTAAAAGTTTATTTTGTAAAAAATAAGGTAAACAAAATATAATAATCTACAGTCATCGAAAAAACATAGCGTGGTAATAGTAGTCAGGGCTAAAAATAACCAACGGTAAAATAACCGAAAAAAGTAAGGAGGTAATTATAGGCAGGCGTACAAAAATATGTTACTCTAGAGAAAGTACAAAGAGGGTATGTTCGGCGCTTTAAACGGAACTCAGTACGTTCAGTTGGGAGGGTTTAGGAGTGCTAGTAGAAGGGCCCGGGCCATTGCCATCGCCTTGATTGTAATCTGCAATACAGAAAATGCAAAACTCAGTTACCGAATGCATATAATTGGTGATGGCAGTAGTGAGAGCATAGGGTACAGCATTTTAAAGTCGAGTTTCAAGTGAACTTACCATGTTGGCGGCGGTGCTTGGGCACGAAGGCTTTGTGGAATGCCCATTTTATTTCGCTCCGGTCCACCTGGTGTGCATTACACCACCGAAGGCCAGCCTCTACATTCAAGAATGTCATACCGGATTAGATTATGGCCTACCGTAGACGACGGCGTATATAGAAGAGTCCATAAACCACCGTTTTGGATTGTCATCCCCTGTACCGCAAAATATTATATGCGCGGTAATTTGGTCGTCAAAGTGTGTTTTAAAAACCCTGTCAGCGAAAATGTTCATTGTAGTTCCGCCCAGCTGTTCCAATTGGGCAATCTGAGAAGGGCTGTTATTCATAATTTGAAACGCGCAGCTTGATCACAGGATATTTCAGACAATCCATGATGATAACTTCTGGTTGGAAAACGTTATGGCCACCTGCAAAAATGACATAAATTGAAAGTTTACTTTTTGAGTAGTTGGTGTGTTTCTAGCATTTATTAATGCACTTTCAAAAAGAAGCATACTTTAAGAAAATACGAAAAGACCCCTTTCTGTGTTCATTTTACAGCAAAACACGTTTTCCGGATTTCAGCATGATTAATTTATATTGATGTTGATGGGCCCAGTTTAACACTTTCATAAAAGGTTAGAAAGCATAAAAGCATACGTATGGACAGTTTTTGATCAACTGATTTGTAATTGAAAGAAAGTTTTAAAAATAGCCGATATGATTCGTTGAGTCCAAAGTTTAAAGAAAATGTATTTTGCTATAAACGGCTTACGATTAAGACTTTTTGCCTACATATTTTCCAAAATTCTCGTGAGGACCCGTTTGCCGGTTTCACCAACATAAGAGGCTTGGCCACAAAGACAGTCAATACGGTAAATGACACCGGACTTTTGATTAACGGGTACTGTGTCCCTGGGCCGCATAAGTTTCCTGCAGATTGTTTCTTCCGGTCTGTGAGTAACGCCAATCCCAAATTTGCTCACCAGTCGAGCGAATTCGTCAGAAACACCAGCAGTATATGGTATTGCTCGCCAGCGTGTTGGTTCTGGCTGTCCCGTTGGTTTTCTTCGTTTTGCTCCTCGCCTGCGTTTTTCGATGAAGGCGCCAAATAGCCATTCATTGTGAAAAGTTTCTTTAGATACTGGACCTCGGCCTTCTTGTCGGCTGGTTCACTGCAGTGAGTTTCTACACGACAATGGAGCGTTCGTACGCAGCTAGGTTTGTGCTAGACGGGATGGTTGCTGAGGTAAATCAGGATGCGAGAGGTATTGGTCGCCTTCCTGTAGCTTGTTGTTTTGAGTTCCTCATCGTCTTTTCTGCACATCAGCACGTCGAGGAACGGCAACTGGTAATCTTTTTCTACCTCCATCGTGAACTGGATGTCGGGGAAGCTCCAGTTTAGAGTCTCTGTGAAATCCCCAATCTTGTCTCGACGAATGATGACACATTCATATGAGAAGATGCAGAAGTGCATAACCAGTAAAGACATGGGACAATAGGAAGGCCTTTTCTGGCTCATTTGCTGTCATCGGCTAGTAATACCCAACTCTACTGTTGCCGCTTAAATTGCTGCCTTACTCGACTTTTGAACTCGGGCCTATTCGGTCAGAGGCGAACGTCCTGACCATTGAGTCACGAGCTCACAGTCGTGCCAGTATTTTATCGGGGAGACACAGTAGCAGATATGCGTACACAGACCTGTCTCACAGTCCTTACCCCAGTGCCATATATATATTCACTCAGAAATGTGCGAACACCGATCATCAGGGCTTCCAAACTAAACAAAGTTCATGTGGCGGTCAGAGGACCCTACGGGTGACCGCCTGCCAGGCCGATTCCGGCCAAGTTATAATAGCATATATTATATATATATTAACATGACTAAAGATACGAGGTCCAGATAAATTATCCCGCTCCCCATCCCCCAAAGAAGATGAAAAAGAAAAGGCGCCTTCATGGACCACACTGTATTGGTGCCGACGTTTCGAAAACACGCTTGTTCCCATCATCAGAGTGGTAAGGTAATTGCTCCTGCTTGCCTTGATTTGGTTTGTCTTGCTGACTGTCTCGTATGATAGGCGGGACATCCAGAAGATGGAGAAAGACTAGAAGGAATAAGAAGACGGGGAAATTCCTTTTCTGGATGTCCGGATGTCGACCAGGATGGTGGGTCGCTACACACCGGGGTGTTTCAAAAAGCGACCACCACGGATTCGTGGTGGATTCTTGGAATCTACGATTGCCGAAGACGAAGAGCGGTTGTTGAGCAGGTAAAAGGACGAAGTTGGAGAGAATTGCGTCAGCCAATAAAGAAGAGGATATATCCAGGAAGCACTATTGTAACGGGTGAGTGGAAGGCACATAAGGCCCTTAAAAGAGAGGGATACGAATATTTTACTGTAAACCACTCTCGTCATTTTGTGGATCCGACGGCAAAACGGCATATGAATGCAATAGAAGCCTACTGGAGTAGGTTGAAGAAGAAGCTTAGCGAAGGAGTTCCCGTTGCTGGACACGCCATCTGATCTCATATTTATCAAATTCAATATTGGCTGAAGTGTGGTATTCATAATATGGATTTAGAAGCAGTCTTAAATTTATTTTTAAGCCATGTGGCAGCCGCATACCCATTAGAAAGCGAAAGAAGAGGAAAGTGTAATGAACCTGGAGATGCCATGTTATTTCCTCAGTATCTGCCAGAGGATTGGACTGCTGATTTGGCAGCCTGGCGGGAAACGAAGGATGAAAATGTGAACGCAGCAAAGGCCCACCTTAGGGCCACTACACATGATTGTTAATACAATCAGTTGTTTTTCTGTCAGGTAGCGTAAGGTGCGAGTTGTTCGTGTTCGAACAAGTACTCGGAAAGGAGTTTTGGGGTCAACAGAATGACCCGTGTCTAGCAGATGTATAGTAATTGATGACCGGGAATTCTGTTTTCTTGTTCCATTAACCAGCTAGGCAAATGTCCCTTAGCTCTAGTGGCCAATTGCCGTTGCGTTCACCCTATGTACTTGCATGTAAAAACCTAAACATAAATTTGAAGTGGCGTGCAATTGCAAGGCCTCCTTCGCATGAGGAATTTGTAAAGGCTTCGTTGCATTGCAAATTATAAGATCGGCAGCATAGTACGTCCTTTCATTGGCATTGAAAAAGCGTCTTTTGATGGTATTCAGCATGTTATCGCCCTTAAGGAGCAAGGTTACATTGGCTCCCTATTTACACATTTACCCTCCCAAAATCTTCACCTCAGACATCTTTCCCCATTTTTTGTTGACCATAGCGTTTTGACTTGTGTTATTGATTAGCCTCCTGGCCTATTCTTATGGCCTTGTGTTTGTATTGGTTTTTCTGTATAAATTCAATAAGTTATTTCTCCTATGTGATTCATGTTACGCAATGAGAGGCAGCAACTGAAGAGCTCTCTCGAAATGCCATGGATCCAATAAATCTTGCTGTTAATGCTATGTTTAAATTTTCACCTGGGAAACGTTGCTTTAAGTTTTACTGTCATTTGGAATGGGGTTAGCAAAGGCAAATGTGGCTTATGAAAGGGGTTGTCAGGTAAGTATTGCGCGTTAGCGTACATTTTTAACCTAGTGAATATTTAATAGTATTTTTGTAGTTATAGTGGGTGCATATAACACGTTGGAGAAAGGCATTTCTGTCCATAAGGGATCTCGTGGGGATTATATGTAAAGGGTGGTGTTGTAGTAGTTGTAGTGATAGTAAATTTGAGCAAACCTGAGCTCAGATATGTGTAGTAATTGTAAGTGCAACAGTTGCTTCTTTTCTAGCGAGATAAATCGGGTAAGTGTAATTGCACGGCTGGGTAGAGGAGGAACCGAAAACGGTAGTACAGTTGAACGAACCCGTCTATCACCTCGTACTACTGAGCTAAGATATGTGTGGTAATTGAAAGTGGAACAGTTGCTTATTTTCAAGGGAGATAAGTCGGTTAAGTGTAACTGCAAGGTTGGGTAGACGATGAATGGGAACGTTCAATTTCAATAAGTAGACGTAAATACGCCTACTGAAGCAAATATAGTAGTTATTTTAGTGTCTTTCAAAAAATGGGCTACTCACGGTATGGCTAGCTATTTTTGGAAAAATAAAATTTAAATAAACATCAAAATTACAATTATTTAAAATGTTTATGCATATTTTGGCACACCCTGCATATATATGACAGCCAATTATAGTCTCGTGGCATGTCGGAATAAATCTCCTAAAATATTTTCCTGAAACTTCGTTAGTAATATTACAATCAGTTGCCTTGTAAACACACATGGATGCAGCGAGCAGGTAGGTCCTGAAATACAGATAGCTGTATAACTGAATACTACTTATAAGTACATCAATGTATATAGTGTGGATGCGACAAAGCAAAGGAAGACCGGAATTGCCATTTGTGGCTTTTTAGTCGTCCACAGCCTGTCATACCCAAGCTCAAAGGATAGAAACCTAGAGATTCGAACACTGGACCTTGGGTCATTGAGTTTCATAATCTACCTAGGAACCAAGGGCTCGTTGGTTTGTCGGTTGTGATCATGAATATCATGTAACAGGTGTTCATCCGATCTATCTGGTTAGGACATATACCTGTCCCAGAAGTGCCTCGAGGGTCACACTTGAGTGATATCAAGCTGTCGCTTAGCGACCTGAGATATATCAGTCATTATCAGTCAGTATATTTAGATAAAAGGACCGAAGCCCTTCAAAACTCTATTGAAACGGTACAGGAATGCATAAGTTTTTGTGAAACATGCAAATATTGTTACAGATCGCTTTTTTGTGCAAGAATGCATAAAAATATTTTGGAACTATGAATTGTTGACAAGGTAAGGCGTTTGCGGAGTGGCAGCATACAACAAAATTTACTGTGTATTCAGTATGAGATATTCCTCTTGTTATCTTTTGGAGTAAATAAATACTCTATTGAAATCGAACGAGTAGCATGTTTGTTTGTTGTGTTTGTTGTCATTTATGTTAAGTGGCCGTTCGGCTTTAACATATGATTATCCAAACGTCTCTTGAAGACGTTCACGGTGAGGGAATGCACAAAAGACTCGGGCAAGATTTCCACTGTTGAATGACCCTTTGCGAGAATAAGTATAAACGTTGGTTTGTTCAGCTTAGTTCCTTGTTTAACTGGCAGTCATGTCTTCTGAGGTTCCTTCCTGGGGCCAGTTGAAAGAGATCCTTCCACTTGAAATCCAGATCAGTTCGCCTTAGTAACTAAAAAGTTGCTATAAGGTCCCCTCTGTCTTGGCTATAATGGAGGGGAAAGAGGTTTAACGCAGTCAACCGCTGTTCATATATGGACTGCTTAAGTTCAGGGAGCGCCTTGGTAGAACGTCGTTGAACCCCTTTGAGAATCTTCAAGTCTTTCTGAAGCCAGGGCCGCCAAGACTACATCAAATTTTCCAGATGTGGCAACACGATCGTTCCATATACTTTTCCGAAAACATCAGAACTCAGTTCAACGAACGTCCTTCGTATGGCACCCATGAACGTCATTGCTGTCGTTGCGGATTTGGAGCATATATATATTTATAGAATGCTGATAGAAGCGAAAATGCCTGTTCCTGCACATAATTGAGAAGGCAAGGCGATCACAGGAACCAAGGATTTAAGTCCTGACGTTTCGGAATCAGACAAGCTTCCATTGTCAAAGGTGGTAAATGCACGAACGATCACAGTATTTATAGGTAAAATTTAGCTAGGCATGGGGATGACTGTTGTCATGCGGCTGCGGGCTCGTATTATCAGGGGGTGGTGGCGTTGGTTGGATAATTGCCATTGATCAGGTGCGCATCGTTCGTAGGTTAGGCCCGACCGACGTCATTTCCCATTCACACCTTCCCCTTGAGGTGCAAGTTGCGGTTGCCATGTTTGCGTTGACTTCTCGGTTGCTAGCAGCCCGGTAGTCAAAGTCACCGTCGTCTCTTATTGGCATGGGCTCGTGTTCACCCGCGTTCCCATCCTGTTGGCCATCTCGCAGGATTGTGGTCGAAACAGCTTGTCCCCCATTCGTGTTTGCGTCGGGTGGTCCTACGCCCTCGTTTGTGCTGTCGGCTGGTGCGTCTGGTCGGCGTTCCTGCCTGTGGTTCTGCTTCCTGTGCTTTCCCCGTAGATTTTGGTAGGCAACTGGCAGCGTCACACACCGATTAATGGAGCTACTTGTGGTAAACCAGGCTTCAAGCGTCTCCCTGGACGTCTGGTCGCTTCCACGCCCTACGATCTCAGCGTCTTTGAAAGCGAACTTGTGCCCCGTGGCTGCACAATGTTCTGCCACTAGAGAGCGTTCTTCCTGCCTGCGCACCACTCCCTCGTGCTCGGTCATACGTGTCTGCAATCGCTTGCCCGTTTCCACTTCAACGTTCATTTCGCAGGAACTGCAGTTGATCCGGTACACGACGTTGGCAGTTTCATCTCGGGACAGGGGACCTTTGGTTTCATTACCAATCGCCTGATCGTTGCATCGGGTCTGTGGGCGATACCGATACCCAATGGTTGCAGGAGTCGAGCAGCTGCTTCAGACACGTTTGCGATGTACGGTAGCCCCCGCCAGACTTTGGTTGGCTGACTGTTGGCTTTCTAATCGGGTTAGTCCGCCTACTCCGCTCTATGAAGCTCCGGGGTACCCATTGATGGTGAACATCTGTCGTAGATAGCGGAGTTCGGCCACTTTGTCGGCTGTTTCACTGCACTGGGTCTCAGCCCTCTTGTAGAGACTTCGTACACAGCTGCGTTTGTGACACAATGGATGGTTGCTTTGGTAACTCAGGATCTGGCGAGTGTTGGTAGCCTTCCTGTAAACCGTCGTCTTGAGGTTCCCGTCAGTCTTGCGATGAACCAAAAAGTCTAGGAATGCTAGTTGCCCTTCGTTTTCTGCCTCCATTGTGAATTAAATATCTGGAAAAATGGAGTTCAGGAGGGCATGAAAGTTGTTGACTCCTTCCCGCTTGATAATGACGAAAGTGTCGTCTAAATAACGCGCCCAAAATTTGGGCTTTTGGTCAGCGAACACTAACGTTTCCAACCTCTGTAGGACTGCCTCAGTGACGAAACCAGATAGAGGTGATCCCATCGGTGTACCTTTGATTTGCTCGTAGATTGTCCCTTCAAAGGTAAAGTAAATTCTAAAGCAGTACTTCAGCAACTGCAAGAGATGTCCACGTTTCGGTGTCTAGGCTGTCTCGATATATTGGCTGTCCAGGAGGTCGCTTACGGTTTCAATGGCAAGACTCTGCGGGATCGAGGTGAATAATGAGGTGACGTCGAATGATATCATGATCTTATCTGCCTCGAGTTTTAATCCAGTTATTCTCTCCAGAAAATTCATGGCTGATCGGACTGTCGTACCTGAGCCCGACGTAAGGGAATTCAAGCGTCGGAACATCCATTTGGCCAGGTTAAAGGTGGGTGTACCACGATCGGACGAAGTGGAACACCCTCTTTGTGAACCTTGGGTAGGCCGCAAAGCCTTGCCATGGCTGCATCGTTCGGTTTGATGGCTAATCGTTCTGCTCTGGTCATCGCACCATTGCTCTGTAGCGTGGTAAGTGTGGAGTTGATTTGATTTACCAACGTTTTCATCGGGTCCCTTCACACTTCTGGTATGCTTCGTAGTCCTCGAGTAATGCCTTGGCCTTCTGTAGGTATTCGGCTTTGTCTAGT
>JAYGXS010000008.1:16370716-16380751 GCA_036362985.1 Ligula intestinalis
TCTGATTCCGAAACGTCAGGACATTAAATCCTTGGTTCCTGTGATCGCCTTGCCTTCTTGCGGTACAATTACCACCTCTGATTACGGAAGTGTGTACGCTTTTGAAACGTCAGGACGATAAAACAATGGTTCCCGAGATCGCCGTATCTTCTCAGTTATGTCCGGGGATGCGCATCTTCGCTTCTATTATATATATATATATATTCACTCAGGAATGTGCGAACACCGATCGAATAGGCTTCCGAACTAAACAAAGTTCATGTTGGGGATATAGGCGATTGTGCGAAGATATGCACTTGTGGCCATCGGAGAATCTGATGCCGTCGGAGAATATGAGGGTCCCGTGTGCAACGTGTGCGTTATGCGATGGATTGAATAATTATTCCGTTTTGAGCTATTTGAAGCAACGATTGCCGTTCTCAAGAGCACCTATTAGTTGACGGAATGCTGGACTTAATGACCTTTTTGAAGAATGGTGGCAAAATTGCCAACCTGGTGCAAAAATGAGCTTACCCAACTACCCCCATGATTATGCCTTCACATTTAAATTAATATGCTAGAAAACACCGAGGACATCTGACAGAACTTGCCCAAAAACGTAAGACCAGGCAATTCTATTATAAAACCCACGGTATGATATAAGTCTTGTAGGTGTTTGGCAGATATTAAAAAGTTTTTTGACCCACTTTTGAAATACTCGGCAAACTCAGTGGGATTCAAATCCAATAGAGCAAGACGAAGGCTTTAGTACAATTGACTCTTTGGTCAGCTGAGATGGAAGAATCACACATGTAGCCATGAGATTAATCACATATTGGTCGATTCATTCCCAAAAAACCTGCCACGTATGAAGTCAACTAATTCTGATACAGAAGGCTGACTGCGCCAACAGGATTTACTCAAAAATTAATCTAGAATACAACAGATGACGACGAAGCACATCTCATAAAAAGGGACTTACGTCCAATTTGAATTATATATTTGACTTACTCGTGAACAATTCAGCAGCCCAGCAACGTACTGCATAACCAAGTGTGTTTGAATCGCTCACTGTTTCCCTGTTCTTAGCCGCGCTCATTTACAAATAGTGTTTGCTGATCCCATCTATTATAGGAGCCAAACAGGAACCTTTGTTTTAATGCATTTTTTTTTGTAATTTTTCAATTTGAGTGACGGTGGTGTAAAGGTCGAGTGATCGAGTGAACGAAGATGATCAGACTGGTGAAGTGGAGGATGTGTCTTGAGAGCGTCAGCTCTTTTCCCGTCTGAAGGATCAATATAGTTGTGTTTACGGTTTTGATCTGATAAATACTCGTCCTACACGGATTCTTACACGTTGTGTGTGCGATTGTTTGCGGACAGTTTATGTCACGATGATCTTTCAGGCCCTCGAGGGAGAACAGCAACAATCCCAAGGTTCTACGACAGAAGGAGGTGAACCAGTAAAGAACGAATCTATACCCGAAGGAGAAGAAGCCCCTACTCGGCCCGCTACATTGGTGGAAGCAACTCTTATGGACCCAACTCCCCCTCCCTAATCCTTTTCCGTCGTCCTTCCGCCCTTTCGATGGCCGTAGGGATTTTCCAAGCTGGCTTGAACTTTGTAAATATCATCTCAACCCCGTGCCTAAGGCCCAACGCGGTGATTGCCTTTTCTCGCATCTCGCCGAACACAAGCTCTTAAAGGCCTTAAGGAAGGACCTCTCCTCCGAAAAACAGTTCGATACCTAATGCAAGCAGCCCCTCAACCTATTTAAGCCACCTTTAGAGATCGAGGATGCTATACACCAGCTTATACATCGCCGCCGCCCAGGGGAAAACCCTGAGGCCTTTACAGAAGACTTAAATCGGTTGGCTTCCGCCGCCTACCCCTCCCTCTCGGTGGCCGACAAGGACCGCGTGCTCCTCTATCACTTTAAGAGCGGCCTCAACTCTGAAGAGGTGTACTATTCCCTTAGGCACCACCCGCCAGGCGATCTCGAGGATACAATCCAGAGAGCCAAGCACCTACTCCGTCCGGATAAGATTAGGCTTCCTACCAATCGCCCTGGATTCCAGTCCAACCCATCCTCTTCCAATCGCACGAGAAATGGCCCCCTTTTTCCACAACCACCTACGCCGCGTTTCCCAAACGCCCGTTTTCAGCGCGGTGGATTCACCAGGACATCCGTCAACTACAATCCTCGCAATGCCCGCGACCTAAATGCCGGTATCCATTTTGTTCCTGTTTGTTCTCTTGATCCTTCTATATATTTACCCTTCTATACGACCGTTCACGTTAATCAGCAACCTCATCGAGCTTTAATTGACACTGGCGCTACAGTTTCTTTAATTCGTTCCGATCTTTTGTCCCCTTCCCAATCTCGTCTTATTGATACTCATTCGCCTCTACCTAGTCCTTTGACGGCCAATGGCCAACGTTTACCTATCATGGGATCTACGTCCTTGTCCTTAGGCCTCCCTACTGGGCGTCGATTTCCTAACGAAATTTAATTGTTCCCTCGATATTCCGTCACGCACTACGATTTGGCCCCACGACAACACCTTCGTTTCCCTCCCCCGCGCCCTTGACAGAGGATTTCTGTGCAGCCATTGATGCTTCAGTAGCTGTACACCAGACTTACCTCCAAGGCCTTCTATCCTTATACCCTGACCTCGATATTCATGACCGCGTGCAGCCACAGAATCTCCTAGCACAATTCACTGATGTTTTCGCTTGGGATGACCACTCTCTTGGACGTTGTGCCCTACTTCGCCACTCTATTGATACAGGCACCGCGAAACCGGTGTGGCAGCCACCCAGGAGGATACCCGCACACTTTCAACAACAAGTCCAATATATGATTAAGATGATGCTGGAGAACCGGGTTATTTGCCCGTCACATTCACCCTGGGTCTCCCCTGTTACACTGGTGTCCAAGAAGGACGACAAATTACGCCTATGTATAGACTAACGTCGCCTAATTGCCCTCAAAGCACGTGACTCTTCCGCTGCCCCGCATCGACGTCACGCTCGACGCGTTATCTGGGGCACGTTAGTTCACTACCTTGGACATCAAGTCGGGCTATTGGCAAGTTGAAGAAGAGCCTAAGGAAAGAGCCAAAACTGCCTTTATCATTCCCCAAGGCCTCTTCGAGTTTGAGACGATGCCCTTTGGCCTCTGCAACGCAGCCACCACCTTTAAACGTCTTATGCAATGCGTTGTCGCTCACCTCTATCCCCAATGCTGCCTCATCTACCTAGATGATGTGATCGTGTTCGGCAAGTCCATCACCGAACATAAAGATAACCTGCAGGCAGTCCTCGCCGCCCTCTGTGACGCCGGGTTATGCCTTAACCCCCTCAAATGTTTATTCCTACGAGATAAAGTCACCTATCTAGGCCACAAAGTTAGCCGGGATGGCATACGAGCCTCACCCGAGAAAATGAAGGCCATTATGATGTGGCCTACGCCGACTTCACCTACGGGCGTGCGCAGCTTTATCGGCCTCGCATCCTACTATAAGCGTTTCAAACGCGGTTTCGCGGAGATCGCCCGTCCCCTTCATATCCTCACAGAGAAAGACCGCCTATTCCAGTGGTCTGACCCCAACCAGGCCGCCTTCGACGAACTCAAGGCATGCCTCACGATACTACCCAATGTCCTTCCTGACGCCCCTGAATTCATCCTCGATACGGATGCGAGTTGTTTCGTTATCGGCGGCGTCTTATCGTAAACTGACGAAACCGGCGTTGAACGACCCATTGGCTTTGCAAGTAGGGCCTTCACCAGGACCGAACGCAAGTACTCCGTCTACAAACGCGAACTGTTTGCTTTATTAACCTTCGTCAAGCGTTTTAAACAGTATCTGCTTGGTCGCCATCTCATAATCCGCACTGACCATAAAGCTCTTCAGAGCCTACAGCACGCAAAAAAGAGGCGGAAGGCCAATTGGCCCGATTGCAAGAAGCCCGGTACCAAACACGCGAAAGCTGACGCTCTCTTTAGGCGTCCACGCGACTTCAGTGATACTCCGACTCCGCTTCTGTCCGATTCGGTCTCCGCCCTCATCATTAGTGAACCGACACGGTATCATTGAGCAGATGCACAGAGCACCGACCCGAACACAGCTGTCATCTACGACCGAATGTTCCACGGTAAACCTCGCCCCACCGACAATGAGCTTCGCGGTTCGTCCGAGACAGCCCGAATCCTTCGCAACCATTGGCCCCAGCTCTTTATCGAGAACGAACTTCTTTTCTTTAAGGAAGGCATTCACATGCCCCCCCGCCTAGTCGTTTCTGCGAGCCTCGTCAACACTGTCCTCACGGATTTACACCACGGCTTAGGTCACGTCGGCCAGGCTAAAACCGAAGCAGCGGCTCGCCAACGATTCTGGTGGCCATATCTCCGTGACCAGATTGCAACCTTTTGCAACACTTGTGCCACGTGCACAACTTTAAAGGTCCTAATCCTCGACCTCGAGCACCCCTCCAACCCATGGCCAGCGGATCCCCTTTCGAGAGGGTCGGCATTGACGTGATGGGCCCTTTACCTCCCACTGACAGCCACAACTGGTACATTCTCGTCATGGTTGACTATTTTACCAAATGTGCAGAGGCCATACCCCTACCCTGCCAAGATGCGGCTACCGTTGCCGACGCATTCCTGTCTGCTTGGGTCTGCCGGTTTGGCGCCCCCTCTCTCTCCACTCCGACTGCGGCGCCAACTTCAAGAGCAAACTCGTGCACGACGTCTGTGATATACTCCGCATCCATAAGACCCACACCACCCCGGCACACCCGGAAGGAAACGGACATACCGAAAGAACCAACCGTACCATCATTAACCTGCTGAAGACCCTAGCCGAATCACACGACAGTCGCAATTTGGACCTCAAACTACCGTACGCTATGATGGCCTATAGGGCCACTCTGCATTCTTCCACAGGTTATTCCCCCTTCTTCCTACTAACCGGCCGTCGTCTTCGACTATCTTCCGATTCCTTACTTCCACTTCATACTCCCAATGGCTCGTCGCCGGACGCATACGCTGCTGAACTACAAGAGACCCTCCGCCTGGCCCATAACCTCGCCCGTTCTCACCTCCGCACGGCATACGAACTACAGAAAGCCTATTTCGACCGACAAGTAGACGGTACACCATATTCTCCGGGCGATCTCATCCTCCGCCGGCGCACTACACCCCCGGTGGGGATACCCTTCAACCTCTTCTGCCCGTGGGAAGGTCCGTTCGTTGTTGTCGCAACCATTTACCCTTCCATCTACCGCATTCGCGACGCACGCGACTCCTCTGGCACTACCTCTACCGTCCACTTCGATAAACTAGCACCCTTCACGGGCCCCCCTCCTCCCACTGACTCACTATCCCTCCCGATTATGCCATCAACCTCCACGACACCCCCACCCCCCGTAGAGCCTGACTCCCTCCGCATCCTCCCCCCCTACCTTGTTCCCCAACCTGCCTTTGAGCTAGAGATAACGTCCACTGACTCTCCAGCGGCTGTGCGGACAGAGCCCCCTCTTGGCGGGGGGGGGAGGGCATGTAGGAGCCCAACCGGAACATTTGTTTTAATTCACTTTTTTGTAATTTTTAAATTTGAGTGACGGTGGTGGAAAGGTCGAGCGATCGAGTGGACGAAGGTGACCAGACTGGTGAAGTGGAGGACGTGTCTAGAGAGCGTCAGCTGTTTTCCAGTTTGAAGGATCAGTATAATTGTGTGTTTACGGTTTTGATCTAATAAATACTCGTCCTACACGGATTCTTACGCGTTGTGTGTGCGATTGTTTGCGGACAGTTTATGTCACGATGATCTTTCAGGCACTCGAGGGAGAACAGCAACAATCCCAAGGTTCTACGACAGAAGAAAGTGAACCAGTAAAGAACGAATCTATACCCGAAGGAGAAGAAGTCCCTACTCGGCCGGCTACATCCATGTATGTCGCTTCACTTACTTGCTTGATTCCTCTTGTTGACGCAGCCCTAGTAGCTATTTTGTAGTATTAAACCAGAATTTTGGAAGCTGAACTGAGTTTTTTAGGTGCATATGTCAAACTGATTGTTTTAAACCTTAATAACATGCTTTATACCTCGAGAAAATCTGCAAAACGAGTACGCATTATGTAAATCGGTGGCGGAAACTTGGTGTCAGTGGGAGCATTATGATTGTCTGTGATGTGACCTGTCTTAGTCCAATAAGAAACCCACACCATCACTCCCAGCCGCCCAGATGATTCCCGCAGTTCGCACGCCTGACATGTAGTGCATACTCCTGCACCTTTCTCTTTCTTTTCACCCAAAGGCAGCTTGACTGTACTCAAAACTTCGGCAAGAAAAATCTATAATCCTCAGGCTTCCCGAGGTCGGCCTTTGCCGCTCTTTAGCCCAAACATTCGAGCATCTATTGCAGCGGCAAAGGGTCCTATGAGCGGTGAACCGCGTGAACAAAGTAGCCTTTAGCGCTGGCTTATCGATATTTCCGGGAAGCATGCCAAGGCAGCTAGGTGAAAAGGAGCTTTAAGTACCCGCTTTTGTCGACGTATTTTGTATGCACTCTGTGCCAGTGATTTTTCAGCTACTATCTGTACCAGGGTTACTTAAGGACGCTTCATAGGTATTTGTTCATAAACATCATTTAACTGGTTGCTAACTTGATTTATTGTATTAAAGTGTGCGTGAGCAAAAGAACTCAACAAATTTCCACCGAATTCTCAAACGTGCATCAACTGCTTTTCTGTTAAATTGGTTGCTGTTATTCGAAACTGGATCACCTTGATTAGCCAGAATTCGGAAGCACTTTGTGACTTAAAGAAATACCAGTCACCCCGACTACGAAAGTAGCCGCATATAATTGCAGCATACCTTTATCAAATTTTACCTTGTGTTGAAAAGAAGAGGAATCGTTCGCTGGGACAACACTTTTATTCGCCTGACGTCGAATACACATCACTGCAAACATAACGACAATTAACGATAATTGCCTTCTTGCGCGTTGATAGTTTGTCGACCGGCATGCGAGCTCTGGCTTGCTGAACTTTCATCACATGTGGTGGGCTCGGGCGTGATGATTGCTCGACCATCTGGGACTTGGAGGCAATCAATCGATAATTCAAAATTAATATTTCAGCCAGCCGTCTAGTCGCCAGCCAATCCTACCGGTGACTACGTCAAGAGAGGAGCTGATTGGCTCCATGGACATCACGTTACACGCGTTTGTTGTCCTAAATACGTTACACAAAAAGAATTCTGCTGTTGCACACTTCTTGTAGTGTTCTTCCTTTGAGGACTCACACAAGGCGTTATTGGGCGGTGATATGTCGGCCTGGGCATCCGCTATAACAAGAACGTGTCCCAACGGTAAGTAGTTAGTAAATAAGATCAGGCGTGGAAGGAAAGAGTGTTATGGATAGTTTAATCAAGCGTAGCAGGATTAAAATATGAGTAAAATATAAGTTATTCCCAGACGAGTGCAGTCCAGCCATGAGTCGGCCGAATTCAGAGTCGCATTCCGAGTGTGGGGTCATTGATTCCGGTGTCTACAACTGACGAAGTATCGCCTCCCGGAGTGGCCAACCGTAAGCAATCCGCACGATAATGTCCTTTGTGAACTGGCCTTGGGAAGTGGTTGGCCAGCTAGGACAGACAGACACGTCCGTGACCTTAACCTGCCTCTGACACGCTCTGGTGCGCATGTGCTTAGTGGACACGAGTGACCGAAATGCCACAAACCCAGAAGCCTGAGGGCTAAGTATGGCTGAGAATATCAGGTCACTACACCTTCAACAGAATTTTTCCTGTCATCCTGTGTCATCTACACTCTCACTTCTGAAGGGTGAAAATGTGAAGCTTGCTGAGCATGTAGCTTCTCTTCAACATCAAAGAAGCTTTTGATCAAAGAGTTCGCCGAGGTCACTTATCTGGCATTTTCAGCCACTTTCTGCTGGTCCATCTCGTTGGCTACCTGCCAGTATCACATCAGCGTCGACGGTAAAGTTGCATCTCACTCTGCTCCTTTATTTCCAATCGGAGAAAACAGGTTAGTATGGCCCAAACGAAGGTAAATGCAACCAATATTACTAGCCTTTCTAGCATTGGTCGCACCTTTCACGTAAACGGCAGCAAAGTGACAAACGCTTTTTGGTTGAAAGTGGCGCTCAACTGAGTTTGATTCCCCTTCAGTAGCCAACCGTCGGTACCCCAACCCTGGCTACTTTCGTCAGGACGTCAACACCTCGCCTATTCCCACCCTTCCGTTTCGTTGGACATTGGTTTACAGCATCCCTTCCCTTGGTGTTTTTCCTTGCAGACGTGACCTGTGCCATAATTAGTGCAGACATTCTCGTCGCTTTCATTCTTATTGTCAATTGCCGCTGTTCCCGTCTTCCCGACTAGACTACGAAGCAGACTCTCCTAGGTATTTCTTCTTCTGAAGTGTCCCGCAAACTCGCCACCTTGTATCCTGATCAAGATAGTCCATTTCGCCAACTTCTTTCGCGACATCCTGCTGTCACTAGTCCTATCATTAGGGCTTCTACACCACCGCCCGCCGGACGTTGCGGCTGGGCTCAGGAGCGTTGCAACGTGGATGATTGGGATGGCCAGGTTACGAACAAGTCCACCAGAACTGCTGGCTAAGGAGTGTGTTGTGATGGGCGACCGGTAGAACAGAAGCCTCCGCATGAAGATGATCTATAGGTGACATTTTATAGCAACCCGTGATGGTGCGGAGGGCAGCGTTCTGTGCTGGAAGAGCTCATCTTAGGGGATGGTAAACGGGATGATTTATCTGGACCTCTGTCTTCACTGATCTTCATATTTATATGCATGAGAAGTTAAGGTGATCACGGAAACCAAAGGTTTATCATCCTGACGTTTTGTAATCAGACAGGCTTCCATTGTGTGTGTGTGTGTGTGTGCGTAGCCCATTGTTGGACCAAGAATTCCCGCCGGAATCCAAACTGGGAGTAGTTGGGCGATGGAGAAAAGCCGAGACATCGATCGGCCTAAGCCAAAGGTCCGCGGGAGAAAGTTGGGTGCCTGGCTGTCGGCTGACAATCCTGAGGCGAGATGCCGCAGTCGGGACAACTATCTGGAGTGGACGGATCGAGTCGGTGTTGGTACTGGCGAAGGAGCATGCCGTAGCCACTACGTAGCTGCGCCAGGGTACAGCGAGTGAGCCTCGCGAGATGTCGTTCCGAGGTCGCAATCAGAGTGGACAGCCACCCAAAAGGATCATGGAATGGTAACCTCGTTTCTCCTGGACAACAGCTGTCTGGTGGAGACTTTAGAAGCCTGTCTTGGTTGTAGAGCTATTAACGAGTAAGTCCGAGACAGAGGGGCGACAGCTCCTTTGTGGAGAGCTCGAATAGACGACCGAACGCTGCAGCTGAGCTCAGGAGAGTGGCAATGCGGGTGATTAGGATGGCCGGTTTGCGAACTGGTCCACCAAAACTGCTGGCCTAGGAGTGCGTTTTAATGGGTGACCGGCAAGACAGAAGCCTCTGCATGGAGATGATCGATATGCGACATTTTAAAGCAACCCATGTTCGTGCGGAGGGCAGCGTTCTGTGCTGATTGAAGGCGGGGCAGGCTGGAAGAGCTCATCGTAGGAGACCAGATTGGTCGCCCATAAGTGAGGTGTGGCTTGGCCAGCTCTTTGAATGTGGTCGCCAGAGTCTCTTTCACGCAGCCCAAGGATTTGCCTGCTAGAACCTTGACGACCTTGGTGCAGCGGCCCACTTTGCTTGCGACCTCCCTGGCATGGTCCGCAAACATGAAAAGCGGATCGAAACGCACGCCAAGGAGCATGGGCTTGCGGACGAGCGGTAAGGCCGCACCGTTGACGGCGATGGCCAGGTGACGATTAAACTCCTTCGGATCCAGCGTGAAAAACTTTACGGACGACTTTGCTGCCGAGATCGTCACCCGGCGCTGCATGAAGAAGTTTTCGACATCGGGCATGAACTCCGTAAGGAGCTGCGCAGCCGGATCGTTGTGATGGTGCCGGCAGAAGAAAGTAACATCGTCCGCATAC
>JAYGXS010000008.1:16380851-16403117 GCA_036362985.1 Ligula intestinalis
TCACCTGTTCCATGGAAGTCACCGTTTCCAACCAATACTTCTGCCGGTCATCTCTAGCCGACTTCGCTGTCAACGTTCGAAGTTGGCGGAAGGAAACATCCTTGCGGCACCTGGCTCGAGTCATCTCGGCCGAC
This sequence comes from Ligula intestinalis, assembly GCA_036362985.1. Lineage (NCBI taxonomy): Eukaryota > Metazoa > Platyhelminthes > Cestoda > Diphyllobothriidea > Diphyllobothriidae > Ligula > Ligula intestinalis. The sequence continues at coordinate 16,380,986 of JAYGXS010000008.1, forward strand.
AGCTGCAGAGTTCTTCCGCTGATCCAGTCACTGCGGTGCCGCTGAGTGAATCCGAGAATTTTCTCAGCTGCCCCAAAGACGGATGTCTTCAGTGATCACCACTTGCTACTGCCTTCGCTGTCAGCTAGGGTCGTAAGACGGGACCAAATTTCTGACCTTAGGGCCTCGGTAGTGCTGGATTGTCGGAGCTTTGCGACATCAAGGCGTCTCGCACGTGGTATTGTGGGTGCAGATGAGAGGTGAACCTTCAGGTGCGTGCGAACGAGAGCATGGTTAGACCCGTGGACGTTACCACTTTCGGCACTTCGCATCGACCTGCTATCGTGGACCCAGCTGCGAAACCGTGAACCAACTAGAATGTAATCGATCCGACTGGCGGTAGGGCCGTCGTTTGAATACCAGGTCAGTAGATGTTTGTGACGATGCTGAAAGCATGTGTTGGTAACAAACAGTCGGTTCTGTTCGGAAAACTGCAGCATCCTCTCACCATTGTCCGTTCGAGAGCCAAACTGAAAACGACTAAGGTGACTGTTTGTCGGATCACCGGGCCCAGTCCGGCCATTCCATACCCTGGAAATAATTAACAGATCACGGCGAGGTGTCCTTCGACTAGCTGCTGCAGCTGCGAGTAGAAATTGTCTTTGTCTTGCTGTTCAACCGCTGATGCGAGTGCGTACACGGAGACAACCGAGATGTTCGTAAAATGACCTTTGAGTCGAACATAAGCCATTCGGTCCTTGACTGGCTCCCATGCCAGTAGTGCACGGTTGGCTTGTTCCGAGAGGGAAATAGCCATACCACGTCTACCAGATGAGTCACACAGACCACTGTGATGCAAGGTGAGATGGGAATCGACTGCCGGGATTTTGATTTCTCGGGCGCCTGTATCGAGGAGTCGGACTTCGGACAAGCAACAAATATCCACGTGATAATCATGGAGACTGTGCGCTGTCAGACTTTGAGTACCAGGTTCTAGAAGTGTTCGTACATTCCAGCATCCAATACCAAGAGTCCGTTTTTGGTTAAGCAGTCCAACTTGCATATTATTCGCCCGCACCACCGGACAAGGGTTGCGGAGCGCGTCGGTTCCCGCGAACACCTTAGCATTGGTCGTAGTAGAGTAAGTAGACATCACGAGGTTTCTTGTAAATTTTGTATACAGGTGGGTCCCCAACAGCCGCTCGGATTCTTTGTTCGAGGTTGTCTCCTCTAGCACTTTGGCCCAGGAACCTAACCACAAGACAGTGGTGGCGGTGGCGGCACGCAAACATATTTAATGGCGGTTCACGCTCGCCATTTCACAGTGTCGTCATTACGACTTGCGGAATTTTATAAGGTAGTCGGTGCGCTAGACCTCAACCCACCGCGCCCTGTTAACACTTTCGCTGCTGCGTCCGCGACTGCTTATTCGCCAGACCCGGGAGCCTGCTTATTTCGCAGATAACCTTCACTGAAAGCCGCGCCACTATCCACCACCAGTGGATGCGCCAGGTAGCCAGCAGCTAGGCTAACGGGTAACCCTCCTTCCTAGCTTTTGAACCTAGCTTGCCCTGGTAACATCCGGCAACCTGATTCACACTTCCCCCTGCCTGCATTTCTGCTTTAAAGTTTTTTTTCTCATACCTCACTGTCCACAGTGTTTCACTTGCCTACGTTGCTAATTAGAATAATTAGCCCAATTTAATAATTGATTTTCCTGACCTGTTTCTATGACCTCTTATGAATTCAATTTTTGCGTATTCTCTCATTCGTTACTCACTTTATGCAGCGAGAGGATGCAGCTGATATGCACTTACGAAATTAAGTTTGCCATAAATAACAGCGTTGCACAACGAAATGTTAAACGGATTAGAAGTTAAAGCAGGCTGCACGGTCTATTGAAATTAAGAAAGTAATATGTTTATTTTTATCTCAGTAATTCATTCGATAAAGTGTTGGAAGTTTGGTTTGACCGTTACCACGTGATTATCCAGGCGTCCAGAAGATTAACTTCTCTCGAGGCTGTGCAACTCAACGCAGTAATTGTACCATCAGTCACTTGTTAATGAGCCTCAAGTTTCACTATTGTTTTCCAGGGGATGTAGACTGCAAAAAACCTCGCTGTGACGCCCGAGCCGGTCTGTCAATGGCAGCAAATGAGTGGCATCTTTTGGGGGTATTTAAGCCACCTCTGATTAATATTAGCGTCAGTGATAGTACCAGCACTACTAACACCTGCATTGCAAGTTCATAGTAGTAGCAGTAATAGTGGCACGGTACTTACTTCGAAGAAGACGCGATCACTAGAACAAGAGTTTTATTTTCCTGACATTTCGGACTCTGTCGAAAATCCTTAATCATAGGTATTGGTAGGATAGTCCGAGGCATGCGCTGATACGAATGAAACATGTACAGATTACATGGTATTTCTAGTTCGTAGCGGTCATCCGCGTGCGTATAATAATTATCCGCTCCCGCAGCCACAGCTTGGGGTCCTTATTGGTGCGGTAATGGCTTTATAATTCGTGTTTGACTTATTACTTGTCGCGATTTCTTTGTCCTTGTAGGATGCAGGCTTGGTGATTCGCGACTATTATGCTCACTGTCGTCAGAGTTATTGCTGGGCCTGGCCGACCCTTCCCACGTGACTGATTCTCTTGCTCAGCTAAGTGAGGTAGTGTTCTGGCCTGAATTTTAGAAATTGGTCTACGCTTGATCCCGTTCGGTAATGTCGACTTTGTCTTGTCTCCGGTTCATGCGGGTTGAGGGTAAAGAGCGGTGTTGACGGTTGCTTGCCTAGTTTCACTTAAAGCTAATCCCTGACCCCAGTCACCCTCGCTGTTCCAACCTGTTTGGAGCACTTGATGGATATAATCGAAAATCGATGGTTGACCAATAAATGACAGTAAATGAATGGCATTTGTTGGGGGTATTTAAGCCCTCTTCTACAATGCTATCCTGTCTACAGAATATCTGAAGGTTTTAGAGTTATGGGGTGGTGATCTGCGGCATTATATTCAGATGTAAATTCTATCAGCAGACATCTAAACCTACCCGTAGCAGCGTCATTACGCCCAGGACAAACCGCTCATCTGAAACTTAAGAACTGCTAGCAAAGCGGCCTCGGGACAAAATCATTCAAAGAAGACATAGTTACATCAAGTTGACGATGCACAACCCCTACGGCCACAAAGCCTCACAAGCATCTGTCACAACGAAAGAAAAAAATCACACTGTTCTAGACCATTTAGTTCGGTTTGTCATTTGAAATGCTGACAGATATTCGGCAGAAATCACTTTGAAAATTGAAAGCCGACCTCAGCAAGAGGATCAATCTGGTTGCGCGTGTTTCGTGTGTTTTTACGTCTTGCAACTACAAGACGTTCGCTTCAGTAGCCCATGCTCTTCCTCCTTATCCCCTCTCACTCCTGCTTATCTGGGTATCCACGCACCATCTCTTCTGAAGGCTGCCGGCCCCATACCTGGAAAGTAGGTATGCTGTGCCTCCCAACAATCACCTCTTCATCTCATTTTCATCGCTTGTCTTCATAGGCAGCGTTATACCCTACAACGACTTCTACTTCACTACCGTGACAGACAATACAGACGACCGGGCAGTGTGTTCTACGTTTCCTACCAACCGTACCGCCTCTGTCGACGCAAGTTCCCTCATTGGTCGGTCTTCTGCCAATGTGCCTAGCCGCCCTAACATCAAATTACTTGCTGTACTACCGAAGGCGACCACAGGCGTCAGGGAAACCAAGGAAGAACCAGCGGAACTGAAGCCAGACGGTGATCCGTCAGTCAGATTAAACCCGAATGCTGTCAGTCCAAGGCAGTTTGTTAGTTACGCCACCAGTGAGTAATTTCGCCTGCTTTTACTTGGCATCTTTATTTTCGCTCATTATAACCCCGCGTCTTCTTCATTTTCCTCCCTATCCCTCACCAAATTGTCGATGCTCGTGTTTCTCCGTCTCCCCTAATTCTTGCGTCTTTTTATGATCATTCTTGTAAGAACGTTTATTGATCTCGAGAGTGGCTGTCGGTGTTAGCTGAAGACGCCGGTTCGCCAGATAATTGAACGCCTTTTTTTCGTAATGTCATTTTGAAACTTACCGTCCATTTCATCACCATTTAATCTTGGACATTTTCCTGCCTCAGTATAGGGAACTTGCAATTGCAATATGGTGCTTTACTTTGTTCTTCGTTTATCTGTTCTGATTTATAGCATCGTCTACACACCCGCGCGTCTTCTTGCTCCTATTTCACTATAAAAGTATCCGTTCTCATACCTTGACGTGGTTAGAAGCGTCAACAGATTTCACCTTCTTTATTCGTTCCCAGATCTAGTTAGGTCGCCCAATTCCGATCTCACCTGCCAGTTCCTCCCCCTTCGACACACGGAGGCTGATCAGATGACTCTGGAGGCCCTCTCCTTCCTCTTGTCCGCAAACAATGCCTTTGGCATCTACTCGGAATCTCCCTTTTTGCGTCCCGTTATCCTCTTGCAACCTGTAAGGTTTGCCTCCCCAGTCAATGTCCTCTTGCACCACGCGGATCCCGAGAATATGGTCCGTACCTTGCGAGATCTGGCAGATCAGAAGGTTTCTAGCCTCCCACTGCTGGCTATCCTGTCGAGTGCTAGGCCGAATGCTGCCTCTTTGGGTTTCTACACGGACTACCTGACCTACAGTTTCACCCTCACACTCGATACCAATGTAAGGCGTCTTCTGATGGATCAGTCACGTCAGCAGAATGGGTGCGTTTGCGCCTCGTGCTTGTTCGTTTGGCTTCTAATGGATACTGAACACTCCGCGTTCCCTATTGCTCTACGTACACTGGTTTTCCGGCTGAATAGCTACTTGGTTCTGAGCTTTGTATTGACCGTGTTAAGGTTTGCAGTGTTGCTTTTTTGCATCCAATTAATCTACAAATGACATTAAAAGTCGCGGTAATGAGTGTATTCCACATGCCTTGTCTGTTTTTGAAGCTTGAGAAGTCCAGGCGATAACAGTTCCTAGTCACTGAACAGTCCCACTCATCACTCAACGTAACTGAGTACTAGGCAGAATTGATGGAATATCAAAAGAACCACAGCCAGTCAGTTCTAAGAAGGTGGACCTGTTCGTGCACTCATGAAAAAACAATCAAATACTTTTGAAAATAGCTGGTAATTTTTAGTTTCGGTTAACGTAGGCTCAAATTTTAGACTTAACGTGTTACGACTGCGGTCATGGCCGATTATGTCGGCCTCGACGATGTCACGAGAATCCGGACATCTGGACAGTTCAATCGGTGGTCTTCGCCAACGACTGAGACCGAAGATACAGAAATCCCTTCCATGTTTTGACTATTTGTATCGAGCTTCATTTAGAATTGACCCCGTTTTCGACGGCTCTAATTGGGTAACAGTGCCGGATCGAGAAGAGTCACACTGAGCTCGTTAAGTGGAAGAAGCATACCATGCAAAACCACAGTTGTCTTTCGTGGATGGCCGGGCACATCCTTTATATGTTGTCGCAGCGAGCGCAAACTGTCTTATTTGGGACGAAGTCAGTTTACCGTTCTCGAAGGATGGTCCTCAGTCAGTGGTGATAAAGTACCTTCAATTTTCGCTCATTTTCCACGTCCACATCCCAGCATTCACGAACATACAGAAAGATAGACCAGAGGAATTCACGGTAAACGCGAATCTTCGTGGCTATGCATGTGTTGTGTCGTCTTTTTCTTCTTCTTCTTCTTCTTCTTCTTCTTCTTCTTCTTCAAGATTACCACCATCAATCTCGCGGTGTACCTTCTTATAGTCAGGGATGCAACTCGAAAACACTCTGATCTTCCCAGCGTTTATGAATAAATTGCCATATTTGGTGACCTCTTTCACCCGTCATACCACAAACGGCAGATTATCAAAATTTGAAGCCAGTAAAGCGATATCATCGACGTAGCCCGTATCGGTGAGCTGATGTCTAGGTGCGAACTCAAAACGATCTTCTTTCTGTAGGGCATTTCCGAAAATGCAGACAAAAACGTAGTTGTAGAGAATGCGTGACAGAAAATAACCTTTTCGACTGTAAAACCGAATACCATCTGACTGAGAAACAGATTTTTGTGAACCAGAACCGCCGTAGTCATGGAGCGGTAACAGACATTGTTCATGGCGGTGCTTTTTGATGGTGTGCCATATTGTGTCATAATCAGCCATGAGGATTCCCGATGAAATCTACCGTAAATTTCCATTCAATGAGTTCGCTCACTCGTCGCGTTTAACGTTTCTACTATAGGCACCTCCCTTACTTGTCCATTCAAATAATTCGAAATGGCGTTTGCATCCCATTAAATTGTATTATTAGCCATCATATACAAGATGAAAGCTCGTTTTCTCGACATTCCCTAAAATGAAGATTTCCTCCGACAAGTTTTACTACTAGTTGGGCCATTTAGATTGGACCTCTAATTTTAAATATCAAGTCTTTCAAACTCTGTCCAATTCTGTTTCCTGGCAGTCGCAGCCTCGTGTACCCGACGAAATCGCGGTTTCTCGACATTCCTTTAAAGTACGGTTTTCTAAAACTACTTTTACTTAGGCCTTATTTAACTAGGATCTTCTATTCAACTAGTAATAAGTATCATTAGCATTAAACTTTAGAGTGGTATGGCTTTCTTCTGAGAGTTACACCCATTTTCTTCTGCGTATGTATGCATTGCCTCTACTACAGCAGCGCTGAAAAGTACCGTGTCATCCTTCGGCTGGCCTGGGCCACGACCGGACTGTACATGCCGCGCGACAAATCCAATCCCTCTCGCGTTTTGGCCTCGGAAGTGCTACCACGCTGTCTCTCCGTCCGCGTTGCTCGTCGCAATGTCCCTCTTCCCGATCCAATCTTTCATTGCGGCGAGGCGCAGCATTTTGGTCATCGTCTCCGCTTCACAATTGATATCACTGATAAGGTTATTTTATTTTCCTTTCTGTCCTTTTTTTTATCTTGGCTTGGGCAGTTTGGACCTCTAAAAGAAGGGTGCAGTCTAAAATGGGTCTAAAGAGTTACAAATGGGTGCAGTATTCGACTCTATTATAAGGGAATGCAGACTTGGGCAATCCTACTGTGTGCCTAGTTGGTCCAGTCCAGTTAGTTGCCGTTTGACTATCTAGGCGGACCTTTGCGTGACATGCCCTGTTCTTCATTGACTGCAGGGCCAATGGGTTCGTTACGACTTTTATACTTGCGTCCGTCCGCCTAGACGCCGGCTCAGCAAATGGTCCAATTCTGCCAATTTATAGTAGCTACGGTAGATCGAGCACATTTTCACTCAATGGTAGAGTGTTACACTCCCTGATCAGTAGGTTGCGGGTTTGAATCTCTGGGGTTGGCACTCTTGTGATCGTGTATGACTGGCTGATGACGGCTTATAAGACGAAAATGGCCATTCTGGTCTCCCTTGTCTTTGCCGGTTTCACTTGGTATGTATGTTTACATGATTGTTATCTGGGAGTCATATACCAGAAACCGCATAGGGAACGCTGGGGCTCCTGATGATAGTTGAACCCACGTTGCTGTATCACGCAGCAGCAGAGACATCGGCGAAAAAAATGTCATGATTTTTACCTATGTCAGGTAACGGTATAATATATTTGTCATATACAGGGTGTCCCAAACAATGTATACACATTTTGAACAATTGTAACTTTGAGGTTTATTATGATTTTATTATTTCAAAACTGTAAAAGTGTTAAGTAGTATCATTTTATTGCTTTTCCACTGCATTTTCACTATATTTTTAATAATTGAGAAAGAGAGAAGCCACTGAACATGAATGCGCCCAAATACGACTGGACTTGTTTTGTGGTGTGTGCGATTCCATTGCTTCGCATTGTCAGCCGTGTTTGGGTTCAATGGACGTCAGTTTGAGAACATGTAGTCAAAAAAACAATAAAATGATACTTGTGAATTGTTTTAAATTTTTGAAATAATAAAATTACCATGAATACCAACTCTACAATTATTCAAAGTGTGTATACATTTTTGGGACACCCTGTATAATTCATACTACTTGTTTGTAGAATGGGTATTGCATGGTTATTCCGCGGAAGGTGATTGCATTCGACTGCTGTCAGTTTCTTCAAATGTTTGGCAAGCCATTTCGCCAGTCCATAGGTAGACGTGCCTTTCAGTGCTACGATCGGTCGTAGAGGAGCATTGGGCTTGTGGATTTTGGGTAACCCATAGAACCGCGCTAAGGCAGCATCCTATTTTAACTCATGTTCTTGACCCAAACGTCTATCTCCGATGATGTGCTCGAGCATGAGTGCGAAAGCTCAGACGAATAAACATTCTCCCCCAGAGATCGCCTTATATTATCCTTCCATATATAAATAAATAAATATATATATTAACATAGGTGAAGATACTAGGTCCAGATAAGTTATACCGATCATCATCCCCCAAGGAAGCCGAAGAAGAAAACAAGGTGCTGTCGTGGACCACGCTGGAATTGTGCTGATGTTTCGGAAATACACTATTTTCATTCGTCAGAGAAGTGAAACAGGTAAACGCCTCTGCACAAGACTGCATGAACACCAACTTGCGGCCACATGGACCGGGAGAAGCATAAGTTTGCTTTCGAAAACGCCAAAGTCATCGGCCCATCCAACGACAAGATGACCAGATTAGTGGTTGAAAGTTGGGCATCCGTGGGCACAATCAACAGAAATATTGATTTAAATCCAGCCTATCAGGCCCTCTGGACAAGACTCCAATCAGCCGCGACGAGGCCGCCGGCGAACGCGAGTGACTTGCAACTACATCAACAGTGGTCACTGACGCGGCAGGGGAGGAGAACTAATCGCGACTCAAACGGCCGACATGAGTCATCAATCCACCGACGAGCCCAAACATATGAGCCGGGTCCACACTTTGAATGCCAACCGCTCCTGCCGCCCGAGTATGGAAGGAGACCCGGTAGTAGCCGGTCAAGTGCACACGATACGCACACAGACCTGATATATATATATATATATATATATATATATATATATATATCAGTAAGGGGGGTATGACAGCATTTTGGGGTAACTTGATACAGAACTGTTTCGGGCTTATTAGCCTTCATCAGCCAAGCATAACCCTGAACACCAGCTGGTCGGACAACACAAACATACGCACTTAGAGACGGCGCAGTTGGTCCACCACTGGTGTCTATCAGATGGGTCATAAGCACTTCATCGAACCGCAGTTCATCAGTGCCTCGCCGCCTGCCATTTGCTGTCACTGCTGATCGGGTATATATTCACTCAGAAATGTGCAAACTCCGATCGAATAGGCTTCCGAACTAAACAAAGTTCGTGTGGTGGTCAGAGGTCCCCAACGGGTGACCGCCTGCCAGGCCGATTCCGGCCAAGTCATAATAGCCGTAAGGGGGTTGTGACAGCAATTGGGGGAAACTTGAAAGGGAACTGTTTCGGGCTTATTAGCCTTTGGATGAACATCTCAGTTTCATCATATTAACGATCACGACCGACAAAGCAAAGAGCCCGTGGTGCCGAGGTAGAGTATTCAACTCAATATCCGAAGGTCCCGGGTTCAAATCTCCGGAAGTTTGACCCTTGACATTGAGTATGACTGGCTGATGACGGCTAACAAGCCAGAAATGGCCATCAGGTCTCCCTTTTATTTATCGCTATTCCATATAGTTTTTTTATTTACTAATCTTTCTCGCCCTCGCAGATTCCCATTCACTCGAATTCGGCAGTCCGCCGTCGCGGTATTGATGTCGACTTAACTTGGTTGCACGCTCCTCTGGAGGATCACGCGCTCCCGCTGCTTGAAATGGTGGGCTCAGGATGCTGCACTCCCATTCTGAATCATTTGCTCAACCTTCCTCTTGTTCAAGTTAGTCTGGACCGTGTCCAGCCCATACCGGAGTTTGTCCGCATGTTTTCGTCGGCAGTTGCTGGGATGCCTGTCACAGACCCTCCTGGTTGTGAGCCTCCTTACTTACTGTCTGAAACGCCGGAAGCCCTTATCGGAGTTTATGATTTTTGCAGGTCTCCTGATCGTGTTATTGCGGCCTCCGAGACGTTGGTTAGTCATTTGTAACATGACTTTCACGTTCAAACATTTAATGTCTACTGGCAAATGCCAGTAGATAGTGTCCATATAAGTCCCACTTGCGGGTGTGGAAGCCTTTGTCCTTTGTTTTGATTTGTTGAATTCGTACCTGGTTTTTATCGAAAATAATAGCTTTTAAAGAAGAAGTGACAGGCGTAGGATATTTTAGCCAATCTGCGTATATTACGGCAGACGCTGACACGATTGTCAGGGCATTTTTGCTCGTAATACAGTAGTCGCCGGCCATTAAGCCCACCTCGGGCCCAGACCAAATCGGGCTTATTAAGCGGCGGGTGCAATAACCGGAGAGTCCTAGTTCTTGATTAGCAAACACAGGATAGGCACCATACATTACATACGTACTGTATTATGTGTAGAGCTTGGTTATGTACAAGAAAAGAATGCTGTTTGCCTGTATTTTACCTAATAACAAAAGCAAAAAAATGATTTGAGACACGTTTAATAGAAGCGTTATTGTGTCAGTTGTTTTGGAGGAAACTTCACTCGCAAGTGCTCTTTGATGTCCTTCTCCAGGCACCAGAAATCATCGAATTTTCTGAAATCCGATGCCTGTTGACTGCTTTGTGCACTCAGAGAGATGAGAATCTCACTCTATCCTGTTGGCAAACTGGGCTTTGTAGCCGGCGACTGGGCTTATTAGCCGGCGGATTTTGCTGTGTAAAATTCCTTCCCAGGCTGATTAATATGCGGCTGGTCCTACTAACCGTTGGCTTAATAACCGGTGAATACTGTACTATGCAATATAAAGTTGTATAAATTCGCGACATAAATCTCGTGACATTACCATCCTGGGCTTTTTGCTTCACAAATTCACACTTTGGATGCGAGTTTGAGGACTAAATAAGCTCTACGTGCCAAGGCCACATCTCCTCACTGGGTGGTTTAGTGCCATTATGCTTAATGATGCCTAAAATGTAAAAAAATTTTTCACAAGACCGTAGGCTTAGCAGACGTTTGTGTACACGTTATTTTGAAATTCGATATTCCCGCAGGCTGTGCCTATAGTTTTGCTCGTGCTTAAAAGCATAGCCCTAAGGGTTGAATTTAAATATTTTTCACTTTTGTTGCAGGTAATAAACATTTTGCACTCTTTCTGTAGGCAATGGTGAAGGCCAAACTGACTTCGGAAGACGATCTGCAGTCCGATGGATGGATTCCTGTCTCTTTACTCTGCCCCCTCACTCTCACGCGTATCGAAGTGAGTCCGAGCATTTTCAGCGATGCTGTTGCACCGTTCACCGCTTATAATGGATTTTTTAGAAGGTATTATTCAGGAAGCCACCTAGTGTTCTGTGGAGAAGTTTGTAGCCGTCGATAACAACCGTCCAGTCGGCGGTGTGAGTGATTTTGTAGTCCTATGTAGGAATCCCATTTTCTCTACAGATTCCTGTGCGCTCAGTGAGCTGTGACCATCTGCAGTGCTTTGACCTCTCCTCCTATCTGACAATTAACAAGAAGCGTCCTCGGTGGTCCTGTCCTGTCTGCAGTTCGCCAGCCCCATTCCGCGATCTGCGACGCGATGAGTAAGTGCGCCCGTGATCTCCACTTTCCCTTCTTTCTAGATTGATCTGTGTACCTCATGAGTTAGTTTGGTTTAACCATATTTTTTGTTTTGCAAAGAAAAAGGGCTGGGGTGACCTGCTTTTCTTGCTTTGTTGGGACCATTCAGCCGTACTCCTTAGCACAGGTCATGTTTAAGTGGACATTGTGTCCCTACCTACTGTTCATCGGGTGTTTGATTCAGACGCCTGCCCATTTGAACCATGACACAATCAATGTCGGCTGCAGTCCGGAACTTTCAGTCCCATTTGTAGTTTAGCATGCAGATAAAGAAAAAGGTTTGTCGAGCACCGTATCAATTTGTTTATTATCCTGAGCTTTCGAACTCTACTACTATCTTGTGTATGCATCGGGCTCCTGCATACGTATCATCCCTACGTCTTTCTTTCCTTTAAGTTTTTTCGTCCAATTGATTGCCGATCAAAGTCTCAAGGATACCGAAATGGTTCACGTAGATGTCAATGGGCAGTGGCGAGAAGTCTCGAAACGCACAGAAGGCGATGCCTCTGCTGTCATATCAGTCAAGGAGTCGATTACTGCCATACTTTCTAACAACCCGAAAATTGCTGCTGTTCAGTCACCACTGAATGGGACCTCTACAATGTCGCCTTGTATATTGGAGTCAAATTCCTCGTCTAGACCCGTGACGCCAGTCGAACCTGAAGTTTCTCCATTCAGTGACTGTGTCGTTCGCCTTGACGACGATTATGATGACCAGGGGGGTGGCGCGATGCAGCCGGACCTACCCACTGTTGCCCGTCACACTGCATTCCATGGTTGCCGGGGTCAGCCCCTTTCTGCTGTCGTCACTAATGAACGGTTAGGAACGCGTACTTTTGCGACGCTTCATTCTGAACCGAGGAAGTAGGTTAATTTTTTCCTTCTCCCTCGTTAATTTCTTTCGTGATAAATTCTGGTTGCATTTCCACTGGCAAGTCTTTGTGGCAACATTAGGTTATCTAAGGTACTTATATCACCGCGAGAACCCAAACCATGTACAGTAGTCGCCGGCTATTAAGCCCACAGCAGACGCGTCTCCGACCGCGTTCCCACCCACCCTCAGGGTGGCCAAGGTCTGCTACACCAAACCTCCCTATGGTGGATCCATCTCTTCTCATCTCCATCTGTTTTTTTATGACAGAGCAGCCTCTCTTGACTATGCTGCTCCGACTTCTCATCGCCGCCGGGATTGAAGCCCACCCGGCGGAGTTCTGGATCCACCAAGGGCTACTTGCCTGCCTGCTCACGGTTAATAAGCCCGCCGCTTATTAAGCCCAATTTTGTCTGGACCCGACGTGAACTTACATGGCGACTGCTGCATTAAGCCCACGGTTAATAAGCCCGCCGCTTATTAAGCCCAATTTGGTCTGGACCCGAGGTGGGCTTAATATCCGGCGACTACTGTAATAAGAATGTGATGATAATAGCTGTTTTACGTGTGGGTCATCACGGCGAGCAGTGGAAGAAGTATGTGAAGAGCAACGAAAGAAACTCCAAAACATACGTCAAACTTATTCGTCTAAGCTTGTTTATAGCAATGAATTTGAGCGCTTTGATCGAAAAACAAGCAAGAACAACCTAAATAAATAAATGGTAGTGGAATAAACCACCACGGAAAAAAATGCGATAGGCCAAGCACCGATGGGACGAATAACAAATTGGAACTAAGAGAAATAGGCGTTAATCAGATCAACTGTGAAAATTGACTCCGAGTGGAGGCGATGAACATCAAAGCCAGAGAAGGTATGAAAACGCAACCAACTGAACAAGTAAATAACTGAATAATGCGAGCAATGAAATATTTATCTGTTTCTAAGTAAGTTTCTGCATAAAGTACTTGAAAATGTAAATCATTTTGTTGTTACATCCATATAAAAAGTAGTAACGGTGAAGGGATTTGTAAATAAAGCTGAAGGCAATGTATATAATACATCCTTTTAAACTGTAGGCAAACTGCTGCAGGTAACAAAAAAAGGGCATGGTACTCTGCTGTCTTCACCGATAAACAGTCAGGAAAACTTCCCTCTGAAGCGCTCGATTCTGCACCAACGAAGTAAGTTACTGTTTTCTATCTTCTCTCGGTAACTTCACCAATCACTTTTGCTTCTCCATTGACAGCTCTTTGCTTGTGTGCAAAAGTGGAGTCAGAATAAATAGCAAGGTTCGAGTTCCAGGTATGGATAAGGAAGAAGACTTGTCGAGCACCGGATCAATTTGTTTATTGTCCTGAGCTTTCGAACCCTTATAGGAGTTCATCTTCAGAGATAAGAAGCAGCAACTAAAAGGAGGGTAATTATAGTGGTCAAAGGCCAATCAACTGTCAGCGGTCGTCAAGGGAAGAGACACATAAACCAGGAAGATGCAGGTCGGGGGGATGGGAGCAATTATAGTGGTAAACGCTAATTAACTGTCAGTGAAGACGGCTGTCGTTCGGGATCATGAGCAGTAATTAATGCAACGCCTTGTCCCCAGGGTAGAGCGTCCCGGTGATCCTGCCTCCTCTTCTGGCCGGTTCTTAGTGGGTTCCTGTTCGTTTTCAATTCTGACGTTAGGCGTGGCCTTGTTTCGTCCTTCGCTTACATAATGGCGCAAAACTTTGTAGGCCGTGGGGAGGTCTAGATGCCTGTAGACGGAGTTGGCATCTGAGTACCATGCCTCAATTGTCAGCCTTTCGGCTTTTGAGTTTCCTCGGCCTATGATAGTTGCTCCTTGAACGTCGAAGTTGTGGCCAGTTTCTCCAATGTGTGCTGCAAGCTGCGAGTTAGGGTCTAGTTTCTGAGCCGCCCGTTTGTGTTCGCGTAGGCGTGTCTGCAATTTTCGGCCTGTTTCTCCAACATAATTACAGTCTCCGTCATTACAAGGTATCTTGTAGACAATTGCAGAGGTTTCGGCGTATTGTTGCCTCAGGTCGATGGGCTATGCCCACTCCAGCGGGTTGTAACAGTCGTGAGACTGATTCAGATATTCCTTTTATGTAGGGAATGGCCCTCCAGACGTCAGGTTGTTGTTGCATCGGCCGTCGTCTGTTCACTCGGCGCCTGTTGCGTTTGATAAATGACATCGGGTATCCATTGGCTTGGAAGAGTTCATAAAGGTATTGTTGTTCAACTCTTCTGTCCGCAGGAGTGCTACAGTGTGTTTCAACCCTTTTGAAAAGAGTACGGACGCATCTGCCTTTGTGACACATGGGGTGATTGCTGTTGAAGTGTAACACTTGGTTAGTGTCGGTGGCTTTTCTGAATACTGTGGTTTGCAGTAGTCCAGTTGAATACCGTCGCACAAGGACATCGAGGAAGATAAGTTGATTGTTTCTCTCCGCTTCCATCGTGAATTGGATGATTGGATCAACCAAGTTCAGTAAATCTTCGAGGTGTTCGATATCAGATGTTTTGACAACGACAAAAGTGTCATCCACATAACGAGCCCAAAACTTCGGCTGATACTTGGGGAAGACCAAGTGTTCTATCCGTTGGAGGACCACTTCAGCAATTAGGCCTGATAGGGGGGAGCCCATGGGAGTGCCTTTTATTTGCTCGTACATTTGCCCACCAAATGTGAAGAAGGTTTAAAGGCAAGGTCGTAGAAGTTCGAGCAAATGGTCACACTTCAGAGGTTTTCGCTTTCGTCGTAGCGTTCATTTACAAGTTGTGCCATAACATCAATCGCTAGTTGTTGTGGGATAGAACTGAAGAGTGAAACCACGTCGAAGGATACCATAGATTCGTCTGGCTCAAACTTCCGATCTTTTATCCGTTCAAGGAACTGTTTGGCAGAAGCTACGGTTGTTACTGAACCTACTGCAAAGAACTGCAGATGAGTAAACATCCACTTTGCCAGACCGTATGTAGGAGTACCACGAAGGGATACGATTGGTCTAAGTGGTATGTTTTCTTTGTGGACTTTCAGTAGGCTATAAAATCGTGCTGGGGCCGTGTCGGTTGGTTTCATGGAAAACCAATCGGTGGGCGTGATTGCACCGTTTGCCTTGAGTTTCTTCAGGCTCTTGCTCATTTTGGTAGGTAAATGTTTCATTTCGCTGGCTGGACATGTCCTGTACGACGCTTTGTCTTCAAGTAGGCTCTGAGCATTCGCTTGGTAGTCAGACTTGTCGAGCACTACTGTAGAACGACCTTTGTCAGCCGGCAGAATGACTACTTCATCGGCCTTTAAACTTTTTAATGGTCTCTGTTCTTCTCGGAAAAGAGTTTCACACCTTTTGCGTTGCATAAGCAGCGATGATGTTTTATGGCGGATTAACTCTTTTGTGTCTGAGGCCTTTGATGATTCAAGAGCTGATTCAAGGGTGGCGATGAATTCAGCTGGTGAAGCGTTTGGACGAAAGGTTGTGGACCAGGTCTGATTTCTTATCGTCAGTTGGTTTCAACCTATTAAATTTTCGCTCCAAAACCTCCCTTTTCTGGGCTTGCCTGTGACGTGCCAAAGCTGAGATTGTCTTTCCCAGATTATCAGCGATAAAATCTCCGAAGACTCAGAAACACTCTCTTCTGTCCTCCTCAATCTTAGCCTTGAACTTTTGAGGTCGTCGGTGGCAGTCGTCGATTCACGATGGAAGCGGAGAGAAACAATCAACTTCCCTTCCTCGATGTCCTTGTGCGACGGTATTCAACTGGACTACTGCAAACCATAGTCATAAGCGTGGAGCGACTTTTAACACAGAAGACGCTTCACCAGCTGAATTCATCGCCACCCTTGAATCAGCTCTTGAATCATCAAAGGCCTCAGACACAAAAGAGTTAATCCGCCATAAAACATCATCGCTGCTTATGCAACGCAAAAGGTGTGAAACTCTTTTCCGAGAAGAACAGAGACCATTAAAAAGTTTAAAGGCCGATGAAGTAGTCATTCTGCCGGCTGACAAAGGTCGTTCTACAGTAGTGCTCGACAAGTCTGACTACCAAGCGAATGCTCAGAGCCTACTTGAAGACAAAGCGTCGTACAGGACATGTCCAGCCAGCGAAATGAAACATTTACCTACCAAAATGAGCAAGAGCCTGAAGAAACTCAAGGCAAACGGTGCAATCACGCCCACCGATTGGTTTTCCATGAAACCAACCGACACGGCCCCAGCACGATTTTATAGCCTACTGAAAGTCCACAAAGGAAACATACCACTTAGACCAATCGTCTCCCTTCGTGGTACTCCTACATACGGTCTGGCAAAGTGGATGTTTACTCATCTGCAGTTCTTGGCAGTAGGTTCAGTAACAACCGTAGCTACTGCCAAACAGTTCCTTGAACGGATAAAAGATCGGAAGTTGGAGCCAGACGAATCTATGGTATCCTTCGACGTGGTTTCACTCTTCAGTTCTATCCCACAACAACTAGCGATTGATGTTATGGGACAACTTGTAAATGAACGCTACGACTAAAGCGAAAACCTCTGAAGTGTGACCATATGCTCGAACTTCTACGACCTTGCCTTTAAAACTACTTCACATTTGGTGGGCAAATGTACGAGCAAATAAAAGGCACTCCCATGGGCTCCCCCCTATCAGGCCTAATTGCTGAAGTGGTCCTCCAACGGATAGAACACTTGGTCTTCCCCAAGTATCAGCCGAAGTTTTGGGCTCGTTATGTGGATGACACTTTTGTCGTTGTCAAAACATCTGATATCGAACACCTCGAAGATTTACTGAACTCGGTTGATCCAATCATCCAATTCACGATGGAAGCGGAGAGAAACAATCAACTTCTCTTCCTCGATGTCCTTGTGCGACGGTATTCAACTGGACTACTGCAAACCACAGTATTCAGAATAGCCACCGACACTTACCAAGTGTTACACTTCAACAGCAATCACCCCATGTGTCACAAACGCAGATGCGTCCGTACTCTTTTCAAAAGGGTTGAAACACACTGTAGCACTCCTGCGGACAGAAGAGTTGAACAACAATACCTTTATGAACTCTTCCAAGCCAATGGATACCCGATGTCATTTATCAAACGCAGCAGGCGCCGAGTAAACAGACGACGGCCGATGCAACAACAACAACCTGACGTCTGGAGGGCCATTCCCTACATAAAAGGAATCTCTGAATCAGTCTCACGACTGTTACGACCCGCTGGAGCGGGCGTAGCCCATCGATCTGAAGCAACAATACGCCGAAACCTCTGCAATTGTCTACAAGATACCTTGTAATGACGGAGACTGTAATTATGTTGGAGAAACAGGCCGAAAATTGCAGACCCGCCTACGCGAACACCAACTGGCGGCTCAGAAACTAGACCCTAACTCGCAGCTTGCAGCACACATTGGAGAAACTGGCCACAACTTCGACGTTCAAGGAGCAACTATCATAGGCCGAGGAAACTCAAAAGCCGAAAGGCTGACACTTGAGGCATGGTACTCAGATGCCAACTCCGTCTACAGGCATCTAGACCTCCCCACGGCCTACAAAGTTTTGCGCCATTATGTAAGCGAAGGACGAAACAAGGCCACGCCTAACGTCAGAATTGAAAACGAACAGGAACCCACTAAGAACCGGCCAGAAGAGGAGGCAGGATCACCGGGACTCTCTACCCTGGGGACAAGGCGTTGCATTAATTACTGCTCATGATCCCGAACGACAGCCGTCTTCACTGACAGTTAATTAGCGTTTACCACTATAATTGCTCCCATCCCCCCGACCTGCATCTTCCTGGTTTATGTGTCTCTTCCCTTGACGACCGCTGACAGTTGATTGGCCTTTGACCACTATAATTACCCTCCTTTTAGTTGCTGCTTCTTATCTCTGAAGATGAACTCCTATAAGGGTTCGAAAGCTCAGGACAATAAACAAATTGATCCGGTGCTCGACAAATCTTATTCCTTAAACTAGAGCCAGTTTTAATATAGGTCCATTTAATGCATGTAATAGTAGCTGGTGACTTTAGCGGTAACAGCGGACTTTGGCAGTTTGTATTCTACTGATTTGGTGTTATTGTTGAGCCTAGTCTGCGTGATAGTTGGTCTTTACAAATGCTTGTATTTGACGACCTTTGTGCAGTTTTATTCTACCCTTCATTTTCAAACACGGTGTTCTAGCCTTTTAATCGATCTGGCTGCAAGCTCAGATGATGGTTCCGCTGCGTTTGCATCCGCTCCACCGCCTTCCTATCTCAAACCGTCGACTGCAGCGTCACCACCAACAGCTCCTTCCACCTCAACATGCCTTCCAGCAGTGGTGCCACCCTCTAGCCTCGCGTGTCTCCAGTCGGGCGTCCCCTCACCCCTTTCCGCTACATCGCGGGCTTTGACGCTTACTCAACCAACGCATAGTCCTTCTCTCCCTGCTGCTGCTGTTGTCAAAACCTCGGTAACTTACCCTACCCCACAGGCAACTGCGAATCCGTACCTATGTAAATCCGTACATCCAAGTAAGCAGAAGAGGGCCATTGATCTACAATACGAACTCATCACGAGTGTCGCTTCGTCTGTCGGCAATACGACTGCGTTCGCTGCATCTATGCAGTTTCCACAAGCGGTCAGTGCCACGATGGGGTATGTGGTTCTATTAAGTTAACTACCCGTAAGGCCTTCTGTAATGCATGCATGCCACTTATAGTTGTTTTACTGGTGGGATAAACCGACCTAAAATACAGTATGGCAAGTCCTGCATGCAACTTGCATGACGAAATTTAACTCGGTAGTTAAGCATGTATTTCAACAGGTTTTTTATCAAGTGAGTAGATTTAATAATTGGAAAGTCTTTAGTTTGGAAAACTACCCTCTTAGGTACGGTTATTGTGCGAAATAGGCACTAGTTTCGGCTAAATCATTAGTAAGTTTATATTGAAGAAATTTCCTATGCTATAAGGCACGACAGAATCACACTTTTTAGTAATACGCATTATGCTAAGGAAGAATTCCAGAATAAGTTAAAAAAGTGGAAAAATTATCCCTTCCAGAACTAGAAAATGTTGTCCAAAGTTCCTCAAACAAAAGTGTAGCCAACTTTAAGAAATCTCTTTTACATGCAGAAACAGTGTAGATTTATATTTTAAAAATTGTTTAGGTGACCTGTGTAGTTTTGACGCATGTAATGCAGTAACAAAAAGTACATTGCATTTTTTTTAAACCGCACCACCCACCTTGCAGTTTTAGCAAAGTGTCCGCATATGTTACCGAGCAGGTAATGTAAAGAAGGCCGTATAGAATGTCAGTAATGTAGAAATATACTTTGTGTAAACTATACGTTCCGCTTATGCGTTATTTAGAAACGCAACTGACAGAAGAATAATAAGTATTTCAGTACACAGGTGTACTCCTATCTGTTCCAGGATACAGCAACCCTGGCTGTTTTGTCAGGCGAGAGTTTGACACTCAAGTACAAAACAATTATGTCACTCGCTAAGTTTAAGTAATCAATGTGTTACCGGCAGGCATTAAGACTGCAGGATACGCGTATTTCTAGCTTATTAGCTTTCGTCAGCGGCAGTTAACCGACTCCCGTATAGTCACAGAAACTGCCGCTACACTCGAGTTTTGAACACGCGACCAGTGAGCTAGAGACCAACGTCCTATCCACTGGGCCATCGGGTCGACGAAAGCTGACGAAAGCTAATGAACTGGAAATATGCGTATCATGCAGTCCTAACGTTTGCCGGTAATACATTGGCTAATAAGTAATTCAAAAAAAATTGTCAGATATGTGACCTGTTTTTTGCGTTCACAAACTTATAACGGATCAGCGAATTAACCCGTGTAGGCGGAAAATAATCCACTATAAAGAGAAAAGTATGCTCTTTCATCTCCAGTCAAATTCAATCGTTTATCTTCAGGTACATAAAAGAAGTTGTCAAAAGTCCCTTATTTTCCTGTGACATTACCTTGGAAAAATTTAATATACACAGAACTTCGTCAGCTAAATATCAAATTAAAGAGATAACCTATTATGGAAGGTTTTTTTAATCTTAGGAATAGTAATATGCGTGGTATGTTGCAGACGTTTTTTATGCTTGACAATGCACTTTGCTGTTATGGCACATTTTTAATTATGACCCATATGGCCATCTTCATCGGAAGTAATATCCAAAAAACTCATTTTTTCGGTAAATACTCTTTATTTATCTTATTTTAAATGCTTTGATGTAAAAGTCGAACATAAGCGCAATTTATCAACTTATAAATGAAGACACTAAAAAACGAGCGAAATGGTGAGAGACTTTTTCCACGATATTTAATATGTAGTTATCCATTATTTGTAATATGTACAAAATATTTTGACTCAGAAAAGTTATTGTTATATAAGGAAAGTGGTTGCTTTAAGTTTTCAACTTAACAAAATATTCAAATTTATTTATCTAATTGATAGCTATTTTGTACGTCTCCAGAATTTGGGGATTATCGAGAGAATTTTACTTTTCTTAACAAGCACTTCTTATATTTCTTTAAAGTACTTACTATGCCTAGTGCTGCTCATGATTATTTCTTAGTTTTCGTAAATCCGTTCTCGCCGGTATGCGAGTAATGACCAAACTTTTGCAAACCTAGGCATGTTGCATATGCATTTATATGTTGCTAATAGAAGCGAAAATCCGAATCCTGGGCGTAAATGAGAAGAATAGGTGATCACGGGAACCATATTTGTACTTTCCTGACATTTCAAAAGCGTACAGGCTGCCATCATCAGGGGTGGGGGTTGTACCGCACCTCACAGTATTTATAGTAACTGACAGTCATAGTCAATAGAGTTTAAGCCAATGCAAAGGAAGGGGGGATGAACTATTAATTACTCGAGACGACACTTTACGGCACCGTGCTGTTCGCTTATTGGCTACTTTCGGGAGAGGTCCTTCCATGTTTTCACGTATTCCTTTAGTATGATTGATTTTACTATGTGATTTTATTTAGAAATGCCGACGATAATTATTCTGTAGGGTTTCATCTCCTTCAATGTAGCTTAACTGAGTAAGGAAATTCAAAGAAAGACGGTGCACGAAATGCAGCTTTTACTGTACTACTAATAATAAGAAAGCCACACTTTCATGTTCCATTGACTTACTTTTCGCGATTTTCGCTTGTTTTAGCTGGAAGCCCGATTTTCTCTTTTTGTCGCGCGCGCGCAAAAATCAGTCCACGGAAAATGAATGTGTGGCCTTCTTATTAATAAAGAAAACGACGATTTGACTTCAGGTTCACCAATTGGTTTGTCCGTTGCATTTGGTGCCCATTGATATTCGAATGCACCCCACCCGCTGAAGTAGCTTTTAAACTAAGCTTCAAACTATATATTAAACTTTAATAGATAAAAGTAAGGCAAACAAAACTCCATACAATCATATAATATCAAAGAAATATGTGGATAAAAATGTCAGGATTCTCGAAAAAGTAGCCAATCAGCCAACAACATTTTGTTGTGCGTGCGATAGGTAGTTCATCCCCTTTCCGGTTGTAGTGCGGCTACGTGTGTCCACCATGGGCTCGCGAGGGCCCGGATTCACATTCCGTCTGTTTTTGTGTTCAC
>JAYGXS010000008.1:16403127-16444301 GCA_036362985.1 Ligula intestinalis
TCTCTCGTTACCAGCGATGGTCCATCCTCGCGGTTGACTACAAGTGGGTGTGCATGCAATCTTGTGCAGAGACGTTTGCCCGTTTCGCCAACATACATGGCTCTGCAATTTCGGGAAGCTATACTGTAGACGACGCTGGTAGCGGGTCTCATTATCTGCTGCCGGATAGTCGAATCCGGTTTATGGGCATACTTAATTGAAAAAGGAGTCAACATTCGTGCGGTCGCTTCCGAAACATTCCTCTTTTAAGGGATCGCGAGCCAAAATTTTGGTTTGTCGTCATTTGGTCTTTCATGGGTGGGCTTTAGTCGGCACTTGCATATGAAATACCGTGGATAACCACTTGCCGTAAACAGGGATGGAGGTATTTTGCCTCCCTCTCCTCCTTTCTCCCGTCCTCGTCGCTACAGTGTGTTTGAACGCGTTGGAATAGAATGTTTACACAACTGCGTTTGTGACCCATTTGGTCGTTACTTCCTACTTGGAGGGTGCGTATTGTTTTTGTTGACTTGCGATATAGTGTAGTTAGTGTCCCCCCCCCTTAGAAGTCCTCGTAATTTGTACATCCTGTTGCTTTTTTCTTCCATCGTATCTTGGATGTTGGTGAATAAAGAGTGCAGTAAATCATTTTTCAGTAAATTCTGTACGTCGCTCTTTTTGATTACTTAGATCGCGCATGCATGAATCCTATACGTCGTTTCTTTTGATTAGTTATATCGCACATGCATGAGCACGCTCTAGCCGTAAATTGAGCATACGTACGGTCGCATATCGCTATACGCAGCCTCGAAAATAGCCACCAATTTGAATTCGACAGTGCACAAGTAGTCGGTCGAAGTGAATACAAAATGGCGCCAGTTACTTGTTTAAATAAAATACGAAGACGTAAAATGCGCTCCTTTCTGGTAAGATTTTAAATGCGAACTTACTCTAATCCGTAATGGCCAATCACAGTGTAAAAAGAATTATGAAGAATAAACTGGCTGTCATGGTGCCCGCGACCACCGAGTCTCTGGAAAAAGACGAAATTGATAGTCCGGGTAAGTAGATGTCTGTAGGTAGGATGTTTTGGTGTCCTGTTGCTGCAGAATGCCTATAATAAGTAGGTCAACTTTATTAAAGTATTTTAGAGGAAGTTTTCCTCAAACCATATTTTTTTACATTCTTAGACCTTCAGCACCAACAAAAGACGGAGACAGAGAGCCGCAAGTCGAAACGCATACGCCAGAGTTCATTAAATATTGTCAGGCTAAGAAACTTCTGCCAACGGTTGTGCGGTGTTACTGTGGCCGCGTAATGAACCAGCAAATCCTTCGGCAGCACACGGACGGCTTTGTCTTCAGATGCAGTCGTTGCAGACGCAAAAGGGCACTACGTACGGGATCTATATTTGAGAACAGTAGGCTGACGGTACAAAAGATTATGAAGGTTTGCCTAGCCTTCTTATGCGGAAAAGGGGCAAAAGAGTGTGCTAGAACAATTGGAGTGAGTTGCTGCACTGCCATTGAATGGTACAGCATGTGTCGAAATGTATGCTCGAAGGCCCTCCAAAAGGAAGTGAAACGAATAGGAGGCCCTGGTGTGGAAGTACTAGTAGATGAGGCGCGAATAAGCAGGAGAAAGTTCAACGTCGCAGGGGCCAAAAGACAACACTGGATTATGGGCATGTATGACACAGCTCGGAGGAAAGCTCTGTTCAAGCAGATCCGCGATAGAAGTTGGCCATCCCTGAGGGCTGTCATCAAGAAATGGGTAGCAAAAGGCAGCATTGTTGTAACTAATGCATCGAAAGGGTATGCGCGCTCGCCCTTGGCAGGTTACCAACACTTCACGGTTGACTTTTCAAGGAATTTGATAGACCCGACAACTGGAAGGTACAGCAACGCTATTGAGAGCTATTGGTTACGCCTCAAACGCAAACTACGTAAGCTAGGGCAGCTTTGTGGTCGGTCTGTGTGGGCCCACATCGACGAAGTACAATACAGATTATGGTTTGGAGTAAGGACAGATAGCCTGCCAGCTGCGTGGGACACCTTCCTAAGACACATAGCGGATGCTTATCCCGTAGACGTTAGAGCTGCTACGGCCAGTCATTCGCAAATTGGCGCACCTTACGTAGCCGCATGGAGGGACTGGGGATGGAGATGACTGGTCCAATGAACGTCGACAGAAAAACAACAATATGTACATAAAGAGCCGTCTTGTGTTTATATTTCTTCTTTGGAACAATATTTAACCTTTGTTTTTTTTCAATTTTGCTACTATCAAACTCTTCTTCACATGTGGCTGAATTTCTTCCTTAGGTATAACACGGTAAAGGCACTGCACAATATAAGTTGAAAACAAACGTATAACCAGGTTGACGCGTCCCAGAAAATGATTAAGGTCTGCGCACTACAGAAATTCAGTAAAGAAAGCATAGTGTCTCGAAAAAGTGATGAGGCGTAGTGGGTCAAAAGTCATCGATGAGAAAGCGAATTAAAGGATTGTTTACTAAGTTTGGTGGTGCAAGTGCCATTTATTGGATGAAGGATCAGAAGGGGAGATTTAACTAAGGTACGTTTATGAACGTGTATAAAGGTCCATATGAAACAAGGATGGCGGGCGAATCGCCCTGTAATTGTAGAGTAGGCGTCACAAATCGCACTGGTCACCGGCACGTCCCGTCGGTCTCTCCTCCAGACGACGACATAGTGCAGCATCTGCCGGCACCGCGGCAGGGGGCGTGCAATATTGTCTTCCTTCACGTCACAAGGTGTTAGTCAGCAGGAAACAATGTTCCCTGCTTTAGATATCGTAACTTGGTGTTTGTGTTGAAGGGGCAAAGTCGTAACTTGTTGCCGCATCGTGTTCCCTGCAGATTTGCAGAAGGAGGCTGTTCTCTTTACAGTCTTCCAGATAGTGTGGATCGCGTTAGGCAGCCTGATCTGTTCCGAAACGGCTGTTGAAGTCGCCAAGGACAACCATTTTATCAATCTTCAATACAGACGCCGAGGGGACGTGTGCGTCGTGGAGTATAGTCAAGTCAAGCTTATTAAGGAAAATATAGGCAACCGCCTTTGAGCTCCCCATTGATACACCGTCGTTACGAAATGCATCGGAACAGCCGAGCATTTAAAAAAAGAGTCGTTTGCATAATTGTAGGCGACTACTCACTTGTTCCAAGTAATACAATTACATGTGGGGATTTCACTGAACACGAGCCAGCAGACAGTGATGAAACCCCCAAGGTATGGCTCAGAATTAAAAAATGGAATGTTATTTGAGGTTTTTTAGGAGAAAAAAGCAGTCGCTCGTGGGGGAAAGTATTTGAAAGATAGGACCGGCATACTGCTGTGAATTCTGGTGGTACGCCAGGGGAGCCCATCG
Organism: Ligula intestinalis; assembly: GCA_036362985.1. Classification (NCBI taxonomy): domain Eukaryota; kingdom Metazoa; phylum Platyhelminthes; class Cestoda; order Diphyllobothriidea; family Diphyllobothriidae; genus Ligula; species Ligula intestinalis. The sequence goes on from JAYGXS010000008.1 coordinate 16,406,497, forward strand.
TGATAAATATCTTTTATCTGAAGGTCCACACGAAGAGGAGACCGAAGAGTCACGAGAGAATGCCGCGCAGTCTAGGGTCAGTATTGTGGTAAAGGGGACTGCTAATCCGATCGTTGCAGTGAGGTGAAGGCAGCGCGAAGGTATTGGGTTATGCATAGTGAAAAACTACGTCGATTAAATAATAATACTACTTGAAATAGAAGCATATATAGTAATTAAATGTTTGGTTTCAGAGAGGCCCCTGGTTGTTTAAGCCGAAGTGGTGGCACGTAAGGCTGTGCTGGTCAAGCTTCGTCTTAAAGATGTCCACAGACAGGGACATGATGTGATGTTCTTCACTTCATCTGATCTCGTTACTGGAGAGGGTAGGGGCATCGATACTGATAATGGTAGCAAATGTGGTACCCTAAAAAGGCAGGCGTGGGGTCACTGTCGGTCGTTGATGCCGTGGGGCAAACAGGGAAGTCGTCTTACGATTCCGTTCCGAATGGCAAAGGTAACAACAGCGTCGCATGTCTCTGCCTTTGGTTGACTTCTCCAGTAGAATATGTAGCTGTTCTTCAGCTGCTCCTGTTCGAAGAATCGAATCTAGCAGCTAGCACCGATTTCCACCTTGTAGAAGCCCGCAGACCGCTTCCATATGAACGTTATGAAGATTACAACGTCAACCAATTCAATGAGTTTAATAATCCTACCACCGGGAAACCCAAAACAGGATTTAGGCCTATTGGCACAGACTGAAACGCGAACCCTACGAAGGCGGGCCTGTGGCTGCCTCTGCGATCATAGCCTACATCTATGAGACGCAATACTGACTGTCGTTTAATCTGAAAGCCATAGCATTTAAAGGAAATTATTCCTGTTGCATATAGCCCGAATATACCTTATGCAGTAGCTTGTCCTCCGGGGAAATTTAAGAACAGCTGCCACTATAACGACACTTGATAAATTTGTTTTCTTTGTCCATAAAGTCACCTGCAGTTAACTGTCTTACTGTGTAATGTACCTGAAATCTAACTGAGGCTTAACAAAAATGAAAGCTGTCTGCCGTAGCGAAGCGTTGTACCGTGAATGCCGACATAATATTGCTGTGAGGGCCTGAGAAACGAGGCCCAAAGCAAAGGCAGAGCGGGGTTAGTGAGTTCCGTTAACGGTCGGTAAACAAGTATTAATAGTTTTTATCTTCGGTTGAATAATTTTTGGAATTCTCCACGTCCATCTCCAGGGAAATTCTGTTTAAAGTACATATGATTGTTGCCCTCTTCCAAAAGCTATCTCCTCCACTGTTCCTCCCCTTTGTTTTAATCCCTTTACACCCATACTTCCGTCGGTCTATCGCTGCCCATTTTTAGATATGCAACTGTTGCGCCTGGTTGACCTGAACAAACTTGACTCACTTTCCCTCGCGTACAACACAGCCGCGGCCTACACCGAGGGCCACTCCAACACTCCTGGCCCCCTGCTGACGCATAGTGGGTTACTGTACATGACACCTCTTTCCGGGCAATGTTTCACACGCATTGGACGCCAAAGAAACTGGCTACCAAGAGCGGCAACCAGGAGTGGATTATCTTAAGTGAGATCCAACGGTCGGCGGACTCTATCTTTTCTCGAGATAAGGCTCTGAGGCAAAAGGTCCGGGCGCAACCGGAGATAGCGTCCGCCGATACTACCGGAATCGATGCGGGGGATTTGCAAAATCCTCGACCGCACCTTAATGAGATGGCGGGATAACCTCACTCGGACTTTGGACAGTGGCGCCTAACAGTCAGGGTCCGACTTGAGTGAGGAGCGAGTACCCAACAGGACCACCCGGGGATGGTTCGTCCGGTTCTCCGGATCGGCCGCGGTGCGTCGGGAGGCATCCAGCTTACGGTGAAACCGCTCGATCATACCGTTGAATGCGGGAAGATAGGCTGTAGAACGGATGTGATTACACCTTAAACAAAGGGGAATGAGCCTAGAAAGGGTTCGATTCAAACTGGGCATTGCGATCAGTCGTTAATCTAGAGGAGCAACTAAAATGGCAATCCAACAGCTGAAGAATGTCTGAAACACCGTGAAGGCATCGACATTAGTCTGAGGGATAGCTTTCAGCAACCGAGTGAATCGGCTCTCGCAGGTGAAGAGGTAGGAAGAGCTTTTGAACAGAAACAGGGGGCCTACGATGTCTAGATGGACGTGACAGAATCTTGAATTAGATGCGGGTAATACGTCAATGCGTGTTTTGTTTTGCCGGTTGCCGACTGAGGCATGCCTATGTCCAAGCTTTGAGGACCTTGTGTATCCCAGGCTAGATGAAGCGGTCGGAAACCAGCTTGTTGGAAACTCGACTTCCAGGGTAACATGTATTTGGTATGGAAGAGAAGACGTTATGACGAATAGATGGGAGCACAAGTGGATGGTTGGATGCGGTGGAGCCGTCACAAGGAAGGTTACCGTTGCCAGCAGTCAGTGGAAATTCCTTGAGATGGCGTTCGGAAACATCCTCATCACAGGCTGTGTAGTGGTCGCTGCCCGCCCGACTCCTGACATTCCTGTCAAGACTTCGATCCGTCTATACCTCAAGGTCGTGGCGGACGCCAGACTTGCTGGCGCGCGAGACACGGACCGCCCACGTTGATTTCTATCCACACGCTGTCTAACCATACTTCAAGGCTGATCCCGCCAATGAACGCCCTATCTCTCTGTCTACTGGCCTGACTGCTGTCAAACCAACACTGACTCGAATGGCACTCCTGGCCGGTTTTATGCACTCCAAGTCAAATCTCTTTCCATTTATTCTCCGTTCCTCTCTGTACACAATATACTGTTCCTGACAATCTGGCCTCTACCGACTTCTCTCCTTTACTAAGTAACCATGGTCTAAAAATCGCAGTTGGTAGGGTTTAACTCACTTAACTCTCTGCGATAGGTGAACCAACATAGTATTGCTCGGCAGCCATCTCAGCTAGGTCGACCCCGGGACTTAGTTGTAAATGAGCAAGGGGAGGCCTGGATAGTGCGCTAGCCAACTCATTGCGTGACCCGTCGATGTTGCGTATGTCTGACGTGAACTGAGAGATTTAGTCTAGTTGGCGTATCTCCCGGGGTTTAATTTGTCGAAGTCTGATTTCAAAGCGAAGGAAATGGGCTTTTAGTCAGGGAGCACTATGCAGTTCCTGCCTTAATCGAAGTGCTGGAAGTGTTTCATGGCGTGGCAGACAACAAGGAGCTCCCGAACAAATTTGCGATAGTGTGGTTTGGCATGTTTTGACTTTCTGGAGAGGAACGCTAAAGGTTGCGTTTAACCTGAAAGGTGCTGCTGAAGGACTGCGCCAACTACGACTGCAGCATTAACCAGCTGGAAGCTGTCAGTGATCCTTACGGTCAGCATTGTATGGTGAAAGTCGACAGCCTTGAAAAATTCTGGCCCGCGCGTGGTTTGAAATTTTTAAGCAGTGGCGCGTCAAGAGAAAAATACTTGTTTCCAACGATCAAAAGATAGTGTGTCAAGAACAACACATTGGAGTTACGTAAAAAGCAGGATACTCACAAAATGTGTTCATTGATCAAACCGTACCACAGTATTCCTCTCTTCAATCGTCATCTAGGTGTAAATCAATCTACTCGCACGGTTACTTTGTAACTACCAAAGCAGACTATCGTCCAAACTCTTCCTAAATGAAATCAGACAAACCAAACTCCTAAAACGCTGGTGCCGGTGAAACTCTCAGAAACTAGTGGACAACAAGAAGCAGGATAGAAAATGACAAAGGCTGAGTCGCTCCATTATATTATATCACATTTGTTTTGATACCAGTATTGGAGTAGCCTACTGCATAGTTAGAAACTAAACTAGTTTTGTTGTTACTACTGTTTTTATCAACCCTGAAGTAAGTTTACAAGTTTAGACATTTACCTAGTAGTCCGTCAAAGTTCTGCTGCTTAAATTTTAAAAAACAATCGTCTTAGGTAAAAAGATTCGACTTCTAAAGGATTATTGTATCAGCAAAGCGAAGTCTTAGGTTTTCTATCTGGTATATAAGACAAAAACTCCATATCTTAACCTTTTGTACTGCAAATACAACACAGTTATGCAGACCAGAAGCCAAATGCAAAATTTGGCGTGAGATGGGCTCGAACTCAAAGCCCCTCCGTGACAAAGCCGCGTCCCTAACCACTACGCCACCGACACACGGTGTGAAACAAGATCTAAAAGTCTTTCCAATTTGGTGTGACCGACGCAAGAAGTAGACTATTGCGATGTATATTATGTGCTAGCCTCAAAGTTTGATAAACTTGTCGATGTAATGAAAAATGTGCAGGAATTTCTGCTGCAGACCCTCGTTTCAAAGGGAAGAAATTAAAAACATAAAAGATTTATCCAGCAGACCCTCGTCTCAACAGAAAATCTGGCAGCTGCCACGCTTATGTGTAGAACACCTCAGAAACCTACGAGTGTGCCTGTACCTAAAGTACAGGCCCCCATAGTTGATCATGCAGCCACAGTGGAGGCAAATTCGAACACGCCCGCTGTGGACAACAAAGGGACGGCTAGGCCGCCACCAAAACCTAAGGCTCTCATAAAAAAATGACAAGACTGTGCCAACACCTAGCGTGAAGGTTCTTAAAGCTGCTGTGCCTGACCTCGCGAGCACCCTTAGCGACAGCAGCAAAGTCCATACTGGCGAAATATTGACTCCAGTCATTCCGAGCTCGAGGCCCACTGCCAGCCCAAGCTCCCGGATCGCAGACACAGATTCTGAGGCAAACTTAGAGACTGTCCAACACCGAAATGACATGGAACAATGAAGGGTCTGGCCTCCCGAATGCACATAGCAACAGAAATGAGGCCCATGCTGGGGAACCATCTACATCGGCCATCCCGTGCTCGAGTCTCACAGAAGCCAATCTGACAAAACTGTAGAAAACGTCTTCCAACACCCACAGGGACGACAACACTGTCTAGTTGTTCAGGGCCTAGAAAAATGTACTTCAGTCAGTTCAGACCATGGCAAGGAGGACATGGCGTCCTTCAATCGTGTTCTAAACGATCTGTTCGGGCCAGGTTTGGAATTTCCAGTTCTGAAATCATTTTCGATCGGGAAAACGCCTGAAGAGGTCACAGGTACGTCGCGACCGCTACCTTTAAAAATTTTGATGCAAAACGGGAAACACGTTCAACTGATCCTATCGAAAAAGACCAGCCTTCGTCAGTCACATAAAGAAGTTTTTTTTCAGCCGGAGTACTCTCCAGCTGAACGGCTAAAACGCCGAGAGCTAGTAGCGGAATTACAGTCGAGGAACAAAAATGATGAGGCAGGCCTGAAAATCTTCAACTGAAAGATCATTGAAAAGAAAACATCGAACTCACCCATAATACTCCGAACGATGGTCAAGAAGTGACTGACACAACCGGATTATACCGTTCAATGAAACTAAAGTGCATGTACACCAATGCACAAAGCCTGCTCTCAAAATAAGATGAGCTTAACATTATTATGTGCCAACTGGAACCAGACTTCGTCTGCATAACAGACACATGGTTGTCCATGAAAGTAAGCGATCAGGAAATTGCTCTTCCAGGGTTTCAAGTGTTCCGAAAAGATAGAGTCGAGCGTCAAGGTGGGTGTGTGCTAATCGATGTTAGACACGGCCTGCTCGTGTCCGACAAATCCGAAAACCTTGCAGGCAATATAGAGGTAATATGACTCACCGTTAGAACGCCGGGGTTACAAACCCTTGACATCATGGCGGTCTACCGTCCACCATCGAGCAAACAACAGTCAGACACTAGTCTGATAGGAGTCGAAGAATTTGCTAGGAGATCCGATGTCATGATCATGGGATACTTTAACGCTCCCCATATCGACTGGAACGTGAGTTCTGCGCCTGGCTCAGAAGTAAATTTCGATCAACGACTCCTACGCACCGTAGAGGAATCTTTCCTAGCGCAATACGTCCTATATTTAACCAGCCTACGCGAAGGGCAACAAGTCAATTGCTTTGACCTAGTACTTACCAAAGCGCCTGATAACGTGGACGTCGTAAATTGTTTACCACCTCTCGGAAAAAGTGATCACGTAGTGCTGCAGTGGGAGTATTCACTCTTCTCTGTGCCCGATCGTAGTGTGGCAACTAGACGCAACATCTGGAGAGGGAACTTTACATAAATGAAAACCACAGTGAGCGAGATAGACTGGATTGAAAGTTTCACCGGGTGCGTTCTCGATTATTGGTTGGCACTCAAACCGTATTACACGGACTTATTACCTAATTTCTGTCCTATCACGGTAAAAAAGTAACAAATAGGCGTCGATGGCTACCACCGGCGCTAAAGAGGGAAGTAAACCGCAAAGGAAGGATGTGGAAAACCTATCTCAGAGAGAAGACCCCAGAATCGCACAATAAGTATAAGGTGCAGAGAAACAGGGTTAAGAGCCTGATACGAAATAGCCGCCAAAACTTCGAAAGTAATCTAATAAACCGTGCAGTAGGAAACCCAAAGCTTTTCTACAGCTACGTTTAACAATGCACTCAAAATAGAGACCCTATTCCACTTTTAAAAACAGAAGACGGTGTAGAAATTTGCGAGATTGATGAAAAGGCGTACCATCTATCCTGCTTCTTTCAATCGTTCTTTACGAGAGAGGCTGACTTCACCGCTGTAAACTGCAGTGTGGATGAGATCAAGACCATAGACTCAGTTGCACTCACGGAAGCTACAATTCTGCGAGAACTTCTACAGCTCAAAAAACGATGTCGTCGGGTCCGGATGAGATACCTGCAAAGCTATTAAAAGAGCTAGCCATAGACTTGGCGGTACCCCTGTACCTAATCTTCCGAGCTTCTCTTAGTACTGGACAAGTGCCACCCGATTGGAAGGCAGCGTGGATCTCACCCATCCACAAAAGTGGGAGTCGGGCGACCGCGAATAACTATAGACCGGTCAGCCTCACCTCAATATCCTGCAAGCTCATGGAATGCATAGTCAAACGCGGGCTGATGCACTTTTTGGAGCAATATCAACTTCTTTCTGACAAGCAGCACGGATTCCGCAGAGGAAGGTCCTGCTTGACCAATCTGCTCTATTGTCTAGAACAATGAACCCGAGCGCTCTATGAAGGTATTGTGGTGCATACAGTCTTCGTAGACTTCAAGAAGGCGTTTGACACTGTGTCTCATCAACGTCTCTTATACAAGATCAGCCGTATAGGGGTAAGGGGCAACCTTTTACAGTGGATCGCAAACTTCTTGACTGGTCGTAGCCAGACCGTATGTATTGGCGAACAGCAGTCGGCGGAGGTAGCAGTTGAGAGCGGGGTTCCCCTGGGTTCCGTTTTTGGCCCTTTCCTCTTCCTTATATATATTGATGACCGCATAAGCGGAAAAGACTGCGAAATCGTTATGTTTGCTGATGACCTAAAACTTTGGAAGGTCATACGCAACCAAGACGATGAATTAAATCTCCAGGGAAATTTGCACCGACTGGAGCAATGGTCGACCCATTGGCTCAGGCCATTAAATGCGACCAAATGCAACTTAATGCGATTTGGTAGAACCAGCACTGCGCCTCGGAGGGTGTATTACCTGAATCACACGCGGCTGCCAGAGGTAGAGGCTCAGAAGGACCTGGGGGTGTGGTTCACGCCTTCACTGAAGCCATCACTTTGCTGCCTGAAGGTGGCTGAATCCGCAATATCGAGCTTGTATCTAATCAAGCGCGTCTTTGTTAAATTTCATAGTTGTATTAGGCAAGGTCTTCGGCACGTTCATGCGACCCAAACTGGAATTTTCCGTCCAAGCATGGAGACCTTGGGCAGCCAAAGACCAATAATTCTTGAAAGGGTACATCGATGCGCAAAAAAATTAGTACGAGGCCAACGGAACCTCCTCTATGAGACCCAATTGGTAAATCTTTACTTGTTTCCTCTGGATTATAGGCAGCTGCGGGGGACCTTATCCAGGCATTTCGCATGCTGCGTGTACAGGATTGCTACCTCGAAACAAATGACTTGAGCAGGCCACCACTTCTAGGCTGAGAGGACACCCTCTCAAATTACGTGTGACTGGGGCAAGACTTGACCGAAGAAAATCCTTTTTCTCTGAGAGGGTAATCCAGGCATGGAATGCCGTTCCTGTGGAGATTGTCATGTCCCCATCAGTGGAGTTTTTCAAGACAAAACTTGACCAGTACCGATTTAATGAGTGCCGTCGAAATTTAGTGCTCTGAATCCAAACATGAAATGCTATGAATATATACTCAAAGTAACTTTTAAGTAGTATTATTATTGAATCAAACTGCGTTTTAGGCCGTATTAGCTACCTGGCGTCTTTACTCACTATGCGAACTGCGCTGATCACGTCTGAGGTCGCATCTACCGCACCTTAGGTCCTAGACTACGCGGCCCTGTCACGCCCTATCTCATATCGACCTAAAAACCGACTGCTGACGACGTGACGGGTTCCTTGACTCTTGGCACAGCAAAGGCTTATCATGGTCGCATCTCCGGTTCTTGGGGACGTTCTCGTGACTCTGAGGTTTCCTCCTCTGATGTAGATATTACTCGCCATAGACGCCACGGCTGCCGCCAAAATTTACAGAAGCCTCCTGCTCCTATCATTCACATACTTTCCCCCACGAGCGACAGTTTTTCTCCTAAAAACCACGCATGACATTCCATTTTGAATAATGAGCCATGCCTTGCTCAGTTACACTGCTGGCTCGTGTTAACTGAGTTTGAGTTTATTACTTAAAACAAGCGAGTAGTCGTCTACAACTGTGTCCACGATTTCTTGGAAAGGCTTGGCTATGCCGATGCATTTCTTAAATACTATGTACCAAGAGGGAGTTCAAAGGTGTTTGCCTATATTTCCTTTCATAAACTTGAATTAAATTGACTATTATGATACTGCAGACTAATTTTTTTATAAACTTGGCAACTCAAGGCAACCGTGTTAGAAAGAAGAAACCGGTTACTTCAGACTTCCCTGTAATACGAAAAACCACTCATGGGTTAACTATCAAGTGGTTCGATTGAGCAAACCAAAGTAGACCGTTTTATGTTCGCCTTAGAAACTATAATCCATTAGCGTGGTAGCCAATAATGTCAAATTGAGGGAGACAATGCAACCCGTCATAAGAAAGAAATTACCGGTTGCTAAAGGTTTCCGTGTGGGAGTGCAATGAGGTGGAGCGAGGTAAAATGTTACATGGTTGCTTTAGAGATTGAAAACCAAGTCAAGGGATGTCAATCGTCCAAATTTGGCAAAAAACAACTAAACGTTTTAGTAATGAACACGAGATTTGGCAGTTTGCACTCTAATGATTTGTTGTTTCTGTTAGGTTGAGTCTGCATGATAGTTGCTCTTTACAGCTGCTTGTGTTTGACTGGGTGTATATAGTTTTATTCTTCTTTCCTTTTACAAACTCAGCGATCGATCGCGTTTGCCGATCTGGCTGCAAAGGCAGATTATGAATTTGCTGCGACGCCACTTTCCAAACCGAAACGTCGGCAGGAATGACGTCTTCACCAGCTCCTCTCATCACAAAACATCTTCCACCCTCTCGTGCGCCTTTTTTCCGATATGCTATTACCCGTACCCGCTCTAACGAAGCCCGGTCCGGTTGTCAAAAATGCTACTCAACCACCACGTTGTTCTCTCTCTGCTGCTTTTGTCAGCCTCTTTTCGACTTCCCTACCCCACAAACATCTGTACATGCGAACTAGGTGAAGATGGCTTGTTGCAGTGGCTTATATTAATAGCACATACGCTTGTCCCTACAAACTTCAAGCTTGGTTCCGTGTGGGAAGATAAGAAGTGAGGCGCAATTTGGTAGGAATAGTGGATAATAAGTAGGATGAATTTGGCTGTCGGACGAGCGTAGGTCTACACAAGATGAAGGCAGGTTACCCAGGAAAGGAGGGTTACCCGTCAGCTAAGCTGCAGGCTACCTGGCGCGTCCACGGGTGTCGGATAGTGGCATGGCCTTCAGTGAAGGTTAGCTGCGAAATAAGCAGGCTTCCGGGTCTGGCAAATAAGTAGTCGCGGACGCAGCAGCGACAGTGTTACCAGGGCGCGGTGGGCTGAGGTTTGGCGCACCGACTGCCTTATAAATGCCGCAAGTCGTAATGACGACACTGTGAAATGTCGAGCGTGAACCGCCATTAAATACGCCTGCTTGACGCCACCGCCACCACTGCCTTGTGGTTAGGTTCCTGGGCCAAAGTGCTAGAGGAGACAACCTCGAACAAAGAATCCGAGCGGCCGTTGGGGACCCACCTGTATTAAAAATTCCCAAGAAACCAAATGATGTCTCCTTACCTTACTAAGACCAATGCTACGGCGTCTGCGGGAACTGACGCGCTCCGCAACCCTTGTCCAGTGGTGCGGGCGAATAATGCGCAAGCTGGACTGCTAAACAAAAAACGGACTGAGGAAGTCAAGTTAAGCGAACGAACGTTTTCGATTAATTCATCATCAGCCAATACAGTAATATAAGGGAGGGTAGAGTTAACGAAAGTTTTAGGCAAACCAATCAGTAGTAACAAAGGGGAGAGAGGGGGGAGAGGTGTAAAAGGATCAAGGGGGATCAAGGTGATCAGATTCTAGTCTTAATTGGGGACAGAGAAATGGGGTGGGGGGAGAGGGGAAGGGGAAGGTGTCAGACAATTAGTTCATGTCATCCAGTGGTCCTCGTCTCGGGTTTTTTTGGGTTGTGTGAGGACGCAAGGTGTCAACGTCTTGAGACTGTGTCGGTGGCCTTTGGATGCTTGATGCCGCTGTCTCATCATTGTTTCGCGGCGTAGTAAGAGGCTTGAGGGCAGATTTTGAAAAGGCTTTTGGCCACGGGAGCCTTAGGGCCGCTACAAATGCTTTCTGCACACATAAAATTGGGTTTGTGAGGCGAATGGCGACTGCTTCTGCCGTCGCAAGTATCCGCTGACGCAGGAACTTAGAGTGTTTAGCCGGAACTTTGTAGACGACTCTAAATGCTTGGTTGACGTCTACCCGATGACCGCTGTCTACCAAGTGAGCCAGAATTGCGCTTGATATTGACTTAGTTTCGCCTCTGTTTAGCCACGCAGGGTGATGCTCTCTCATGCGCTTGGATAGACGTCTAATCGTTCGACCAATGTAACTTGCCCCACAGGAGCATGTAAAGTTGTAGATACACATTGATGTGGTCTGGAACGGCAGTCTATCCTTGCCTTCAAGGCGAAGAAGTGGAGTGCTTGAGAACAATAATCTTAACTTTGCTGCTGGATATGTACGCGCGATTGCAGCGTTCAGACGAAGCTGTAGAAGTTCGCTTGCTGAATCACCTTGAAAAGGCAGTGTAAGAAATACGATTTTCTTCTCAGCCGTCGGTACCTCCGGTCTTGGTGAACGTTCCTCCATAAACTTATCGATGAACTTATCGGGGAACCCATTTTCTTGTAAGGTATTTTTAAGCAGTGCGAGTTCGTCCTCCAGTGTCTCTGGAGAACATATTCGCCTAGCTCGGTTCGTGAGGCAGCGGACTAGGCCTCGTTTCTGGCTTAGTGGCACAAAACTGTAGAAGTTAGTGTATTGCCCTGTCCAGGTCTTCTTACGAAATACACTTCTAATTATTGATCCATCAGATCTTCTACTAAGGAGGCCGTCCAGAAAGGGGAGGCACTGTCTGTCCTCTTTTTCCAAAGTGAAGGTTAACGCTGAGTGCACCTGATTCACTTTATCTAAGAATGTGTCAAGCTCAAGTCTTCCGTCTGCTATTGTAAATATATCATCCACATAGCGAGCATAGGCTGGAAGGTCTTTTATAATAGGAGAAAGTTTGTTGCTCTCAATTTTGCCCATGAAAATATCGGCTAAAAGAGGTCCAAGCGGTGATCCCATCGCTACCCCATCGATTTGGCGGTAAAATTGGCCATTAAAGCTGAATTGCACGTTTAAAGTGCAGCTTAAGAGTAATTGCTTCATGTCTCCGATCGGCATGCCGATTGGGAACTCTTTTTTAACAATCCCGTCACACAAAAATTCTATGGTTTCTGTGAGGGGAATGTTGGTGAACAGTGACGCCACATCTAGGGATAACATCGTTTTACCGTTGATATTAGTGTTTCTTATGGATTCGACGAATTCAAACGTGTCCCGTAGGCTATGCAGTGCAATTTGGTGCCGAATCGGTTTCAACTTTTCTGCCAGCCACTTTGCAATTGCATGATATGGTGAGTTGCACATATCCATTATTGGCCGTATTGGAACGTCTGGTTTGTGAATCTTTGGCAAACCATAAAGCCTTGGGGGAGCTGTGCCTGTGGGTTTCAGCGCTTCTAACTCTTGTTCACTAAGAAAACCTCGGTCATTCAGTTTCCGAAGATAAGTAGTGAGTTGAGTTTCTATGTTCTCCGTTTGATCCTTATTCTGTCTTTCCCTTTTGAACTTAGTTTCGTCAGCCAGGATTGATTCAATCTTTGAGACGTAAATACTTTTACTCATAAGAACGAGACCAGAACCTTTGTCCGGTTTTGTCATGAATATATCAGTATTTTGGCGCAAAACTTTGAGCTTCTCCAAATGCTCTTTCGTGATGTGTCCAATACTTAACGGTTTAGTTCTAAGATATTGATAGCAGCAATTAACGAGTGTAGATTTGAAATACTCTGCCTCCTCTGGCGTTGTAGGTACTAAGTCATGTGTCTGACTCAAAAGATTTTCGAATTGCACTTCTGCCCCTAATCTGTTCAGCCTTCTATTAGGAAAACAAAATTTGTGGCCTAGGGATAGTATTTCAAGCAGGTGTTTGTCAAGCGTCATGTTGGTAAATTATGTACTTACCGCTCCGGATCACTTGGGAATGAGGATTGAGCCTTCGTCGGATTGATACTGCGGATGAGTTTTGTCCGTTTTACTTCCATACGTCTTTGATTTACAGTCTGTACGTAGCTGCTGAAGTTCATTCTTTCTTCATTGTTTAAGTCATCCAGGACTGCCATTCGTTGATGTAGATTTCGGTTAAGCTCACTGATCTTCATTGCGACACCTTCCAGGCGATTCTCGGCATATCTCTTTAAAGTTGTGTTCGAGATTATCGTCCGACTACTTCGAAGAGACCTCCAGTAATCGTGAGGATATTCACATTTGACTGTGCAGTTTGTGATGAAATCAGAAACTACATTCGCTTCGGAGAGGTGGGTGTTGAAACGCAGGTACTCATTAAGTACCTTGAACACCGAGGGATCCTTGGATTGTTTAAGTTCAGCTATGATACCCATGTAAGCATTGAGGAAGTCAAGTTAAGCGAACGAACGTTTTCGATAAATTCATCATCAGGCAATACAGTAATATAAGGGAGGGTAGAGTTAACGAAAGTTTTAGGCAAACCAATCAGTAGTAACAAAGGGGAGAGAGGGGGGAGAGGTGTAAAAGGATCAAGGGGGATCAAGGTGATCAGATTCTAGTCTTAATTGGGGACAGAAAAATGGGGTGGGGGGAGAGGGGAAGGGGAAGGTGTCAGACAATTAGTTCATGTCATCCAGTGGTCCTCGTCTCGGGTTTTTTTTTGGGCTGTGTGAGGACGCAAGGTGTCAACGGACTCTTGGTATTGGATGCTGGAATGTGCGAACATTTCTGGAACCTGGTACTCAAAGTCTGACAGCGCACAATCTCCATGAATATCACGTGGATGTTTGTTGCTTGTCAGAGGTCCGACTAACCGACTCAGGCGCCCGAGAAATCAAAATCCCGGGGGTTGATTCTCATTTCACCTTGTATAACAGCGGTCCGAGTGACCCATCTGGTAGACACGGTGTGGCTATTGCCCTCTCGAAAGAAGCTTACCGTGCACTACTAGCATGGGAACCAGTCAACGACCGAGTGGCCTATGTTCGACTTAAAGGCCATTTTACGAACATCTCGGTCGTATCTGTGCATGCACCTACGTCGGCGGCTGAACAGCAAGAGAAAGATAATTTCTACTCGCAGCTGCAGGAGCTAGCCGAACGACTCCCTCGCCGTGATCTGCTAATTTTTGCCGGGTCTGGAATGGCCGGACTGAGCACGGTGACCCGAAAACAGCCACATTCTTGGTCGTTTTGGGCTTGGCTCTCGAACAGAAAATGGTGAGAGGATGCTGCAGTTTGCCGAACAGAACCGACTGTTTGTTACCAACACATGCTTTCAGCATCGTCACAAACATCTACTGACTTGGTATTCGAACGATTGCCGTACCGCCAGTCAGATCGATTACATTCTAGTTGGTTCACGGTTTCGCAGCTGGGTCCACGATAGCAGGTCGATGCGAGGTGCCGAAACTGGTAACGTCCACGGGTCTGAACATGTTCTCGTTCGCACGCGCCTGAAGGTTCACCTCTCATCTGTGCCCAAACTGCCACATGCGACACGCCTTAATGTCGCCAAGATCCAGCAAACCAACACTACCGAGGTTCTAAGCACAGAAATTCAGTTCCGTATTATGACCCAGGCTGACAACGAGGGCAGTAGCAAGTGACCATCACTGAAGACATCCATCTATGGGGCAGCTGAGAAGATTCTCGGATTCACACAGCGGCGCCGCAGTGACTGTTTCAGCGGAAGAACCCTGCAGCTGTCGGCTGAGACGACTCGAGCCAGGTCCCGGAACGATGCCTCCTTCCGCCAACTTCGAAAGCTGACAGAAAAGTCGGCTAGAGATGATCGGCAGAAGTATTGGTCCAAAACGGCGACTTCTATGGAGCTGGCTTCTAATGTTGGTGACACCCGAAAATTGCACCAAATCATACGCCAGGTTAGTGGAAAGCCCCCGACAACCTGTGATTCTGTTCGCGATTTGAATGGAGGATTTATTGCCGACAACTCGGCCAAGGTCGATCGCTGGCGTGAACACTTCGAGCACCTACTCAACTTTGACGAACAACCCATCATACCCTCTCTCTCCTCCACAGCGGATTTTCAATCCTCTTCTGCCTACGAAGTGTCGTGTGACATCCCTTCCGAAGACGAAGTTACCGATGCAATGTAGAGGCTACGCAACAACAAGGCGTGCGGAGAGGACGGTATTCCTGCAGAAATCTACAAGTCCTGTGTCGACACCCTGGCTCCTCGGCTCCATGAGGTGATTGTACAGGCGTGGTGAGAAGAGACCGTTCCCGATGACTGGGGCTCAGGTATCCTTGTACCTGTCCACAAGAAGGGAGATAAGACAAGATGCGACAACTACCGTGGCATAAGTCTTATCGATGTTGCTGCAAAGATCTTCGCTGTTGTTCTTCTCAGGCGCTTCCAGTCTGTACGTGACTCCAGGACACGACCCAACCAAGCCGGATTCCGAGCTGGGCTTGGATGTGCGGATCAAATATTCACACTGAGGCGCACTCTAGAATTCCGCCATAACTACCAGCAACCGGCGGCCGTTTGCTTCGTCGACTTTGCCACCACATTCGATTCCATCCATCATTAGTCCCTGTGGCGAATAATGGAGCTGGATGGAGTGCCGACCAAACTGACTGCGATGATTAAGGCCTACTATCGGTCTACCACCGCACGAGTCCTGGTCCACAACAATCTCTCTCAGTCGTTCGATATCCGGTCTGGTGTCCGACAGGGCTGCGTCCTTTCGCCCATTCTGTTTAACTACGTCATTGACTGGATTCTCGGCAAAGCCCTACATGAAGAGGACGGTGTTGAACTTGCACCCGGACGCCGACTTACTGATCTTGACTACACCGATGATATTGCGCTGTTAGCCTCAAATTTTGATGGTCTACAGTCAGTAGTGTCGCGGTTAAATGAGATAACTATGTCGGTAGGCATGTCCATAAATTCCGGAAAGACGAAGTTGTTCTCCAGCTGCATCCCTGACCAGGAAAAGGCATCCCTGGGGATTAATGGCCATCAACTTGAAGAAGTAGACAGCTTTAAATACCTCTGCGTGAGGCTGCTACCGAATGGGCCGAGCAAGGACGACATTGTCTCCCGTATCGATGCTGCTCGCTGGGTTTTTTCAATCCTTCGAAAGCGCCTATGGATCCGACGTGACATCTCCATCGCCACGAATATTCGTGTTTACCGTGCATCCATCCGGTCAGTCCTCCTCTATGGATGTGAATGCTGGGCTGTGCGCGCTGAAGATGAGCAAAGACTGTAGGTTTTTTACCACCAGTGCCTGAGGACGATCCTGCGAGTAAAGTATGGCGACTTCTTCTCAAATGAGACAGTCCGTATCCGCTACGATCGTATCACGAGGATATCTCAGGCCATTCAAGAAAGGCGACTGAGTTGGTTTGGACACGTTCTCCGTCGTCCGCCCCACGAGCTTACCTATGGTACCCTCGACCCGGCACCGCAGCCCACCTTGAAACGTCAAAGAGGAGGGCAACTGAAGACTTGGCTAAACACCGTCCGTCAAGACATGGAAGCAGTTCTTGGACCTTCTATCTTCGGCCTCCGTCGCTGGAGAAGGGACTGGGTGGAGCTTTCGAGATCCACTGCCGCGAATCGCCACGCATGGAGAGGTAGCATTCGTGACATCATTGAGGCCGGCTAGATCAGGCATGATCACAGCCATAACAAGTAACAAGTAGGTGTACACATGAGCACGGCACTGTCTGAAGTGTGCAGCGCGGAATTCATCACAGTGGTCTGA
The DNA here is from genome assembly GCA_036362985.1 of Ligula intestinalis. Lineage (NCBI taxonomy): Eukaryota > Metazoa > Platyhelminthes > Cestoda > Diphyllobothriidea > Diphyllobothriidae > Ligula > Ligula intestinalis. The sequence continues at coordinate 16,423,109 of JAYGXS010000008.1, forward strand.
ACAGTCTTTGTGTGAATGATACTAGAAGGTGCCTGACCAGACCAAAGAGGCAGTCACTATTGCAGGCGCACGGGGCAAGTCTTCGCGTGGTTTGGAACTTTCGCGGAGGCAAACCGAGAACCACTGTCATGTGACCTTTTGTGTGGCGTAACGCGGGAGATAGAAGGCACGACAAAATCACTACAGGTTGTGGATCGGAATGACGAACTCATCACTAGTCTCACTTCATTCATCGGCACTACGACTGCGTTCGCTGTGTCCATGCAGCCTTCAACAGTGGTCAGTGTGACCATGGGCTATAGAGTCCCACCGAGTTAACTAGCCTCATGTTCTGCGGCGATCCAGAGATAACCCCCTGCGATAGGGGTGACTTTCCGACGTGATTTGAACTCGCAACTTCTGATGTGGCCTGCTGTCCCTGTGTATTTGGTAATTTCTCGACGTTTCATTGCCTATTTTGTGACTTTCTGACGTGTCCCTGCTTATTTGGTGACCTGCGCTGGCGATTTCTGATTTGGTTGAGCTCAATAATTTTCAAACTTCTCTCGACTTTGTCGAATACGAGGTAGTCTTACCGGATGATAGACGATAGAACCGTTAGGACGGCCTATCGAGCAGCCTTAGGAAGCAGTAGGTTGCAAGCGATAGCCATACACGGGAGGGCATCAATCAGCGGGCACGAGGCGAAAAGGGACTTGGAGGCAATCAATCGATAATTCAAAATTAATATTTCAGCCAGCCGTCTAGTCGCCAGCCAATCCTACCGGTGACTACGTCAAGAGAGGAGCTGATTGGCTCCATGGACATCACGTTAAACGCGTTTGTTGTCCTAAATACGTTACACAAAAAGAATTCTGCTGTTGCACACTTCTTGTAGTGTTCTTCCTTTGAGGACTCACACAAGGCGTTATTGGGCGGTGATATGTCGGTCTGGGTATCCGTTACAACAAGGACGTGTCCCAACGGTAAGTAGTTAGTAAATAAGATCAGGCGTGGAAGGACAGAGTGTTATGGATAGTTTAATCAAGCGTAGCAGGAGTAAAATGTGAGTAAAAGATAAGTTATTCCCAGACGAGTGCAGTCCAGCCATGAGTCGGCCGAATCCAGAGTCGCATTCCGAGGGTGAGGTCATTGGTTACGGTGTCTACAACCGACAATGAAGTATTCGGCTCCCGGAGTGGCCAACCGTAAGCAATCCGCACGATAATGTCCTTTGTGAACTGGCCTTGGGAAGTGGTTGGCCAGCTAGGACAGACAGACACGTCCGTGACCTTAACCTGCCTCTGACACGCTCTGGTGCGCATGTGCTTAGTGGACACGAGTGACCGAAATGCCACAAACCCAGAAGCCTGAGGGCTAAGCATGGCTGAGAATATCAGGTCACTACACCTTCAACAGAATTTTTCCTGTGTCATCCTGTGTCGTCTACACACTCACTTCTGAAGGGTGAAAATGCGAAGCTTGCTGAACATGTAGCTTCTCTTCAACGTCAAATCAGCTCTTGATCAAAGAGTTCGCCAAGGTCACTTATCTGGCATTTTCAGCCACTTTCTGCTGGTCCATCTCGTTGGCTACCTGCCAGTATCACATCAGCGTCGATGTTAAAGTTGCATCTCACTCTGCTCCTTTATTTCCAATCGGAGAAAACAGGTTAATATGGCCCAAACGAAGGTAAATGCATCCTATATTATATGCATTTGTAGCATTGGTCGCACCTTTCACGTCAACGGCAGCAAAGTGACAAACGTTTCTTGGTTGAAAGTGGCGCTCAACTGAGTTTCATTCCCCTTCAGTAGCCAACCGTCGGTACCCCAACCCTGGCTACTTTCATCAGGACGTCAACACCTCGCCTATTCCCACCCCTTCCGTTTCGTTGGACATTGGTTTACAGCATCCCTTCCCTTGGTGTTTTTCCTTGCAGACGTGACCTGTGCCATAATTAGTGCAGACATTCTCGTCGCTTTCGTTCCTATTGTCAATTGCCGCTGTTCCCGTCCCGCAAACTCGCCACCTTGTATCCTGATCAAGATAGTCCATTTCGCCAACTTCTTGCGCGATGTCCTGCTCTCACTAGTCCTACCATTAGGGCTTCTACACCACCGCCCAATTTTGTGCATCACACCCTGACCACTGGTCCTCTTGATCTTTCTCATCCTCGTCGTCTTGCGCCTGCACGACTTACTGCTGCCAACGCCAAGTTTGATCATATGCTTCAGATGGGCATCTGCAAGCCTATGGGCTACTCCTCCTCATATGCTCCCAAAGGCTGACTCTGGTTACTGGCGACCCTGTGGTGACTACAGGGCTTTAAAAAATATCCCCATTCCGGATCGCTAACCTGTTCCGTATCTTTAAGACTTTGCCAGCACCCTATTCAGAAAATCTGGTTTCTTGAAGATTGCTCTGGTCCGTACCTTTCAGTAGATCCCCATATCTCCAGGGGACGTTTCTAAGACGGCTGTAACAACCCGGTTTGGCCTGTTTGAGTTCCTGCTTATGCCGTTCAGACTCCGCAATGATTCCCAAACGTCCGCGAGGTTTGTAGACAGAGTGCTTTGTGGCCTCCCTTTTGTCCACGCCTACACTAATGACGTTCTGGTGTCCAGTTTCACCACCAAAGACCACGTGGAGCATCCTGCCACGGTGTTTGACCGCCTTCAACAATTTAACGTGCCCTTAACGCGTCCAAGTGTGATTTTGCGTTCTCTCGCTTGAATTTGTTGGACACCTGGTTTACACCAACGGCATCCATCTACTCCTTTCCAAGGTCGTGGCCATCCGTGATTGTCCGCCTTCTTTCTCCATACGTCAACTCCAGCGCTTTCTGGGCATGTGTCGACATCATTTCGCCACTCACGAACCTCCTGTTGGGTCCCAAAGGTTGATCATAACTATCTGCAAACGCCCTTACTGCTATCGATAAGTTCAAGGCTGCCCTAAATGATGCTATCCTCTTGGCGCACACAGTCCCTATGCTCCCATCTCACTCATGGTTGATGCTTCCAATCTCGCAGTCGGCAGGATTCTCCAGCAGCGGCTTACAGGTCAGACTTAACATTAGCTTCTTCCTCTAGAAATTCAAAACCTGCCTGTCTACCTTGCCGTGAAAAACTTCCACACTTTCTTGAAGGCGGAGACTTCACTGTCTTCTCTAACCACAAGCCGCTGTCCTTCGCCATGATGTACAATTTAGAAAATGTTATTCACGGGAGATTCGCTGATTAGATTGCATTTCTCAGGTCACCTCAGATATCTGCCACATCGGTGGGACACTCAATGATGTGGCTGACGCGTTGCCCAGGCTCTTGCTCCTTTGTAACTCACTCTCGGTAGCAACATCGCTGAGATGGCTGCCGAACAGCGTCGTGTTAGTTCACCCTGTGAAAAAAGACGTTTCCAGAGTCGATTTCCAGGAATTGATACTGACTTCTGGCAACAGCATCATTCGTTGTGATATTTCCAACGCATCTCATCGTTCCTTTGTGCCAACAGCCCTCCGACTCAACGTCTTCTCCTCCCTGCACAATCTCTCATACCCTAAGAATCGAGCCACTGACAAGCCGGTTTCCTACCACTTTGTCTGGCCTGGGATGCGCAAGGACCTGTGGGTGGGCTTCGCTTGTCAACTGAGTAGGGTTCAAAGGTACAACAAAGCTCCCATTGGCACCTACTCGAGCTCTGGGGCACGGTTTAGTCACATCCATTTGGCAATTTAGGCACCCAATCTCTTTTTTCAAGGACTATTCATACCTGCTCCCTTGCGTGAATCGATAAACATGGTAACCGAAGATAATTCCAATTCCCGATGCTGCTACTGCAACTGTTGTAAAACTTTTCCTTAGTCGTTGGGTTACCATTTTTGGCGCACCTTCCACAATCATGCGATATTAAATTTGAGTCTAATCTATTCCAGTATCTACCCTACTTTTAAGGCTGTACCCGCATCCGCACTTCAGCCTATCACCCGGCTGACAACGGAATGGTCGACTGGTTGCACTGCCAACTGAAGGCCTCTCTACACGCTGCGGCCGATCCGGAGAACTTGACGGACCGTCTTGCCTTGGCCCTTTTGGGCAGCCGTTCCTTATTCAAGCCGGACCTTGACGGTGTAGTGATCCCTAACAGCCACTTGGAACCCAAGATCACCCGTTGACGCATGGCGCCTTTGGCCTGCAAGGCCTACGTGCCAACTGCCGCCTGGGGTCAGGCGCTAACTGTCTCGGACTTATGCGTGCGTACGCCTCACCGTGGCCGCACGCCCACGCCATCCTTCACCCATCACAAGGTCGCGCCACGACCGCTAGTCTAGACATTGACCGCGTAATTGGCTGCCATAATAAAGCATGCATTGGCATTCCGGCGATTCGCGACGCTCTTGTCCCCCCCCCCCGGAATTGACGCCCTCGCAGTTAGACTGTAGTCATCCGAGAGTCAAAACTCTTTCCATCTATTCTGCTATCCTTCTGTGCAGAATACACTATTCCTAACAATCTGGCCATCCCAATGCCTTCTCTTCTACTCTCCTAAGGAATCATGGTCCGAAGATCCCGGTTGCCAGGGCTTAAATTTATTAATCCCCTTCGATAAATCTTCGGCCACTGAACTGGTGTTCGACGCCACTGTCTGAATTCCCAGTGAGCTGATCTCACCGACCCCTCAAAATGCAGTCGAGAATCATACCAACCTCCTGCACCGTTTCTGCCAGTTTACATGGGCACTTTCCCCGATTCCGCAGAGTATCACTATCTCCAAATTTCATCTCGAACAAGACTTTTCGGCCTGCTCTCATGTTTTTCTACGATGTTATCGTGTCCACCGTTTTTTGGAACCCCCAGGATGGCGTAACACTAGAGGAGGTCGTGAGCGTGGACCACCTCAAAGCTGCCATCCCGGACATTCCGCCGGACGAGTTCTATTGTCCCATTTCCCTTGCTCTCCAAAGCTCTCTCTCTCCATCCGGTCTGCTCCCCCTTCAACCATCTCCACTGCCATCGATGGTTATTCCTTTCGCATTAACCTTCACAATTCCTACCACAAGCCACTCTTTTTCTGCATCTCCTGCCTACATTACCCGTAGTGGACGCTACGTTCATTTCCCTGATCGACTAGTTTCTCACAATTTTTAGACTTGTATATTTCCTTCGGCATCGCTTTCTTACGTCTCCTTCGGTCTAGCTGGGCGTACTGTGGCGGCCCTGTTATCAGCTCCTTCGCTGCCAAGTTATGCACTACCGCACGCGCCCATGGCTGACTTGCTACATGGCCTTGCTGGACTCTCGTGTCTTCTCCTGCAACGCCCTGCGGTCCTGCATGCTCACCATCTATCCCGGACGCTCTTGTTCTATCTGCCGTGAATGCTGCCCACGCTGTCCACCAATCTGTACAACCTATTCCCTGATTAGCTGAAAGACGTACCCGGATCCTGTTACCTGTGCGCGAAGGCTCTGAGCAAATAAACTCTAATTGGCTTGTTTACTCTGAGCAGCTTGTTTCTGTAGAGCCTTTTGTTAGCTCCTTTCCCACAGTACACTGTCCATCTTAATTGGGAGAACCTTCTGTAATCCAAGATAACTCTTTTCGAAGGGTCAACATCGACGGATTACAGCATCGATTATGGTTTGGAGTAAGGACGGATAGCCTGTCAACCGCATGGGATACCTTCCTGGGACCCATAGTGGACGCCTAGCCCGTGGGCGCAGCCTATGTAGCTACATGGAGGAACTGGGGATGGAGGTGACTGATTCAATAAACGTCAACAGAGTAAATGGGCATTGAACAAGAAAGCCGGACAGGAATATTGGCTGTCCGCCACAATCTTCAATAGACACCGGCCGATGTGAACATAAAGAGACAGCCTGCTTTTATGCGTATTCGTTGGGACAATCAATAGCCCTTTTTCTTTTATATTACTTATATCGCACTATTATTCGACCATGGCTGAGATTATTTCTTTGGTAAAGAAAACTGGAAGGCATGGTCTAATGCATCATGAAATGAAAGAAGTGCGCAGTTTGAGGCACTTAAAACGCGTCCCAAAAGAGCTTGTTAGTTTGCGTACTAAAAAAGTCAGTCAGTAAAAAAAAACTAGCGGCTGGGAAAACAGGTAGAGGATGGTGAATCAAATGTCACCGACTGGAAAGTGGGTAGAAAGGAATTTCGGTAAGTTTAATGGCCCAAAAACCATTTACGGGGTGGAAGACAAAGTAACGAAAGTAAACTATAGTAATTCTATCGCCCGAGCAACTACAATCTTCAGGCCCGATTACTTATGGCAAGAGAAAAAGGGTGAGATGCAAACTGGGAGAAACCATTTATTCTGTATATGAGGATTTGGAGAATAGGCAAGAGCAATTTAACTCTCGGATAAGTGCAGTCCGGCTGCTAGGACGTCGAGTCCAGAGTGCCAGTGTGGGACTCGTCACAACGCCTAGAGCAATCATTGTGTAAAACGGTCTTGAAAGGTGCTTGAGCAGACTGGTGCATGCGCACTTCCTCGCCACCACGCGGAGTTGTGGCGTCACCTGTGATTGGCTGTCCCCTGAGGCCGCCATCAATGCAGGTGCTTTTGTTAGCAGTGGTGACTTCGCGCGGAGTGAGTCACCACACGTCTATGAAAATATGAGAAGGTGTGCATGAAACCAAGCGCTGGTAGACGAAATAAGTTGTCAGCTCTATAAACGCAGAGTAGGTAGTAGATAGTTAAATAGTCGATTCCGACGAAAGCCCCTGTGCGCTCCACAGCATAGTGATGCAGGGACAGTCATTTACATTTTGATTAATTTTAAGTAATAGTAAGTTTGCATTACCTCTACTGCTCTCTCTTCTCCCCTCACACACTCATGCCCCCCTAAAACACAGAGTCAATAAGACTGCAGACGAGATTGGGCGCAAGTGGCTGGAGCCATCATGCCTGACTCATATCCCAGGAAGTGGGGGCGCCATAAAGGCCACGGGTGGCTGGTGCCTGAGGCTGTACTTCCTGCATCACTAACGCTGAATGGAAGTTGTGGCACGAATCCCAGCGCGCAAAACCCGGACCATCGTGTTGCACACCCCATGATAAACCATATGGTCAAAGATACATTTGACCAGGATTTTAGCCCATGAAGGCAATAGGGGCGGCAGTTTGGATTCCCGCTTACACAGCCTGGGCCTCCGTGTCACACTACCACCCATACACCACCTGGTCACAAACTAGACTTAGCCAGGAACTTGCACGACAACGCCCATGATGATTCCATAAGAAAGGTGATTATTGTGTTCGTTCCTATGTGAGAAGTGAAAGGCCATGTTTATGGTTCCAAGTGCAACGAAGGTTGGAATAAAAGATGGTGTTGCCGGTAGCAAGGAATGAAAGATAATACTACCCTACAAAGTTACATGCAACCGTAAGGTGCAGACACCAAATTATACGTACTGTGAATGAAGTGTCGGCGAGGGTCATGTTATATCAACCGTGGGATTAAACTGTAAGTAGTTATAGGAGTCTGCTGTATTGATGATGAGAATTGATTGAAATGTCCAGGTCTGCTGTCACGGATCATTACGCGTGGATAAGTACTGCCCGAGACATCGTCGAGGCCAGCACGGATAGTTGTTTTCTCCGTTTTACTTTTTCTGGTAGAATGAAATTAGGGGTTAGGCCTCGTGTTAAGAATAGGGTGGGTATATATGAAGGCTATCAAGCACTGGTGATGATAGTAGGGCGATTGGAAAACACAGTTACATATAGGCCTATGGCTAGCGGTAGGAGTAGGAATCGCTTTAGTGTGAGACGTGGGTTTAGGATCCCAAGTAAAATTAATTTTGACCGTATTGTTAGGGATATAGTTGTAGTAAGACAGGGGTTACACGTGTTCTGAAAAGAGAGTGTAGGGCTAATTTTACGAGTGTGGCGATATATGTATAGGAGTTAAGGCTAAGACCGTTAATCCTAACGACTACAATCTTCCAGGCCCGGTTCCTTGGGTGAGTAGAAGTCTGTAGAGGCCAGAATAGTAGGAATAGTTGATTGTGTATACAACGGAACGGAGAATAGATGGAGGAAGAAGTCTGACTTGGAAAGCACGACCAGCTAAAAAATTAACCACGTCCCAAGCGGGGCTAGGCAGCAGTCATTGTTATAAGGGCCGCGGAGGATTTGAGGACGCTAATTGGCCCAGAGCGATACAGAACTCTCATTCGTCCGATTGCCCCACGTGCGTTTGTGCACTCCAAGGTAAAGGTCATGCATTGCATTCAGACCTCGGCCAACGCGCTGGGTCGAGGGACTGGACGGCCAAGGCTGTCCTCGCCGCGAGACTACATCGGCGCCGTTTCGCGTTTGGAGGCGGTGGGCTGCAGCACTGCTACGAGAGCTCCCTTGCGTGCTCGCGAGCAGAAACCACGGCCCAGCCCCTGTCCAGCCTCGCAGGCTGTCATGTAAAGGACGCAATACACGGTGCCAAGGTCGCACGCCATAACACCAAGGACGCGTGCAGTGGAGACACGATGAGATGGCGTGAGCAGGAACCAATTACAAGTGCCACTCCCACCCCATTTACGCATAGCCAATGTTTGCTGCTTTTTTTCTCTGACGATGGTCTCCTGTGTGAGGCCGAAAGCTCGGAACAATACAATTGCCGTTCCAGAGATGGCACCTTTTTCTTCTTTACGGCATGTATTCGATTTGCGGCTGTCCCATTGGCAACAGAATCTGATATGTTATGCCACGCTCCCTCATATAATTTTTATAACTGCCTACCTATTTCGTCAGTTGGCTTAATCACCACAAACATAGGGCAAAGCCCATCTACAGCTCCAATTGTACCTACCACGAAAGTCTATAGGGACACGTGACTACTGTTGTAGGCGTTGGTTTTTACTCACCAATACACAGGACATATTCCATCCGCATGTTCAATTTCGCCCCTCACAGAAAGCCTTAGTGACACATGACTTCTTGTCACCTTTGGTAATTATAATTCCTGTCAGGTATTCATTATCCGGTTTGTCTGCTCGGATCCCTATATTCCATTGTAAACCCCCACAAAGGAAGTATCAAGCAATATTTAGTGAACGTAAATAAAGCGTCCCCAAAAGTTAGCTGTTAATTACTTTATACATGCAAAAATACAATTAAAATTAAATTAAAATACAAAGTTTGTAAATAATTTTCGGCAATTATTATGTCACAACTGCTTCATATTGCGCGTTTCACTGGATATGCCTGTGCTACATGTGACAGGAATAGATTCCATGTGTCAATGAGGTCCATCGAGTACAGCCCGTACCACGGCCTGCACTGCACCTCACAAATGTGCTCCCAGATGGCTCGTCCACGGACTGCTCCTCCTCCATGGAGCTTCCGCTTCAGCCTATTCCAGTAGACTTCTATAGCATGGGTGGGCTTTCCTGTTGTTGGATCCTTTAAATGTTTGGAGAGATTGACAGTGCAGTTCGTATAACCTTCTAGTGGTAGCCTTTTGTACGCTTCCCATTCATCGGTAATCACCACACTGCCCTTTTTGATCCATTTTGTTACGACGGGTCTTACAGCAGACCAACTCCAGCTGCTCACGTGTTCAAAAACCGCTTTCCGAGTTTTTGTATCATACATTCCGAGAAGCCAAAATTGTCTTCTTCCGTTCCGGTTCCTCCGACTGATCAGCGTTTCATGCACTTGGATCTCGACACCCGTTCCACCCAGTTTACATTTTTCATTCATTAACGCCATAGAACATACATTGCGGCACAACTTATACCACATAACTGCTGTTGAGTGGGATACTCCAATAGTTTTCTTACAAACATTCACTCTGAATCCTTTAACGAATGCAAGCATGATCTTTAGTACTGCTCTGATACCTAAATGGCTCTTTTAAAAAATTGAGCCCGTTTTTTTTCTGCACTTGCCGCATCGGAATGCAACTCCATCACCCTTTTGTCGTAGCATCTCTAAACGCATTCTCCATCCACAGTGGCATTGCATATTCGCTGCGAGGAGTCCGAGGGCCTGGCACTTTCCTATGAGATCGTTGCAATTAATCAGGCTGCACAGTTCCTCATATTTCCTCAAACAGTCTCCGCGACTTTGCCTTCATCCCCCCTTTGTGTCAACTATTCGCCTAAAATTGAAAAGGAAACAGATAAGCCTTAGCAACATTGCCTGCACATTTGTTTACAAATATATTTTGCTTTACTTCTCTTCATCTGCATATAACAAACATTTCATTTACATTTTCACAGCACTCTATACAGTTTAATTATTTGGAAACACATAAATGCCACATTGCCTGCATTATTTGGCTGTGTCCTTGTTCGGTTGGTTGTATTTTCATACATTCTCTTGCTTAACGTTCAGCGTCTCCACTCGAGGTCAATTTTCACAGTTGGTCTGTTTCACATCCATTATTCATCTTTCGAATTGATTGTTCTGTCCATTTATTCCTGATCCGTCGCAATTTTTCCCGTGACGACTTATAAAAATACATTTTATTTATTTAGAGTTGTTTTCTGGTTGTTTTTCGATCACCGAGCTCCAATTCGTTGCAATAGGCGGACTTAGAAGAATAAACTCGGCAGACTTTTTGGATTATTTTATAATGCCCTTCACGTACTCCTTTCACTGCTCGTCTTGATAGCCCACCCGTAAAACAGCTATTACCACCACTCCCTTATTACACAATCCGGGACTTGCAGTGGATAAGATACCTTACATAATCTTTCATTATCACGAAGACTTGCCGGCTGAAACGAAAAGTGATTTACCACGAAACAAGTTGCAGAGGGAGGATGAAAAAAGTAACCTACGTCCTTGGTCGAAAATCGAGCGCTGCAAAAGTACGCTTGCCTGACCGTTCATCAGTGACGGTATCAGGAAGGGTCTGACCGCGGCAAAAACTGGATGGCGTGGGATGGGCAACGACAGGTTGCTCTGATTGCGTCACGCAACCGTTCTGAACTTTCTCGTTACTATCACCAAGCGGAAGGATGCAATCATTTAAGTGAGAAGCATCCGGTTCCATTGGCGCCACCGATGTGGACGGGAAATTGGACTCCAATATGCAAGGTTTCATCGTGGAGGGGCCATTCAGTAAATAGGGAACGGCAGTAATTCTCGGGTTGTCTGAAGTAATTACTGAAATCGAATCCTTGATGGATATGACAGCAGATGAATCACTTTGAATGGGTTGTAAGGCTTCTCGCCAGTGACCATTGGCATCCACGTGGGCCATTTTGGCATCCTTGAGACTCTGCTCAGCAATCAATTGGACGAAAAAGCTTCCCATTCGTCTGTTATCACTACACTGCCCTTGTTGATCCATTTTGTTACGATAGGTCTTGCAGCATACCAAGTCCGACTGTTTACGTGTTCAAAAACCACTTTCCGAGTTTTTCTATCTTATATTCCGAGAAGCCAAAATTGTCTTTCTTACTTCCCGTTCCTGCGTCTGATCAGCGTTTCGTGCACTTGGACCTCAACTCCCGGTCCACCCAATTTGCTTTTTTCATTCATTAACGCCATAGAGCATACATTGCGGCACAACTTATACCACACAACTGTTGTTTGGTGTGTCACTCCGATGTTTTTCTCACAAACATTCACTTTGAATCCTCTTACGAATGCAAGCATGATCCTTAGTACTTCTCTGATACTTAACCGGCCATTCTCAAAAATTGAGCCGGTTCTCAGAACTCTTCTTCGTTTGCATTTGCCGCATCGGAATATAAATCCACCCATGTGTTTCCGTAACACTTCTTGCTGTATAATTCAGCCACAGTGGCATTTCATATTCGTTGCGAGGAGTCCGAGGGCCTGACATTTTTGTATGAGATCATCGCAATTAATGAAGTTGCACAGTTCCTCATATTTCGTCGTAAAATCTCCGTGGCCTTGCGTTCGTCTCCTACTTTTTTCAATCATTCGCCTAAAATTGATAAGGAAACATCATAAGCCACTGCCTATTACTGTAATCCGACAATCAATCAATAATCAAAGCAAGCCTCAATCCAAGTTCCTTTAGGCTATTCACCCAGTTTGTAACTCCGATATGCCCTGCCTTCTCTTGTCCTTTTGTCCTCCTTTCAACCTATAAGAACCCTGGGATTCGATGAAAAATCCCGGTGAAAAAATTATAGAATCCTCTAGGCTTTAAAAAACTTAAAACAAAACAAATACACACAGTACTGGTGCAGTTAGCCCGCTGCCTTTGCTTTGGGTTACTTCAAGGGGTATGTATTCGATACATGGGATAGAAAGACATCCATGTCTCGATAAGGTTCATTTCGTTTAGTCAAAATTATAGCCTTATTGCACCTACTGTAGATGTTCCCAAACAGTGCGTCCCGAGACCAGCCCATCTTCACATAGCTTTTGTTTTAGCCCGCTCCTTTTGGCGTCGATCGCATTCTTATGTTTGCCCGTGGTCGGCTCTATAAATGCTTTGAGGGATTACCAGTGAATTGGTCATAACTTTCTAGTGCCAGGTTTCTGTGTGGTTTCCACTCTTCCGTGACCGCTACACTGCTTTTGCTGATCTAATTAAGTAATTTTGGTTTCATAGCCGACCAGCTTCCGCTGTTTATGTGTTCGATCACGCCTTTTCGCTTATTTGCATCGTAAATTCGAAAAATCCAATACTGTTGCTCCTCCTTTCTTTTCTCACACTTCCTCAAGCTGATTAACGTTTCATCAATTTGCACTTACACTTCCGGTCCTCCAAGTTTTTCTTTCTTGCTGAGCACTGCCTTGGAGCATACGCTGCGGCATTTCTTACACCATTCCACAGTCGTTCTGTGCGCTACTCCAACATCCTCTTTTCCATGTCTTTCCTTTCACAAACGCCAGCATTGGCTTCGGGATATTTCTAATAGTCAGGCGGCTATTCCCGAAATGGGGATACTTCTGACGACTTTTTTCTTCATACGCTTGCCGCATCGTAACATATACCCATTAAAGTGACTCCTGAACATTTCTTGCCTCATTCTCCAACCACATCGGCATTTCATATGAGTTGGGAGGAGGTTCCGCGATTGACATTTGCTAAGCATGTCTTCGGAACTGATGAATGCACACATATCCTCCGGCTTCGAGAAGAAATTCCCCTGACGCTCCTTTCTTTCTTATTCGGTTCATCGCTCAGTTTAGATCTACCATGAAAGAATAGAAAATAAAAAAATAAAACTTCTTTTTCTATGGCTTCAACAAACACAGAAATAGGTTGCCACTCACGCATTTATGTTGCTAAAATTTGACATTCAGATGATATTTGGCTTAAAATTGTGTGGTGACAACGGTTTCTCAATGCATTTCATTGAAACAACCTTCGAATACTTCCCTGCCTTTAATCAAATCTGTAAATGAGGAAATGCTTACGAGCAGAAACCACAATTTTTATTTACGTTGCCCATGCATTTCACTTCATTTATTCAAAATACATACATATACAGTAGTCGCCGTTTATTAAGCCCACGGTTAATAGGCCCAGCCGCTTATTAAGCCCAATTTGGTCTGGGCCCGAGGTGGGCTTAATAACCGGCGACAACTGTACGACAGATAACTTACACCTTCCTGCAACCTTCTTGTTCACTGCTATCTTCCTCAAATTTTTGCCACTTGGACATGTTCCTGCATACTGTCACAGTCCTCTTTTACATGAGATAAACACAGACGGACTATCTTGGAGTTCCTTACGATTCTCACTACTTGCCGTGATGACCAGCCCATAAAACAACTCCTGCCAATAGAGGAGAATATACGAGTTCCAGGCAGCAGTTCCAAAGACGAAGATGCGATCACTGGAACAAGGACTTTATTTTCCTGACGTTCCGGATTCCGTCGGGAATCCTTAGTCATAGGTAATTGTAAACAGGTCTGAGACATGTGCAGATAAGGGGTGATACATGCACAGATTGCACGGTATTTATAGTTCACAGCGGTCACCCGCATGCGTACTATAATTTTCCGTTCCTTTAGCCACCACTGGAGGTCTTAATTGGTCCGGTGATTGCTCATTAATTGCAGCAGCGTTCTTGTCCGCGTCGGATGCAGGTTTGATAATTGCTCGACAATTACGCCCGCTGTCGTCAGATTTGCGCCCAGTCCTTCCTACGTGACTTATTCTCTTGCTCAGGAAATTTCTCAGTACACCGCGTGGGAACGCCAAATTGTTGCGCTTGTTGATGGACTGGGGGCCTGAGAACCATGACTCGGGCAGCTCGCGGCTCACGCAGTTGTCCCCTCTTGCGAGGATTTCGGCCTCGTCAAACTTGAAAATATGGCCGGGTCCCGTTGAGTGAGCTGTAGCCTGGGAGTCGACGTCTTTCTTACCTATCCTGCATGCTCGGCCATTCGTGTCTGGAGTAATCTCCCGGTTTCTCCGACGTAGTTGCTTTGTCCACAACTACATCAGATCCGGTAAACGACTCCAGCCATTTCCTGCCGTGGCAGTGGGTCTTTCGGCCTCATGACCCGGCGCCTGATGGTTGCTTCCGGCCTGTGTAAAACATCAACTCCAAGTGGGGTGAGTAGACGGCTGACCGCTTCCGATACATTATTCACGTACGGAAGAGCTCGCCAAACGATTGGACCAGCTGGACGTGGCTTCGTCTCTCGTTTGCATATGCACTGGTTGACACAATTGTGCGGGTATCCATTTGCTCGCAGTACCCGTCGAACATATTGTAATTTAGCAATTTTAACTTTCATTTCGCTGCAATGCGTCTCGACGTGCCGGAATAGCGCTCTTACGCAGCTGCGTTTGTGACCGATTCAATGGTTGCTGTTGTATTTCAGGACTTGCATAGTGTTGGTTGCTTTCGTGAACATTTTAGTTTTAAGGCCACCATCGTCTTTGCGGCAAACGAGGACGCGCAGAAAGGCCAGCTGGTTGTTTTCTTCGTCCTCCATCGTAACTTGAATGTCCGAGAAGACGGCGTTTAGACGTTTTTTGAATGTCAGCACCTGATCCCACTCAATAACGACGAAGGTGTCGTCCACCTACCGTGCCCAGAGTTTCGCTCTGTGGTGTCGGAAAGCCAGTGACTCCAGCCAACAGGAAAATTATGACCCACTTTTGTTAATTAACTTCAATATATACATATCCAGTAAGACTAAAGTTAACAGAATACCTTGACTTAAAAAGTTATATCTATCTATAAAAAGTGGTTGATACGAGTTTTCAATTTAACAAAATGTCTTAATTAATTGTTCTAATTTACAACCCTTTTTTACGCCTCCAAAATCACGGGATTATCGAAAGAATTTTTTTTACAAACACTAGCTAGTTTTTATAGTCATTTAAGAACCTAACTCGTCTGATGCAGTTCATTCTCATTGAAAAATCTTCCTAAATGCATTCACACTGGTATTCGAGTAATGAGCAAACCTATACAAAGTTATAAAAAATTGCATGGTCTGTGGCGACTACTGTATAGCACGAAAGAGTTCTGTATCAAGTTACCCCCAAATGCTGTCATACCCCCCTATCTGCTATTATGACTTGGCCAGAATCGGACTTGAGGCGGTCACACAATGGGGACCTCTGACCACCAAATGAACTTTGTATGGTTCGGAAGCCTATTCGATCGGTGTTCGCACATTTTTGAGTGAATATATGCCCGATCAGCAGTGACAGGAAATGGCAAGTGGTGAGGCGCTGATTAACTGCGGTTCGATGAAATGCTTGTGACCCGTCTGATAGACACCAGTGGTGGACCAACTGCGCCGTCTGTGGGTGCGTTTTTTTTGTGTTGTCCGACCAGCTGGTGTTCAAGGTAATGCTTGGCTGATGAAGGCAAATAAGCCAAAAACAGTTCTGTATCAAGTTACCCCCAAATGTTGTCATACCCCCCTTACTGCTATTATGACTTGGCCGGAATCGACCTGGCAGGCGGTCACCGCTTTGGGACCTCTGACCATCATATGAACTTTGTTTTGTACGGAAGCCTATGCGATCAGTATTCGCACATTTATGAGTGAATATATACCCGATCTGCAGTGACAGCAAATGGCAGGTGGCAAGCCGCTGATGAACCGAGGTTCGATGCAGTGCTTATGACTCATGTGAAAGACAGAGATGGCGCAGTTGGTCCACCACTGGTAATTATCACATGGGTCATAAGCACTTCATCGAACCGCGGTTTATCTGCGCACCGCCATCTGCTATTTTCTGTCACTGCTGATCGGGTATATATTCACACAGAAATGTGCGAACAACAATCAAATATGCTTCCGAACTAATAAAGTTCATGTGGGAGTCAGAGGTATCCTAGGGGTGCCCGCCTGCCAGGCCGATTCCACTCAAGTCATAATAGCAGTAAGGGCGCATGACAGCAATTGGGGGTAACTTAATGCAGTGTTCTTACCGGCCTATTAGCCTTCATCAGCCAAGCATAACCCAGAACACCAGCTTGTCGGTCAACACAAACAAACGCACTCACAGACGGTGCATTTTATCCAACACTGGTGTCTATCAGATGGGTCATAAGCATTTCATCGAGCTGCCGTTCATCAGCACCTCGCCACCTGCAAATAGCTGTCACTGCTGATCGGGTATATATTCACACAGAAATGTGCGAACACCAATTGAATAGGCTTCCGAACTAAAAAAGTTCATGTGGTAGTCAGAAGTACCCAACGGGTGCCCACCTGTCAGGCCGATTCCACTCAAGTCATAATAGCAGTAAGGGCGCATGACAGCAATTGGAGGTAACTTGATACAGTGTTCTTACCGGCTTATTTGCCTTCATCAGCCAAGCATAACCCTGAACACCAGCTGGTCGGACAAGAGAAACAAACGCACTCACAGACGGCGCAGTTTGTCCAACACTGGTGTCTATCATATGGGTCCTAAGCACTTCATCGAACCGACGTTTATCTGCGCCCCGCCATCTGCTATTTTCTGTCACTGCTGATCGGGTATTTATTCACTCAGAAATGTGCGAACACCAATCAAATAGGCTTCCGAACTACACAAAGTTCATGTGTTGGTCAGAGGTCCCCAACGGATGACCGCATGCGAGGCCGATTCCATCCAAATGATAAAAGCAGTAAAGGGGATATGACATCAATTGGGGTTTACTTGATACAGAACTTTTTCGGGCTTATTAGCCTTCATCAGCCAAGCATAGCCTGAACACCAGCTGGTTGGACAACACAAAAAATGCACTCACAGACGGCGCAGTTGGTCAGCCACTGGTGTCTTTTAGATGGGTCATAAGCACTTCATCGCACCGCAGTTCATCAGCGCCTCGCCACCTGCCATTTGCTGTCACTGCATATCAGGTATATATTCACTCAGAAATGTGCGAGTACTGATCACATAGGCTTCCGAACTAAACAAAGTTCATGTGGTGGTCGGAGTTCCCAAAAAGGTGACTGCCTGCTATGCCGATTCCAGCCAAATCATTTTAGCAGAAAGGGGGGTATGACAGCATTTGGAGGTAATTTGATACAAAACTTTTTCGGGCTTATTAGCCTTCATCAGCCAAGCATAACCCTGAACACCAGCTGGTCGGACAACACAAACAAACCCACTCACAGACGGCGCAGATGGTCCACCACTGGTGTTTATCAGATGGGTCATGAGCACTTCATCGAACCGCGGATCATCAGCGCCTTGACACCTGCTATTTGCTGTCACTGCTGATCAGGTATATAATCACTCAGAAATGTGCGAACACCAATCGAATAGGCTTCCGAACTAAAAAAATTCATGTGGTAGTCAGAGTTACCCAACGGGTGCCCGCCTGCCAGGCCGATTCCACCCAAGTCATAATAGCAGTAAGGGGGTATGACAGCATTTGGAGGTTATTTGACACAGAACTTTTTCGGGCTAATTAGCCTTCATCAGCCAAGCATAACCCTGAACACCAGCTGGTCGGACAACACAAAAAAGGCACTCAGAGACGGCGCAGTTGGTCCATCACGGGTGTCTTTAGGATGGGTAAAAAGCACTTTATCGAACAGCGGTTCGTCGGCGCCTTGCCACCTGCAATTTTCTTTCACTGCAGATCGGAAATATATTCACTCAGAAATGTGCGAAAACTGATCTAATAGGCTTCCGAACTAAACAAAGTTCATGTGGTGGTCAGAGGTCCCCAACGGGTGAACGCCTGCCAGGCCGATTCCGGCCAAGTCATAATAGCAGTAAGTGGGGTATGACAGCATCTGGGGGTAACTTGATACAGAACTGTTTCGGGCTTATTAGCCTTCATCAGCCAAGCATAACTCTGAACACCAGCCAGTCGCACAACACAATCAAAAACACATACTAAGCGCAGTTGGTCCACCACTGGTGTTCATCAGATGGGTCATAAGCACTTCATCGAACCGCGGTTTATCGGCGCCTTGCCACCTGCAATTTGCTTTCACATCAACTCGGGAATATATTCACTCAGAAATGTGCGAACCCTGATCACATAGGCTTCCGAACTAAAAAAAGTTCACATGATTGTCGGAGGTCCCTAACAGGTGACTGCCTGCCATGCCGATTCCAGCCAAATCATTATAGCAGCTCAGCTATGCCGAGAGGTGCTCCCGTATTCTTTTGGATAGGCACCGACTCGTACGACAGATATAACCTGCTCCACAGGAGCAAGTAAATGAGTGGATGCACAGGGATGTGGTCTGAGCTGGCAATCCCTGCTTACCTTACCTGCGCAGGACCAGATTGGTTGAGCATAATTCCCGAGCTTACGCTGCTGGGAAGGTTCATGACACGGCTTGGTCAAAGCATCTTCTTGCGAGTTCACTTGGTGCATGCCCTTGAAAGAGGACTTGGAGGAATAGCGTTTCCTTGTTCACGGTGAGTGTGGTGAGCTTTATTTCTCTCTCCTTTACAATTTTTGTGATGAATCTCCCAGGATACCAGTCCTCACAAAGCAGGTCTTATATTTTCTTAAGTTCCATGTCAATACTGTCTGCCGAGCAAATTTTTCTAGCCCTTTGCGTTAAGCAGCGGACTAGATTGCGTTTCTGTCGGATGGGTACGAAACTGTTAGCTTTTTTAATGTCCGGACCAGGTTTTCTTTCAATAAACTTTCCTTTCGGATAATATCTTCAGATCTTTGACTTCGGAGGAATTCCATGAAAGAAAGTAAACCTGCCGTTTCCACATCCGAAATGAACTTGATGGAACAGGGTACTTGATTGACAGTATTTAAGAGCACATTTACATCGATTTCTGTAGGGCCGATGATGAAGATGTCATCGACATAGCAACCGTAGTGTTTTAACCTATGGATACGACTGCTAGGTTTAAAGTTTTCTAACTTGTCCATCAATATATTAGTCAAGAGAGGTGAGCCCATAGCAACACCATTTATCTGTCTATATAGTTGGTTGTCAAAAAGGAACTGCAAATTTAACTAAAGATTTTTGTAATAGTTTCTTTAATGTGTTCGTTGGTATTCCTACTTCCATCTGATTTGTCAATAAGAATTCGCAAATATAATCGACTGCCTCTGTGACCGGGACTTTTTTAAACAGTGATGAGAAGTTAAGGGAAGACACCATCATGCCGTTTAAGTTAATTTGTTTGACGTCGAAAGCCTACGCATACTCACCGGTTACCGTTCTCAATTCGCCATTTTAAAAGTAAAGGTTAATTGAAATAAAAAATGCTCTGCGAACCTCTAAGCAACTAATTTATTTTCCTAATTAACGCATCCTTTATCATCCTTTATCATCGTTTATCACTGCCCGAATATGCCGACTTTTCCGAACTGGCTAGTGGGATTCAAAAAAGCAACAATGCGAGCTATAGCATGGTTAAGTAACAACTCAAAACCAGTTAGCTATCTACCTGGGCAACTAGTATACATAGAGAACAAGGAACGTAGGGTGTTCAATATCGATTAAAGGCAAACGCACCCATTCGGCCGTCGTGACTAATCCATCAGAAGACGTACTGTTTTGATATCAAGTGTGAGAGTAAAACTTAATGTCAGGTAGTCCGTTTGGAAACCCAGAGAGGCGGCATTCAGCTTGGATCCTGAGAGGATAGCCAGCAGGGGGAGGTTTGCCAACTTTTGGTCTGCCAGATTTCGCAACCTTTGGACCATGTTCTCGGGGTCCGCGTGATTAAAGAGTACATTAACTGGGGAGGCGAACCTTACAGGCTGTAAGAGGATAACGGGACGCAAAAAAGGAGACTCCGAGTAGATGCCAAAGGCATTTTTTGCAGACAAGAGGAAGGAGAGAGCCACCAGAGTCATCTGATCGGCCTCCGTGTATCGAAGTGGAAGAAACTGGCAGGATACAGATGAATTGGGCTGCCTAACTAGATCTATGAACAAATAAAAAGGGGATACAATCGGTTGGCGCTCCTTACTTCATATAAGCCACGGTAGCTGACCACGTCAAGTTATTAGAGGGCATGCTTTTAAAGTGAAACAGGAGCAAGAGGAAAAATCCTTCAAATTTGTTAGCCCAACACAATTCAAGGATGTGTAATTCAACTGGTCTAACTGAGCGAGTATCATGAGAGTATCATTTTCTTCAGCAACGCGTGGGTAGGGATGGTGTCATAAAAGAGAATGCGTGAATGCAGGAGAAAAGACAATCTTACCGGTCTAAAAAGTATTTGGTTGAAGCCTTATGCATATAGCTTCTGGAAACACCTGTTGGGAAAGTTAGTGTAATAAACGAACCCTGATTACTAGGGGTTTTACTGGTGGAAAATATATGGAAACCATAAAGCAGTTAGGAAACTGGTTTTAACAATTAGATGCAGAGCCTGACCATAGGTTTTGTTCAAATGACTGAATAGTTAATGGGAATGGACCTGCACCGTCTAAAAACAGGAATCGACAGCCAATAACGTAAGATAACGGGGAGAAGAAACTTGACTAGCACAAAAAAGTCAACCCGAATTTAACGTAGGTCGAGCGATGAGAACTGAGAAGGCCACAACCAAAAGGCATGCAAATAGAATAAACGGGAGTTGCGTCTCAATCTTAATCTAACACCTTCCCCCAACCCGAAACTATGTAAATAGGGAGTCCCAAAAAATGTTTACACAATTTAAATAATTGTAAATTTGGGGTTTATTATAATTTCATTATTTCAAAAATGAAAACTATATTTACAAGTATCATTTTAATGCTTTTTCAATGTATTTTGATTATTGCAATAGTAAGTCACTTTATTAAGGGAAGAAGGCTTTCGCCCTTGAGCTCCCTATTCATAACCAAAATCGCATAATAGGTC
>JAYGXS010000008.1:16444401-16456754 GCA_036362985.1 Ligula intestinalis
TTTCTGTACTCAAACGCATTTCTACATAGTACCATTATTTGGATTAAAACATACAGGGTGTCTCAAAAAATGTATGCACATTTTAAGTGATTGCGAACTTGGTGTTTATTATAATTCTTTTATTTCAAAAATTAAAAATATCAACAGGTATATTTTTATTGTTTTTTCACTGTATGTTCTCATAATCACGTTCATTTTGATCAAAAACCTGCTGAAAAGGCAAAGCAATGGAATCGTACACAGCATGAAACAATTCCCTTGATATTTGGACCCATACATATTCAAAAGCTTCTCTCAATTCAATTATTTAAAATATATTCAAAATGCAGTCAAAAACAATTAAAATGATACTTGTAAATCTTTTAAAGTTTTTGAAATAATAAAATTATAGCAAACATCAAGTTTAAAATTAGTAAAAATGTGTATTCATTTTTTGGGACACCTTGTATAAAATAAACTCTAAATTCCGGTATGTGTTCGAGGGTTTTCAGTGTCTTCAAGCTTTTATCGATATTTCCAGATTCCGTACGACGTTACCTTCTTAAAAACTCCTGTAATGTTAAATTCAGCTGACGAATTGCTGTGCATGATACCCTTTCCAAGGAAATGTCAAAAATAAATGGAGATTTTTATCAAGTTGTATTAATTTACCTGATGATAAATGATTCAGTTTGACTGGGAATGAAAGGACTCACTTATCTCCACATATTGGATTATTTCCCGCCATAGTGGATTGCTTCCAGGCTCTGGCCTAAGGCTGCGAGTGCAGAAATGATTGGCCATATATAAAGCAAATTTTTTTCTTAATTATTATCCGTGTATCTGCTACGTTTCTAAATTACACATAAACGGAAATTATAGTATAAAAAAGTATATGTCAGTATGACTCAAATTTAATAAGATGTGTTCCACATTACATTCAGTATGACATGTATGAACAGATAATTGAGGTCTAAAATAGTTGATGCGGTAAAAAAACATTGAGCCAAACATTTTTTTGGCATGTTGTTGCAAAAAAATAAATAATAATATTTTTATTATGCCAGTTTACAGGCAATTGTAAAGAGTTGGTAATGTACCTCTTGGGCGCCTTCCAACACCTCGAAGACCGGAGATAACCTAAAACAAACTCCCTATGTTGCAGCCAGTATTGGTTTTGTTTCAGGTTTTTTGTTTTGTCAATACTGGGCGAGATAGGGAGTTTGTTTCAAGTGAAAAAAACCTGCCTTCAAAGGTATGATAAAAAACGGAATAAATGTACAGTTGTAAGCTGAGTTGACACATCAGCAAGAGAACTGTTTCATATCGTTTAAAAACATTAGTTCCAGACGGAGAGGGTTGGCACAAGAACACAGTGTTCTCAGTCTTCCTTCAATGGTTGTCGGCAAAAGTTGCGCGCTATCGGCTGAAAGGTTAGCAGACTGCGGGCTGCTGCTTCAGCAGCATTATCTTCAGCATGAAGCCTGGCGAGGTTCAAAGTCCACGAACGCCATCAGAGTGAAAAAGAGATTCCACCGAGTCAGCACCCAAAATTCGTGAAAGTTGTCCTGAATGTAGAAAACTAGTTATAGCTCTCTTAAACATAGGGTAGTTTTGCTGGGTTTTAATACTTTTGGGCAGCTTATTCCAGATTGATATGGCGTTTACTGAAAAGAATTGCCGGTACTTAACTGTGCGTGCCATAGGAAGAAATAAAAATACGTCTCGATGACTGGCGCGTCGAGAGTGCTCAAGCTGACTTATTGTACTAAGAGGATTAAAGGTTTGACCATTCAAAAGTTTAAACAGTAATAAAAGACCCTTCTGCAGTCGGCGAAGCCATAGGGGATCCAGCTTTATAAGTTCGCACCTTTGTTGGTAGGTTAAGTTACGGTGTTCTATAGTGAAAACTCTTCTAGCGAAGAAGTGCTGCACCGATTCTATTTTCTTCCGTTCACTAGTGCGCAGAAGACTGAATAAGAGCGAGCAGTATTCAAGACTTGGTGTCACGTACATATTATAAAGGCTAGTTCTAACCTTGATAGTCTTAAAATTTCTAAGGATATTTTTTTTTTTTTTTCGTGCTTTCGAGACTATCATGGACAGTGCTCTGACAAATTGAGACTATTAGAGTAGGATATGCCCAAATCCTTGATAACTCCTGGGACATTTAGTTCGTGGTCGTCAATGCTTAATTCCGGTTGATGATCGTCGCCAACAACCATAACGGAACATTTGTGCCATGAAAGGGTGAGACGCCATGTGCAACACCACTGGGCGAAGGCCTGAAGATCCTTTTTTATCAGCTCGAGCACAATGTTGTGATCTGCCGGTTTATATCGAAAAGCGACTTTTAAATCATCAGCGTACATGAAGGGTCTGCCATACTGAAAACAATCTGAAACGTCGTTGACAAACAGGCAAAATAGGAGCGGACCCAGTACACTACCCTGTATAATCCCACTGCTCACATGCGTGGGGTTGGAGATAACATTGGAAATTTTTACTTGTTGTGTGCGAGCATCCAAATAGGAAGATATGAAGTTCAGAGGCTTGCTACCTATGCCGAAGGAGGCTAGTTTCAGAAGGAGGAGGTTATAATCGACCCAATCAAAGGCCTTAGTAAAATCAAAATAGACGCTATAAGTGGCAAAACCGCTGTCTCTAGATTGCAGCACAAAATCGAAGAAAGAGAGCTGACAGGTGTCACAAGATTGTTTCTCGAGAAAGCCATGTTGAGCTGTATAGAGCAGGTTGTTCTCTGTCAAGTGACGCATCATCTTTTCTTTGATTAAGGTCTCCAAGATCTTCGAGGCTGCGGGAAGTGTATTTATTGGCCTGAAGTTGTCGAATGAGGTCGATCGGCCATGCTTGCGAAAAGGCATTATGTGCGAGTCCTTCCACAACAAAGGAAAGGTTTCGCTCTCAAGAGCAAGATTTAATACCTTACAAAGAATAGACGGAAAGATATAATTCGCTTCAGCTTTTAGAAGGCTAACTGGGACGCCATCTGGTCCTGGACTATAAGATTGACGATAACGACGAATGGCTACAGTCACATCCCAGACGGTAAAACTTATGGTTTCGAGTATGGCACCCGTCCAAGCCTGGATAACCGGAGGTGCAGCGAACGAGCTTTCACTAAACGTTTTGGATAGGAGCGCATTGAAGCTATCGGCGGTCAACTTAGCGTCAGCTATGGGGTTACCTAAAGCATCTTGAAGTATGGGGTGTTGCGTTTTCTTTTGCGCTTTTAATGTACGCGAAAAGAGTTTCGCAACATAAAGGGAAGGATTTTCAGCGAAGTGAGCCTCGTCGGCTATCTGTTTTTCTTCGGAGAGCTTCTAAGCCTGCTCAAAGATCAGTGTGATCAAGGGCAGAACGGAAGTGTCGTTCTGCGGATGCAAACGACGAGAGAGTTTACGCAGCCTACGACGGAAAGACAGAAGAAGGTACACTTCATCCTTGACATAAATTACTTTCTTACGGGGGACAAAGTGGAGGATGAGTGGATCCAACACTTTGTACAGTGCATCGGTACAAACATTTACATCCAAACATTGGAAAAATTCAGACCAGTCGAGAGCGTTTAGATGTGCCAGTAGGTCAGCCGTGTTTGCTGATCGGAAGTCATGATAAAGACTATACTTTTGGGAAAATGTTTTATCCGCCTCCAGTTCTAGTTCACTAACAACTGTAAGATGGTCTGAACTCCCAAGTGCGTCTAAGGATGACATTGAAAGTGGTTCGCATCCCCTACAAAAAATTAGGTCGAGTATGTTTGCTCCTCGAGTGGGAAAATCGACTACCTGATCCCACATGCCAATATCTATTGCCTCAAGTAAGTTCTCGAACTTTAAAGGACCGGATGGTGGAACCCATTGCACGTCAGGAAGGTTAAAATCGCCTGAAATCAAGCAATACTTAAGATTCAAGTCAGCTGCGGCATGAAATACCTGCGAGAGACAAAGATCGTAGTCGGCATTGGCATTAGGTGGGCGATAAACACAGCCAACAAATCGTAGCCAGCAGCTCTCCTCCACCGCTGTGAATTATGGATAGTCCAACGGGAGAAATGCAAGTGGCTTCTTAATATAGATGCAGCTTCCGCCGCCACGGCCATTGTTTCGATCGTTCCGAACGCATGAATAGCCTAGAACAGAGAGTTCTGAGTCAGCGGCCGATGCCCATGTCTCAGTTACCATAACAATGTCTGGGCGGTTAACGAAAATCATAGTCTAGAGCAGAGGCATTTTATTAATCAGTGATCTGGCATTTAAAACGACCAATTTAATCACACATTGACAAAAAATTATCAAAACTGTTATTAAAGAAGTCAAGTTAAGTGAACGAACGTTTCCGATTAATTCATCATCAGGCAATACAGTAACATAAGGGGGGGGGGGGGGAGAGTTAACGAAAGTTTTAGGCAAATCAACCAGTAGTAACAAGGGGGAGAGAGGGGGGAGAGGTGTAAAAGGATCAAGGGGGGATCATGGGGATCAGATTCTAGGCTTAATTGGGGACACAGAAATGGGGGTGGGGGAGGGGAAGGGGAAGGAGTCAGACAATATGTTAATGTCATCCAGTGGTCCTCGTCTCGGGTTTTGTTGGGTTGTGTGAGGACGCAAGGTGTCAACGTCTTGAGACTGTGTCGGTGGCCTTTGGATGCTTGATGCCGCTGTCTTATCATTGTTTCGCGGCGTAGTAAGAGGCGTGAGGGCAGATTTTGAACAGGCTTTTGGCCACGGGATCATTAGGGCCACTACGAATGCTTTCTGCGCACATAAAATTGGGTTTGTGAGGCGAATGGCGACTGCTTCGGCCGTCGCAAGTATCCGCTGACGCAGGAACTTAGAGTGTTTAGCCGGAACCTTGTAGACGACTCTAAATGGTTGGTTGACGTCTACCCAATGACCGCTGTCTACCAAGTGAGCCAGAATTGCGCTTGATATCGACTAAGTTTCGCCTCTGTTTAGCCACATAGGGTGATGCTCTCGCATGCGCTTGGATAGACGTCTAATCGTTCGACCAATGTAACTTGCCCCACAGGAGCATGTAAAGTTGTAGATACACATTGATGTGGTCTGGAACGGCAGTCTATCCTTGCCTTCAAGGCGAAGAAGTGGAGTGCTTGAGAACAATAATCTAAACTTTGCTGCTGAATATGTACGCGCGATTGCAGCGTTCAGACGAAGCTGTAGAAGTTCGCTTGCTGGATCACCTTGAAAAGGCAGTGTAAGAAATATGGTTTTCTTCTCAGCCGTCGGTACCTCCGGTCTTGGTGGACGTTCCTCCATGAACTTATCGATGAACTTATCGGGGAACCCATTTTCTTGTAGGGTATTTTTAAGCAGTACGAGTTCGTCCTCCAGTGTCTCTGGAGAGCATATTCTCCTAGCCCAGTTCGTGAGGCAGCGGACTAGGCCTCGTTTCTGACTTAGTGGCACAAAACTGTAGAAGTTAGTGTATTGCCCTGTCCAGGTCTTCTTACGAAATACACTTCTAATTATTGATCCATCAGATCTTCTACTAAGGAGGCCGGCCAGAAAGGGGAGGCACTGTCTGTCCTCTTTTTCCAAAGTGAAGGTTAACGCTGAGTGCACCTGCTTCACTTTATCTAAGAATTTGTCAAGCTCAAGTCTTCCGTCTGCTATTATAAATATATCATCCACATAGCGAGCATAGGCTGGAAGGTCTTTTATAATAGGAGAAAGTTTGTTGCTCTCCATTTTGCCCATGTAAGTATCGGCTAGAAGAGGTCCAAGCGGTGATCCCATCGCTACCCCATCGATTTGGCGGTAAAATTGGCCATTAAAGCTGAATTGCACGTTTAAAGTGCAGCTTAAGAGTAATTGCTTCATGTCTCCGATCGGCATGCCGATTGGGAACTCTTTTTTAACAATCTCGTTACACAAAAATTCTATGCTTTCTGTGAGGAGAATGTTGGTGAACAGTGACGCGACATCTATTGATAACATCGTTTTACCGTTGATATTAGTGTTTCTTATGGAATCGACGAATTCAAACGTGTCCCGTAGGCTATGCGGTGCTATTTTGTGCCGAATTGGTTTCAACTTTTCTGCCAGCCACTTTGCAATTGCATGATAGGGTGAGTTGCACATGTCCATTATTGGCCTTATTGGAACGTCTGGTTTGTGAATCTTTGGCAAACCATAAAGCCTTGGGGGAGCTGTGCCTGTGGGTTTCAGCGCTTCTAACTCTTGTTCACTAAGAAAACCTCGGTCTTTCAGTTTCCGAAGACAAGTAGTGAGTTGAATTTCTATTTTCTCCGTTTGATCCTTATTCTGTCTTTCCCTTTTGAACTTAGTTTCGTCAGCCAGGATTGATTCAATCTTTGAGACGTAAATACTTTTACTCATAAGAACGAGACCAGAACCTTTATCCGGTTTTGTTATGAATATATCAGTATTTTGGCGTAAAACTTTGAGCTTCTCCAAATGCTCTTTCGTGATGTGTCCAATACTTAAAGGTTTAGTTCTAAGATATTGATAGCAGCAATTAACGAGTGTAGATTTGAAATACTCTGCCTCCTCTGGCGTTGTAGGTACTAAGTCATGTGTCTGACTCAAAAGATTTTCAACTTGCACTTCGGCCCCTAATCTGTTCGGCCTTCTATTAGGAAAACAAAATTTGTGACCTAGGGATAGTATTTCAAGCAGGTGTTTGTCAAGCCTCATGTTGGTAAAATATTGTACGTACCGCTCCGGCTCACTTGGGAATGAGGATTGAGCCTTCGTCGGATTGATACTGCGGATGAAATTTGTCCGTTTTACTTCCATACGTCTTTGATTCACAGTCTGTACGTAGCTGCTGAAGTTCATTCTTTCTTCATCGTTTAAGTCATCCAGGACTGCCATTCGTTGATGTAGATTTCAGTTAAGCACACTGATCTTCATTGCGACACCTTCCAGGTGATTCTCGGCATATCTCTTTAAAGTTGTGTTCGAGATTATCGTCCGACTATTTCGAAGAGACCTCCAGTAATCGTGAGGATATTCACATTTGACTGTGCAGTTTGTGATGAAATCAGAAACTACATTCGCTTCGGCAAGGCGGGTGTTGAAACGCAGGTACTCATTAAGTACCTTGAACACCGAGGGATCCTTGGGTTGTTTAAGTTCAGCGATGATACCCATGTAAGCATTAAGGAAGTCAAGTTAAGCGAACAAACGTTTTCGATTGATTCATCATCAGGCAATACAGTTATATAAGGGGAGGGGGTAGAGTTAACGAAAGTTTTAGGCAAATCAACCAGTAGTAACAAGGGGGGGAGAGAGGGGGAGAAGTGTAAAAGGATCAAGGGGAGATCAAGGGGATCAGATTCTAGGCTTAATTGGGGACACAGAAATGGGGGTGGGAGAGGGGAAGGGGAAGGAGTCAGACAATATGTTAATGTCATCCAGTGGTCCTCGTCTCGGGTTTTGTTGGGTTGTGTGAGGACGCAAGGTGTCAACGTCTTGAGACTGTGTCGGTGGACTTTGGATGTAATTTGGTGTATTTGTTTGTTGTTTCTGAAAATAATTTAGATTCCATATATTTCACATCAGTGGCATGTCATATTTTTGGACCGAATTTTCCGGTGCCAGAAGGGATATTTTTTAAACATTTTTTACTGATTATCGGCTTCTCCGATCGAATAACCCATCTGAATAAAAATTCTTGGCTCTGTCATACTTAATATCATAGGAAAATTCTTCGATACTAGGCTTCCCCGATTTGTCCAATATTATTGCTCATTACACTTAATAAACCAAATTAAAAAGAAATGTTTGCCTAGTTTAAAGACTTTCTCAGAACTAAATCCACACAGGGGATCAAAATAATGTGACAAATATATGCTTAAAAACCCAGTCAAATTTCATCATGACCACTGCACGAATTCGTAGAAATACTGTTAATGCGAGCCCACAGTAATAAATTACCTCGCAAGCTCTCAGGAAGACATACAAGAAAGTTTAAGATTATGCTCACTTACTAACCAATATTTACGCTTATATATCTTAAACTTCTTAGTTTTTAAACTTTAAACATTCTAGCATGTCAGAAATTACACCAATTTTAATTAAAATAGTCGAAACAGATTCCAGTAGATTTATAATATTTGCACTGCACAGCTCCATTATTTCCTTATTAACTAGGCTCCCTATGAAAAAGCCACCCATTTTAGCGCATTTAACATCAATGTGCGCACTGTATGGCGCATCGTAGAGATATTCCTGAATCAGGGCATGGAACTTGCGTATTAACTAAAAATGCCCAAAAAGTTACGCAGTTTTTTATGTTGTTTCCCTCAGTGACTTTTCAGATCTCAGTTTTCTGACTTCAAGATTTTTACATTGAACAACCTCCTCGATTAGGCTATGAAGTTTTTGCGCACGGCAGTTTGACTATCAGTTTCGATTATGTCCACCGTATGTTCCAAAGAGGGATTTACAGGGACGGGGACTTGCGCATGTATTAGTTTTAAGTAATAGATTACTTGCGAGACATCTACTGTACTCTCTATTCCCTCATCCACTAATGCCCGGTGTCAAAACAGGGTCAAGAAGATCGGAGGTGGGTTCGGGCGCTGATTTCTGGGGCGGCCGACGCCGCTCTTATGCGTGCCGCCACACCTGGCTCTGGTCCCAGTTACCTAGGAGTGCCATAAAGGACCCATTAGGAAGGAGACATTGCAGCCAGACTTTCACCCGCCAGTTACCCACTCCATACGAAAACACGCACACGTGGATGACTGCACACCCCGAGTTGTCGCGTCATTTGTCAAATCTCCAAGCCACGTCCTTGAGTGCACCGTGATATCTTCCAGCGCATCAGGTTGTTCATAATGAGGAAAAATGTATTGAACCGTCGACCTTACTCCTCCAAGACTTTGTATCGTCGGATGTGAGATGAGCGCAAGGGCTGAGATGGCTGACTGCTGACGAACTCCTGGAAGGATGCAGTGCTCTAAACTGGCGGCGGCAGCCTTTCATGTCGGTGTCAGGGCTGTTTTTTTTGCCGGTCACACCAGTGTATGTTCTCATATGCGGAGATAAGTACTGTGTATGCGTTCGGGTTTAAAGAAATCCAAAGAATTAGCGAAACAAAATGCCGATTTGTAAACAGTTGAAACACGTACAGATGGTTGAAAGTGCACTTTACACTGCGCTTATATGTCGCATTTTTTCTCACATACTTAAAACTTCTCATTTAACTACCTATCCCATTACTATGCCCGTGGGTATGAAGGCGGCAACATGCAAAGAAAAGTATTAACGCACTGTGTGCTGCCTAGCGCATTTTCTTGTCCGGACGTACTTTCAAGGCCGCCTACGAGAAATTATTTTCAAACTGGTGGGTGACTTACAAGGAGCCGTCTAAGGTCACCTCCGACTCGGTTGGTGTGACCATTTGTGAAAGGAAGTGGGACTTCTCCAAACACCGAATTTCTGTACGTTTAACTATTGCATTTCAATACGTCTTAGCAACAATTTCTAAAAAAATGGAACTATATTCTTTAGGATGAATAAACATCGGTTGATAGTATACTTGTTATATTCAAGAACTTATATCACGGTGACTGCAACTCCCCTCTTTGACTGCACGAAGACATCCTTAACTTAGCGGTCACGCTTGATTAACAAACTTTCACTAGCGGGTTAACACACATAAGGATTTTAGGAGGGTGTGTGCTTCTATACCCTCATGACCCTGAATTACACCTCAGCCGCCCTTCCTGACTCTCAACAAAATGTTCTAGGCTGAAAGTAATATGCAATCTTGTAGACGGCCTAGGATGGTCAAGTTTGGTTTCTTAGTGGGTTGCCATTTGGTGACAA
Organism: Ligula intestinalis; assembly: GCA_036362985.1. Lineage (NCBI taxonomy): Eukaryota > Metazoa > Platyhelminthes > Cestoda > Diphyllobothriidea > Diphyllobothriidae > Ligula > Ligula intestinalis. Next base: position 16,454,226 of record JAYGXS010000008.1, read on the forward strand.
TTGCAACAACACCGACTTTCTCCTCCTAGAGCAGTGCACAAAACGGGTCTCCTCTTCAACAAGGTCTTCTCAGCCTTGGAAGAAAATGACGTGGTAATTCGACCGTTCTACCGGACGAGGTTACCTGTGTGCCCTACAGCGCACGGACGATGACTTGCGTGTGACTTAGTTTATATTGAGAGTAAACTTTCATTGTACATACTGAACTCGCTTCCCCTGCCCCACCTCGGTCCGGCATCATGACCAAGTCAGGAATGTCGGAGGCTGGAGAGCATGTAAATGGCTTGCGTGTCCGGAGCTGCCACTTAGCGTACCGTTATTCATGGTTCAGTTCTTACAGCTTGGGAGGACCACAGCAAGAAGGAGCCATTGCAGCCTGACTGTCGAACCACTAGTTAGCCACTCTACAGAAACAAGCAATAAACTGACTGTGGGGTCCAATTTATTTTTTCAGCCGGTAACCATCACTATCAGAACACAAACGACGTAGATACTCACTCTCTCGCTTTGTGTAAGGACACGTTCGTCCTCGCAAATACAACCGCCGTGACAGGTTAGTTGTCGAGGTCCAGCCTGATGTAAAATGCCACAAGTTGCAAAAGATTGACACCGGAAAACTGGCACTAACGAATGTACGAAAACTTTGGACTAATAATGAACAACCTTGAGTTAAGTTAAAACTTCAAGGAAATATATAAAATGCCACTATTGACGTAGTTGTGAAAAACTCGTGGCCTTAGTGGAAATTGAGCCCCCATCAGCAAGGAGCCTTTAGTACAGCCAACGCTCTACCAGTTGAGTAACGGAGGCACACCGCGCGCCGTGAATTTGATCCGGTTTAGGCCGATTTAGCTGCCCAGCCTACTGCACGTACGAAATCTACCAATAGGGATACAGTAAGCTAAATGCCTAGGCAGGATGTACTAAGCAATCCCACTGAGGTGACACATTTTTCACTATAAGTTAAATTAAATTATTCAAATCTGCAAAACCCCAACCAGCCTCAAGTTCTGAAAACGTGAAAAAACTGCTGTCACTGTGACTAATGAATGTAAATATTATTGTCAGGTCAAACCGTACGCATACCGTTTTGTGTATACTAAGAGAATGTTGCTTTCGTCAAATACGCACTTTTTTTTACGATCCCCAGTCTTTGATGCCGTAAAAAATTTGGTAGACCGATTTACTATGGTGTTTTGTGACAAAAATAGGCAAAATATTATTTTTAAACTAAAAGTGTTTTATTGTTTTGGAAAAAACATGGAGATTCCCTATTTGTTTCCATATGATTTTGACTAACTTAAGATAAAGTTTTTTGGTCTCGGAAGGGATTTTTCGACAACAATTTCTTGCCTGCATTGGTGTTCTTTGAGAACATGGCAAAAAAAGTTTCGGTTCTGCTGTATTCAATAACACAGTAAATGTCTTGGATATCCGGCAACCCCAGAGTTTGCCAAAAGCTTGCCCATTTACCTTGAATAAGTTTAACTGCCATGCAGTTTTTGACTGGAAGGATTTTTTTGGGCATCAAGTCTTTTCGGACTATCAAAATAGCAGGACCAAATATGTCCCAAATTACCAACTCCAATTTGCATCTTAAGTCTGCATGAGTTAGGTCACATAGTGTATACTACGTTTGGTCAAGTGAAGGCAGAATGCGCTTTAATCAGTATTCGATTCGTCTGCGCTTATCTGTGTCTCTCTTTCGTCGCATTCTCCTTTTCTTTTGCACCTTGGCCAAATCCGGTCTGGTGAGCCATCGCATGTTCGTGACCACTCGGAATATTTTTGCCTCAGGTACGCGTCTAGGTTTTATATGGCCTGACATTTAAACAATTAAAAGGTTTATTTGGGATGACTTATATAAGTTTGTGTTAAAAGATGGGATAAAGGTTGTACCAAAAGGCTTTATTCTTCGTAAAAACATTTCGATCGACCATATACATCTGGGTTTGTGCATTTACATGAGACTGGAACGATTCCGAGTAGCTACAGGCCACTGATTACTACTTCTGTAAAGCTGTCCAGAAAAGGAAGGAAAACTGACAACGTATTAATGCAGCAAACATAATCTCTTGGCACATCTGACGTTGTTTAAAAGGAATAAACTTATAAGTACGCAACGAGCAAGTGCCTAAGTTTACTTGAAGATGACTCAAACACAGTGTGCATTCACGGACCATTTTATATGTTGATAACAGGTCCTAGTTGGCAAGCGTATTTTCTGAGCACATACCCACTTATACCTCGAACAGATGTTACTGACTCCCACAACTGGCATCGTTTATTATGCACACGTTGGATACAAAAAGGCTTGTGGAGTCGGCCTGTCATGCACGGGAGGCGAGGGAGGGAAATGTTACTGAAAAAAAAAGAATGCCGTAAATGTTCATTTTACTAGATCTTTAGTGGCCTAACTCCGAGTGCAAAACTCCACCTCTCGCTTCTCGCGACTGCTTGCACATGCGCATCAGTAGCTGCTGACTCCAATCCGTTCTGGCCAGTCATTTTCTGAGGTTGACTCACAGA
>JAYGXS010000008.1:16458348-16483084 GCA_036362985.1 Ligula intestinalis
TTTGTGAGGTGCACTACTTAAAATACTGATGCCCATTTTCCTTCACTGACCACTTTCGCAATCGTACTAGGGTAAGAGTTTGTTTTCTATCAGACGATAGCCTCCGGCCTGTTGTGTGACCGGATTGCGCGCCTGCTATATGACGCCCTGCAGCAAATAAACGACTTCTTCAATAGATATATCGATCTGTCAACAACCCATGGGGAATTGCTAAAATAAGTTAATGGCAGGCGCCAAGACTGTTTTCTGCGAGAATTAATTACCTATAGGATGGCTTGGATATAGTTTCTAATCCATGCCGCTGATAAACCATGTCTTCAGTCGCGGTATAAAAGGTACCTTGGGGCTCTTGGACAGTAGCATTAAAAACCGGTGTAGCCTTGACAGCGCTTTAAGACAAACGGTTGGAAGTATCAAAATCTCGTTTGGTGTTCTTCTGACGGTATTGCAAAAGAATTTATGTTGCCTGTGTTAGTGTGAAACATCTCTCCTTATAATAGTCTCGCGAGGTGACATTTCTCTGGCATTGCAATGCCAATTGCTTTTTTCCCTCAAGTGAAGCAACATGTGAATGGAAGATTATTCATTGAGCTGGAGAGTTTGTGCTAGGGTTTTTCACTGCGACCGAACAAACATCGGAAGTCAAAGGTAGATAGAGGACTGTTAGTGACGACAAGGTATACTGATCGTAATTGACCAACTAGACACCACCGCATTTACACACTCTACAAATATAACTTAACTGCATTTTGAGAAAAAACAATACTACTTACGTGTCGTGGATATTATCTTAAGAGTGACAATTTTTCGAGGTGCGTGTACAAATTATGGGACGCACCTGCATCCCTAATAGCACTGCGCGCGTAAGCGTATTACGCAAACACGCGCTTCACGCGTGCTTGGTTGTCATTGGCTGGGATAATGACGTAATTGATAGATGATTGGCTCATCGACTTTTGCATGCTCCGCGAGCGGCGGGCGCGCGTCCGCAGCTTGCGGAGCATGCAGGTGTGTCAATGGCGCCATTGTGACGTGGCGCAATCTGCTAATAACGCCCACGAGCGAGTTTTCATTACTGTGACGGCAATTCCGGTTAATCTGTTGTTTTTTGCTACTTTCCTCAGCATTTGGAAACCACCATCAAAGAGAACTTTAAGAAGACGAGATTTGCGCGGATATCTTAAAGATTTACGTAAAATTGAGCAAGAAGCAAGGTGAATGACTAGATTGTCAGACTCTCTTGACTCTTCTTGCAGTTATTCATCTGACGAATCTGACTGTAGCACAACTCCGTTGGACGATGGTTAGATATGTAAACAATAGGGTTTTCAAAGACCTTATCGATTACTCTTCCCAAATAACATGAAGTGGTGGACTACCAAAGGCCCGAAACAAGGAAGTGAGATTTCTTTTCACTTCAACTGTCTTTGGACTTTACCTAAATTATTCCGATCTTTAAGTCCCGTTTTCAAAGAAACCTTACACGGAAAAAGTGTTTCAGTAGCCTGGATTATTGAATATCAAAGAAAATTCTACTTAAAATTGACGTTTCTGCACCCTTTTAGTAGAAATGTGCACATGCTAGGTAAATAGCGGCAAAGACAAGGGAGACTTCAATGGTCATTTTTGGCTCATAAGCCGTCATCAACCAGCCATACCTAACCCAATGTTATGACTCACCTGAGGTTCGAACCCGCGACCTTGTTACTTAGAGGTCAAACGCACTAACCACTGCTTCACAGATCGTAAGCGAACCCCACGGCACAAGGGGATGGGGAAATGTACCGATATGTGAACGACTATCTACCAGAATCTACATATCTAAATCCACCTCCTTCCTAGCCTTAGCGTTAATTGCGGATAACTTTTCGCGTTGACCGGGGCTTTCCTTGGAGGCATGAAGTGTATTGAATCAAAGTAATATATTGATGGGACGCCAGTCTTACGGTTATCCCGCTGCGTGCCCACACAACAACAATTCTCCGAAAGTAAGCAAAAAGTGGGAAGGCTAGTCATTCGCATGACTGAGTCAGACTAAAGGGACAGGCGTGGGACAAGTGGCAGCCCCCCACCGTTAAGAATATCTCACAGGGACACACAGCAGCCCTGCGCGCATTACCGTACTTCAGCAGGAACAAGGTGTTGCTGGTAAGCGATTCTCGACGTAACTTCCCAAACATTCCTCATCAACGGGACCGGGAGCCAGAGCTTGAAGTTTTCTTAGCTCAACCTGTCGTGGAGTGGAGCCTTCTTAGATACTTGCACATTAAAGACTTCGGACACCCGTTGGCTTCACATAGAGCATCTCCTCCTCCCTCCCGTATCTGTCGTTACAGTGTTTAAATTGGTCAACGAAGGTGCGGTTAAATTTGCCTTTTTGGCTTATGGGGTGCTTGCTTTGGAAGTGGAGGGTCGCCTATGTGTTTTTTTTGTTTTACGCTAGCCCATCTTCCTAATCTCTTCCTCTGCAAGCTTTCTAATTCATAAACCAGGGAGGGGTAACTGGTCGGTAAATTTCTATTCCACGGTGAGCCAGTATCGTAAAAATTGCATTCAACAGTGCCTTGGCGGCCTAGCGACCTCGTATTCTAGGTCATGCTTTCCTCGCACACTGCTGGGACAGGCCGCATGTCTGGCATATCCATCACGCGTGCGCATGAGACGATTTCAAAAGCCCTCATTTAAGGTCACCCTCTGTCTGGCCTAACTGGCCCACCACTTCTCGAGGCCCGTACACACTGGAATTTACTGCGGGGTTGTTTACGCTCAGTAACTCCTATAACCGTCGACCTACTATTCGGTTGTAGTTGTCCGGACCCGGTTTTGTACTTGCCAGACTGCGTCTCTGGACTCCGGCCCATTCATTACCGGACTGCACTTGTCTGGGAGTCACTTACCTATGACCTACATTCTACTCCTGTTGCACCTCATTAAATTAGCACGATCACACTGGTCTTCCACGCCTTATATTATCAACTAGTTTACATTTGTTGTTATACGTCCTTTCGTCGATAATCCAACCGCACTACTGCGTATTCCACATAGGCCTGAACGTCGATCCCATTGGTTATATAAACAGTGCGGTGGAAAAAACACATATCACAGTTTCGTGGAAAACCCTTCCCACTGTGATCCTAAGGCTTGGTTCCGTCAGAGAAGAGAAGAAAGGAAACAACAGGTGGGAGCAATGGTGTATTCTGTACATACAGAAGTAGAAGGCGTTGCGATCACGTGAATCATACTTTTACTTGTCTGAGCTTTCGGGCTCTTTCTAGAGTTCATCGTCAGAGATAAAGGTGTAAACGAAAGACAATCCAACAGTTAAATGACGCAGGGGCCAATCAACCGTTATGGGGAGGGGGAAGGTGGGGTGGCAGTCAACCAACAGTGCCATCATTCCGGAGATGCCTGCGCAGCACAATGTATGCCGGCGCCAGATCGATAAATCCATTGGCTGAGTTCTCCTTCGAGGCCCAGGCTTCAATCAATTCGTGGCCTGTTTTGTTGCCGGAGTGCGCGATTACCCTCCCAGCTGCGAAATTTAACTCGTAGACGGTCTCGTAGGTACGGGCGGCCACTTGCGATGATGCGTCAACCCGTTGTACCGCTCGCTTATGTTCGCGTATGCGCGAACCAAGCATACGTCCTGTCTGTCCTGTATAGTTTCGGGGATAATTTCGACCTGGTATGCGAAACACGACGCCCGACTGCTTACTGGGATTTAAACCAACCTTGATTCGCATAATCCGGCTGCGCATGGTAGCCTTGGGACGGTGTGCAATTCCGACGCCTAGTCCCGCAACAATACGTTCGATCGCTTCCGATACATCCTTGATGTATGGCAGCGCATGCCAGGGTTGGTCCTGGTTGGGTCCTCGGAGGACGAGCACGTAGGCATCGGCTTATGAAGGCCTTCGGATAGCCATTCCGCATAAACTGGTCGCAGAGATATCGAGCCTCACGTGCCTTTTCTTCCGGATTACTGCAATGAGTTTGGATTCTCTTGAAGAGTTTTTTTACGCAGCTTCTTTTGTGAGCCACCGGATGGTTGCTGTGGGAATTGAGAAGCTTTGTTGTGTTCGTCGCCTTCCTGTAGACCATTGTTTTGATTTTGCCGTCGGAAGTTCATGGAAATTCTGCGGCAAAATCAAAACAATGGTCTACAGGAAGGCGACGAACACAACAGAGCTTCTCAATTCCCACAGCAACCATCCGGTGGCTCACAAAAGAAGCTGCGTAAAAAAACTCTTCAAGAGAATCCAAACTCATTGCAGTAATCCGGAAGAAAAGGCACGTGAGGCTCGATATCTCTGCGACCAGTTTATGCGGAATGGCTATCCGAAGGCCTTCATAAGCCGATGCCTACGTGCTCGTCCTCCGAGGACCCAACCAGGACCAACCCTGGCATGCGCTGCCATACATCAAGGATGTATCGGAAGCGATCGAACGTATTGTTGCGGGACTAGGCGTCGGAATTGCACACCGTCCCAAGGCTACCATGCGCAGCCGGATTATGCGAATTAAGGTTGGTTTAAATCCCAGTAAGCAGTCGGGCGTCGTGTTTCGCATACTAGGTCGAAATTATCCCCGAAACTATACAGGACAGACAGGACGTATGCTTGGTTCGCGCATACGCGAACATAAGCGAGCGGTACAACGGGTTGACGCATCATCGCAAGTGGCCGCCCATACCTACGAGACCGTTTACGAGTTAAATTTCGCAGCTGGGAGGGTAATCGCGCACTCCGGCAACAAAACAGGCCACGAATTGATTGAAGCCTGGGCCTCGAAGGAGAACTCAGCCAATGGATTTATCGATCTGGCGCCGGCATACATTGCGCTGCGCAGGCATCTCCGGAATGATGGCACTGTTGGTTGACTGCCACCCCACCTTCCCCCTCCCCATAACGGTTGATTGGCCCCTGCGTCATTTAACTGTTGGATTGTCTTTCGTTTACACCTTTATCTCTGACGATGGACTCTAGAAAGAGCCCGAAAGCTCAGACAAGTAAAAGTATGATTCCCGTGATCGCAACACCTTCTACTTCTCTATCTACACGCTTACCCGGGATGCGATCATTTGCCTCAATTCTTTGTGTATTCTGTAAAGATGTAGTGGCGAAATGGTAGGATGAAGTTGCCAGTCGTATGAGTGCACAACCACCCTCGAGAGGACCGTTGTCGGAAGTTTGCCAGCGTGAGATCCGCCACATCGTCTACAGCGCGGTCATGTGTGAGTGAGACACAGGGTGGTAATTGACCAGACCGGATTGGCATAGGCAAGCACTGGTGCATTCGCAATCGCTAGTAGCCTTGAGAGGTTGAGCGCTTCATTCGGAATAAGGTCACTACAGGCCAGCCGTTTGTGCCTCTGAAAAACCTCTTTGGCAATTAATCCACACAGATATACGCTACTCGCCATCCCCTTCATTTTCTCGTAAATGTGACTCATTAATGTGGGAAAGGGCTTAATGCACTATCACCAGCTTGGGCCCTTCGTTCATCTCATCATATTTTTTCCCGGAGAGAGCCTTAAATACTTTCGATAGCCAGTGCGTGTAGAATCGAGGTGGATAACGCGAAAAAATCAATTGACACTGCGCCTATTTCCATATAGGGTTGTTGGAGGCGTATCAAGAACCCTCTAGCAGTCTTCGCTGTCTACTGAGAATCCTTAATAATGAAACACAGTCGCTGGTAAAAGCACTTTGACAAACCAACGGTTGAGGTGCCATGTAAAGAGACGATTGGGTGTAGGGCAATCCTGACTTGCGGAACTTTGGCAGGCCCAGGAAGCGCACCATCGCAGCAACATGCAACTTTTGTGGCCTGCACTTCCCTTCTCATGAGAGCTTATGCCCTCTTCACTGTTAGTGGCCAAGCTGGATGGGACCGAAAGTGACGCATTTTTTTCTCACGAAGGCACTCCAATCAATGGAATCAGCCTATCTTACCTTGAGTGCCGGTGGTTCGAGTGTTCACTTGGGCTTTTTCACCACGGTTAGTGTCGTTCACACTGCCCTTCCGGGCAGCAGCGCCCCCTCCTATGCTAATGAATACGGCGGCGTCCTCACGGCTCTGCCCCACCCCGCACCGGCTCCAGGACTCGTCGATCGTTGATCCTAAACGTCATCTTTCCCGACGTGTATCACTGGCCCTCCTCTCCTCCTTGTCGACTCCTGTCTTTTTTGTTCTTGAAGGCTCAATTCCTATTTCGTTCTTCTGGTTTGTGTACGCGGTAGCGTCCTTTTTACATATAACAAATGCAAAGTACTGGGATTGTTATCTATCTTCCTTTATCTCTTTGCATGCAACAACGAACAGTCGGCAGGATGACAACATCTTCTCAAACGCACCTTCTGTCGACTTGGCGGGGGGTCTTCTGCCCCGTTGGTGGTGGTTCTATATCGGTCACTTTCGTAATCACCGACAACTGCCTAAAAAGGTCCAAATGCCGCCTATTTTTTCTGTCTTTGCTCCAAATTAAAGCTACCAAAAACAGTCGTGCCTTACATTCAGGCGCTAGCCATTGTGAACTGGCCGGTTTACGAGCCTTTCTTTATGGGGCGCATGTTATGACGAATGGCGGATTTCGAAGCAGTTAGACCTCCAAAATGTACGTGAATGCGGCCTCTGCCATTTTCCGCTTAGGCTACTGGTAAATTGTGCTGACCAGTATTTGCCATCCAGAAGCATTTACCAGAGTGATTTGGAATGATGTTTATAAGATATCAAAGGCATTAAATGGTTAGGTAGCCCTAGTGTTCGTATGTGAGTGGAGAATCTGAACTGACCAAAACTCTGAACAACATCGCCATACTTGAATATTGGTACGCTAACCCAGCCACCGCCAGACAACAACGTGGCTGCGATCAATAATTTTGCGTTCGCTGATTATTCGTGGGTGATAAAGACTCAGGCACCTGTACCGTCAAAACAAATATTTCAGGTGAATTTCAACATGGCTTAGACAGCTGTTGCCTTGCGGCTACTATTCAAATTTGCTGCCGCAGTAAGATTTTCCACAGAACTTTCCTCCTTCCCTATTCTGCATTCGGGATGCTCGTGATGGCCAAGGGTTGTAAGCCGTTGTAGTTTGTGAGGTGAGATAGTAGGGCCAATAACAGAATTTCCGGCTATTTGGAGTAAGTGACATCGCTCGTAAGGTTGGATGTCTGCAATCAATATGATTAATTTCCGGCAATTCGAACGTTAGTTGCTTTACCTAATTACCTAGGGCACTCTGGAAATGTTATTTTCTCCTCAGAATACGGTTAAAAATTGAAGCATGAATAAACGTTACTTTATCGTCAGTTATTTTGTGACTCTAACTATCATAGGCCATCTAACCCGTGTTCTTCTACAAGGGCGCATCGATCCTAGTCCAAAAGACCGATCAAAATTAGCGTAGTTTACTGGAAAATTTAGTTTATTCCCCTTAAATCAGGTGAGATTGTAGTGGACGGCCAACAATGGTGTCACCACTGAAACAAGGGCTTTATTTTCCCGACGTTTCGGATTCCCCTGGGAATCCTTAATCATAGGTGATGATTACATAGGCATGGTCATGCGCAGACGGTACAGGAAAGAATGGAAAGAATGGAATTTGGTGACTTCGGCAGGTTTCGAAAGCATGAGAGTAAGGACAAGTCTTGAGTACATCGAACGCTCAAACGGACTCCGAGTCAGCGCCCCGAAGCTCAGGTGGTTACGGCGTTGGCTTGGTGGTAGTCCGCGACCAGCACCACTGCGCTAACTTATATCACCTTCACTTCCCAAGCCTTGGGTACTCGCGCATGATAATCTCCCCGCACGCTCTTTGTCAATCGCTGCTAGAGGCCCACGTTTCCCTGTCTGCCTTCCACGTTCGGTCAACTGGCCGCCTGAGGCACGCGTAAGTTCAAAGTCAGTCAATGCGCGTCATCGCATTGGATTGGCCGTAGGTGACAGAGGACATGTCCGGTCGTCAAAGCTTCTTAACAGCAGGCATAGACTGATACAACTTGCCTGAAAACAAAGCTAATTTCTAGCGTTTGGTAGAAATCTTTTTATATCTCCTTTCTCGCAGTACTCTGTGCTCTATGAATTCTGATTTGGGAACCTTTGTTCTGTCAACATTTCAACCTCAGCAAGCCTTGCTCGTACTCTTAAGGGTAAGCATCCCATCGAGGCCACCACGTTTTTCTCAAATCAGCTATTTAAATTATTTTTAATAATTCCGATCAGAAAATGTGTGTAATTATACGAATTAAAAGGATACTAGGTCCGTCTTCGAATTCTCTCTGCGTCATTTTAGAACACACAATAAAAATTGGGTACTTCACTTGCAGCCATACGTCATATTGTAACAATTATCGGATGATATACAAATGAGTAGTTTTTTAAAATCATTGATGCGCTGTGCTTATGCTGTTCTATTTTTTACGTGGATAGGTTTGATATTTTTTAAAACCAAATCTGCGCACTTAAAATGACGTTTTTTCTTTAGAGAGTTCTGATTTCCTTCAAAAAACGCATGTGCAATAGTAATATCAACACATTGCGTGCGCTTTTACGTAACTGAAGGTGATTTATTATGAAGTTAAGGTCACTGAACATGTTTCTTGCTCGGTTTTTGTGTAACTAGAGATTTTTCGTTAATTTTTCACATCTAAGGCATTAACTGACTTGCCGTAGACTCAGTTACCAAACCCATGTTATAGTGCCAAAATTTTTACAGACGTTTGCAATTATCATGAATTATTAAATGGGGTATTAAAACTGATTAGTTTGCAACATAAATCTAAGCTTTTTTTCTAATTTCCTCAGAAATTAATTTTTAACGCGGAATAGATCGAGGGTCTTCAGCTGTAGACCAAAATTTCAGATGAATATTTAAACAGAAGCCAAGCTGACACTGTGGGGTAACCGCATAAGATTTACAAGCTGCCATCAGGCAGTCAGTAGTAAAACTTACGTAATTATTAAACATAATGGCCGCACAGGTACTAGCTAAAGGCCCAGACACGTGGTTTGCCATCTTTCGGTCCAAATACTCATAGGAAATTTTCGTCAACATGTGCAGACCCTTAAATATACTTCTGTTATAAATTAACTTATGAGGAAGTTGGAGAGATGAAACTTAAAAACTGGATTATCTACCAGAAAGCACGCCGGGAATTCTGGGGGACACACTGATGGGCTGGATTCCTCACAGTATTGTTAAGCTGCGGTGTAATACCAAAGAAACATGTTCCTGGGCTTTATGTTAGTACCTACGCTAGTATGGTCACCAATTACATAGATTGTGACGAAAAATTCCCCTGCTTCGATTCAAAAATAACTTGGACAAACGGCTGTTTTCAGTCACTCATCCTCGTAATAGGTGAGCTGCAGGCTTGGCAGTCGGCTTCCAGGTAGTTTATTGCTTTAGACCGAAATCGAACCAAAACCGAAGGAGACACCGATGGGTTTACCGATTTGAGAACTCATAGCCGAGGCGGTCTTGCAGCGGCTGGAGTCGCTGGTTTTCCAAAACCACAGACCGAAATTCTAGGCTCGGTATGGAGATGACACCTTCGTCGTCATCGAACGGGATCAAATGCTCACGTTCAAGTAACGTCTCAACAGCGTCTTCCCGGACATACAATTTACGATGCAGGAAGAAGAGAGCAACCAGCTGGCCTTTATTGATGTCCTCGTGTGTCACAAAGATTGTACCGGTCTAAAGAGTAAAGTATTCAGGAAAGCGACAAACACGATGCAAGTACTGAATTACAACAGCAACGACCCAATCAGCCACAAACGCAGTTGCGTAAAAACGCTTCATCGACGTGTTGAGACGCACTGCAGCAAAGATGAGGACAAAGTTGCCGAGGTAGCATACCTTCGATGGGTGTTCAGAGAAAATGGCTACCCGCGCAACTTCGTCAACCGGCGCTTGCGCAAACCAGATGGCCAACAAAAGCGCACCAACCCCAAGGTTTGGCGTTCGATCCCGTAGGTCAAAAATGTATCGGAAGCAGTCGGCCGCCTTCTCGCACCACTTGGACTTGGAGTCCCACACAGGCCGGAGGCAACCATAAGGCGCCAGATAATGAAGCCGAAAGACCCACTGCCACTGGGGTCGTCTACAGGATCTGCTGCAGTTACGGTCAAAGCAACTATGTCGGAGAAACTGGCAGACTTCCCAGGACGCAAATTGCCGAACACGTGGCAGCAGTGTGGCGAAATGATCCCAAATCTCAAGTTAGGGCCCATTCGACGAGACCCGGCCACACGTTCAAATTTGATGAGGCAGAAATTCCCGCAGGAGGTGGCAATCAGGTGAGCCGAGAACTACTTGAGTCATGGTTCACGGGGCCCCAATCCATAAACAAGTGCAACGAGTTGCCCAATCCATATTCAATCCTGAGATTCAATTCGGCCAAAGCAAGCCGTCACTTGAGGAACGGGCAGGCCACCGCCTCATCGTACGCCAACACCGGGGAGCCAGACGGCTGAGCAATCATCACGCCCGAGCTCACCGCCCGTGATGAAAGTTCAACAGGTCAGAGCCCGCGTGCCGTCCAACAAGCAATCCACGCACAAGAAGGCAATTAACGTTAATTGTCGCTGTATGCTTGCAGTTATGACTGTGTCCTATAAATACTGCAAACTTCTGTGCATGCTTAACCTGTTTCTGCTACTCATGTCTCTGATGACGAATCCGTGACGGATATCGAAACGTTAGGCAAATAAACATATTGTCCCAGTGATCGACTCTTCTTCTTCTCAATTTCTTCCTGGGACATGGATTTTCGCTTTTATTGGCAGTGTCAGAGTTGTTGCTGGGCCCGACCCTTCCCATGTGACCGATTCTCCTACTCAGTTCAGAGTATGGGAACAGCAGGTTATTGCGCTTGCTGATTGGCCACGGGCCTGATAACCATGACTCCAGCAACTCGCCGCTAACGCGGCTGTCAGCTTTTGCGAGGAGATTGACCTCGTTTACTTGAAAATATGGCCGGGTCCCGTCGATTGAGCCGCAATCTGAGAGTTAGCGTCCTTCCTCCTTTCCGCTGCAGCGTGCTCGACAATTCACATCCAGGGTAACTTTCCGGTTTCTTCAACATTGTTCCTTCGTTCAAAACTGCACCAGATCCAGTTAACGACTACAGCCGTTTCTTGCTGTGGCAGTGGGCCTTTTGTTCCCACACCCTGGGTCTGTCTGAGAATACGGTGTTAAGACGTCACTTGAATGTCAGATTTCAGAAGTGCGACCGGTATGAGTGCCAGAGAGCTCGGTCGCATTTATCCTCTGGCCCATAGGTTTTCTTACAGGGTATTGGTAATGCAGTTCAAGATACAGCGCCACATCTTAGCACTAAAGGTTTAGGGATGCTGAAGAAGGTTAGCGGTCCTACGACGGGAGCCAGGACGGTGATGGTCTCCGTTAGCGTAATGTCGAGATGGTGCAGCAGAGCGATACAGCTGCTGAATGACAACAGTTGTCAAAAGCGGAGCTGTGTGTGCGAATCGGCCAGTGAGAGGCCGTAAGATATGAGTAGCCTTTGAGGGGGATAAATAATCGGCCAGTTCCGCTAACCTTGAGCTGTTTAGATCAGCAGGAGCCAGAAGCCATGGTATTCTGGACAGATTTTAGCAAGCGTTGTAAGGAACTCTCTGTAAGAAAATTATCGTCACTTGCTTTGTTCCGACACGAGTACGTACGTAATACAGGATTTCGGACGGCTTTTGATCACCCAAAACCTCTACTTCGACAAGTGTATCATAGGCGAGTAAGTTAATAGGCAACATCTCCAGACCTAGTTCCTTAGAGGAGAAGAGACGGGAGACCAGAGTCGTACGTAAGAAGTGTAGAGTAGGCAGAAGGAATTTGACTGTCAGACGAGCGAGCAACCACCAGCAGGCAGCGTCTCAGGTACCATGTGGATAAATGATCAGACTATCCAAACGACTATCCAATGGAGATGTTGCTACGGGTTCTTGCAAACAAGAAGGACAAAAAGGACGTTATAAGGACGGCCTGAAGTTATGGCTTATCAACCCGGCCACCAGCTAAGACCTCGATCAGGACCGCTGGACCTGAAGCGGAACAGATAAGATGGGCACATCACCCTCGCTGCCGCAATCACATCATCAAGCACGGCGACGACTACCACTACATCAACCGGTGATCAACGTCAACGGTGCGTCCTTACCCCTTGTCCGTAAGCCCAAGCTCCTTGACTTGCGTTTTGATCCGCTTTTTATGTTCGCAGACCATGCCAGGGATGTCGCAGGCAAAGTGGACCGCAGCACCTAGGTCCTCAAGGCTCTAGTGGGCACATCCTGGGCCACAGGCACCACAGCCAAATACTGCGGTACAACACCGCCAACTATACCATATTACCATGCTTCTCCTCACCAGCATCTATCTTACACATGGCCACACTCAACATCATAGAACACAAGTGAGCAAATTGTTTTTCGCACGTGAGAGCGAATTATGATCCTGGGTTCCCGCTAGATGTGGCTCAATTGCTACATGCATGATCTGAGCCCAAGACTATCACCGTACGCTAAACGACCTGACATGAAAGGTTGCCAACTAACGAATGCCTCAGACCTAGGTGTCAGACTAGCGTAAGCTTGTATGGAGTTACTGACTGATGGTCTGAGAGTCCATTCGCAATAGCTACTGCTCAACGTGACCTCTGAAACACTCATACAAGTAATATATGAGATGCTCAACCCCTTTTTGCGTGAAATTCTATTGCTTGTGTTTGGGGAACAGGCCGTGTGTATGTGTGTGGCACGCGCAGTTACTGCATTCATTTCCAGCAACAGTCAACCGATCGTTTTGGAGGGTGGCTGGGGCTTAGGAATGGGAATAAAGAGTGATTGACGACTCAGTTACTTTTTCTCACTAAGAACATCCGACGCGCTTCAAGCTATCAGGGTGCACTTAAAGCCGTGGTTTGGACGGTTGCCAACTGACGAGATAACTCGGACCGCATGGTCAGCTCGGTGCGTTTGTTTGCGTAGAGTGACCGATTGGTGAATGGTGTCACTGTACAATGGCTCCTTCATAATTTTGCCAATATGGCACACTTCCTGGTATCCCAGATGTTGTGGCTCTGGCCCCGTTGGTCACCTGCGCCACCTGCCGCCCCCTTTCTTCATGACTTGGTCTTAATAACGAGCCCAGGTCTTGGAAGGTGACAGTGCGGTAGACGTTGCACAAGTCCTCATGAACAAACGAACAATATCTCAAGAATCCTATGCAGTAAAATCCGTAAGACAAGCCACTAGGTCAAAAAGGTCAATATTTAAAGAACGTTAAACAAGCTTAAGGTCGACATAGCAAGCGGTACCGCAGTTGGCAGGCAGGCATGTGTTCCTCACGTTCAAGAAAACATTTTAGAAAAGAAAACGTGACAATATTTGTAGAGGTAATCTAGTCTAGTAGGTCAGCACAGTAGTTCGCTCCCTCCGAGGCCGCAGGACGGCATAAAACGAAGCCCGAGGATATCGATAAATCCCGAAGAAATGCGAAACTAAACGATCAAGGAAGTGAACGCGACGTCCACCACGAGTAATGTAAGAAGGAAGTACAGTTGGTGAGGGTGGAGTGGTAGTTGGATGTTACGGACCTGTAGAGGGAGGAAGTCTGCAGGACGATAGAAGAGAGGGTATTGGATGGGAAGGAGCATGGGATGAAGGAACATGGGGTAGGGGATCAGCACACTTTTTTTCTTGTGGCATGTCCGGCGGCAACTCCGTGACAGCAGTCTCTGTCCGGTTGATACTGACCACGTCCTCCTTGTCAGTACGAAGGATGCGATAGGTCTTGACCGTGAGTGAGGGGACGCGGAAGCCCCTCCTATGGTGGTTCTAGTGGTTTGCGCACTCGGTTACATCGAACAAACACATGGGTGCAGTTGGCCTTTCTTGACATAAGACCAGGCCGAAAAACACAGGAGGGTTGGAAGTACGGATGTGGTCCTCAGCACCATGTTAAACTTCATGAATACAAAGCTGGGGTTGATACTCTTGGAGTATATACAAATTAGCTCCAAGAACGGACAAGAAAAATCTGTATCCAGAACAGATAAGTTGCAGGAGATAGTGAAGGGAGAAAGACCATGTTCGGACAGACCAGTTATGCAATCAAGAAGACGGGAACGTCCTCTGTCAACAGGGAAATCAAATTCGGCTTGGAAGTACGAACCAAGGATTGCATGAGCAACCTCAGCAATCACAAAGATCCGGGAGAACGACCGCTGAAAAACAAAGTCGAGGGTTAGGGACCGGCAAGCAAAAGTGGGAACGGAGACAAAATAGCAACCTGAACGTGAAGACGAGGACTGGGGAGTAACGCTCAGCTGAAGTGGGGGGACAACACAACTGAGTTCCGAAGTCCACAAGGAAACGTCTGCGAATTACATTGTTGCAGACATAAAACGTGCGACCAGAGCCGGAAAGAGCAGATAAAAAGCCAGCATCTATTTTCTGGCTGACCGGTTTCCCGGTTTCGACTTGAAGGAGCATAGAGAAACACACAGGCGGGCCATTGCACCAAAATTGGTTTGGTACCAAACACCTCGGTGGTTCTAGGTCAAGAGCGAGAACGGTGACGGCTGGGTAAGCGACGGGATGGAAAGCGAGGAATCTGGGGCTTCAGGGAGGCAAACTCTTCTGCTATGGTAAAAATATGCTGTATCAACTGATCTTTCACTGTTAAAGAGGGTTTTGAAAGCGAGTGGAACCGCTACACCTTTACCATCCGGTCCGTCATTTCAGCCGGCTGTGAGACCGTGAGATCTTCGCACCGGGGTGCCAATTTTTTTTGAAGCTCAGCAGGTAGACGCTCAAGAAACTTCTAATTGAGTTACTATTTATCAATCTGCAAGACTTTAAGGAGGCAGTGTATTCGTCTGAGAAGTTTAGAAAGCTTCGGTCGCCCAGTGATTTCTCTTAGATTAGCTGGTGATAGCGCCGACGGTCAGAAACAGCGCAACGACTTGCAAAATCCATATTCAATGCTGAGATGAAACTTGGCCAAAGCAAGTCGTCACTTGAGGAAAGGGCAGGCCACCGCCTCATTTTACGCCAACACCGAAGAGCCAGATGGCCGAACAATCATCATGCCCGAGCCCACTGCCCATGATGAAAGTTCAACTGGTCAGAGCCCGCGTGCCCTCCAACAAACTACCCACGCGCAAGAAGGTGTTTGACGTTAATCGTCGCTGTATTTTTGCAGTACTGACTGTATCCTATAAATACTGCAAACTTCTGTGCGTGCATTACGCGTTTCTGCTGCTGTTTTCTTCTCATGTCTCTGATGGTGAATCCGCGACGGATGTCGAAACGTCAGGCGAATAAACACATTGACTCAGTGATCAAATCTTCTTCTTCTCAATTGCTTCCTGGGACACGCATGTTCGCTTGTATTGGCAGCCTAGTGTGTTTCTGTATTAACACTGGTTATGTTCCCCCAGTTACGTAATAGGAAGAGAAGGCAGAACAGGACAACAGGTAGTACTTTACTGTCAGTTGTACTAGTACAGGGCCTGACCTTTCCCATATGACTGATTGTCCTGCTGAGACAATGATTAAATTCAGAGCATGGGAACAGCAAGTCGTTGTGCAGGCTGATTAAGCGTGGGCCTGATAACCATAACTCCAGCAACTCGCTGCTGTCATCTCTTGCGAGGATTTTGACCTCGTTAACTTGAAAATACGGCCGGGTCCCGTCGATTGAGCTGCAACGTGGGAGTTAGCATCTTTTCTCTTCCCCGCTCCTGCGTGCTTCGTCATTCCTATCCGGAGTAATCTCTCGGCTTCTTCGACGCAGTTCCTTCGCACACAACTGCAACAGCTCAGACATACTACTCTAGTCGTTTCTTGCCGCGGCAATGGGTCTTTCGATCTCATGACTCGGGCCTGTCAGGGATGTCGGTATTTAGGCGTTGTTTGAATAGCAGCACCTGATCATTCTTGATTGCGTCGAAGATGTCGTCCACGTATCGAGCCCAGAACTTTGGTGTGTGGCGTTGGACAATCAATGACTCCAACCGCTTCAAGACCGCCTCGACTATGAGTACAGAAAATGGCGAACGCCTGTTTATGCCCTTCACTTGTTCGTAGATTTCTCCATTGTACTTCAAGCATACGGAGTGTTTGACTGTTCTCTGTGGCTTTGAGCGGCGTGCGGTACCCCATTTTAGTCGGCCAAGGGAGACAAGCCACCTGCATCAACTTCTTTTTTTTACAACAGAGTGCTGGCTTTTGTTAATGAGTCGTCACCGCCTCGGCTGTGGCTAGCATCCGTTTATGTAGGCCTTTAGTGCAGTGTGCTGGTGCCTGCTATGCCACCTGCAAGGCCCTTATCCCGGCCTGCTGATCGCTGGGCAAGGGTTTCCTTCCTGAATTGAATTCTTCCTCGATGCCCTACGAGCGGTTCATCGTATGCTTGGAAAACCTTTCAGTAATTGATTTCTGCTTTCTAATGCGATGTCTTGGTTTGCTAGTTTTA
This sequence comes from Ligula intestinalis, assembly GCA_036362985.1. NCBI lineage: Eukaryota > Metazoa > Platyhelminthes > Cestoda > Diphyllobothriidea > Diphyllobothriidae > Ligula > Ligula intestinalis. The sequence goes on from JAYGXS010000008.1 coordinate 16,474,850, forward strand.
TCCAAAACATTAGTCTACAAGATCATAATGGCGGCATTCACCGTGTAACGCTTGCTGTATGGAAGACAGATAGCTTCCACTTTTTTAAGCTTCAGTTAGACTCCAGATAAATTACACGGTAACACAGTTAACTGTTGGTGATTTTATGTACAAAAACAAATTTATCAAGTGTCGTGAAATTGGCCTTTGAACAGCTGTTCTTAAGGTTCCTCGGTCAGGAACCTACTGTATGAAATATGCCTGGGTTATGTGCCCCAATAATAATTCCTATGCTTGCTTAGCCATTAAGGCCAAAACACAGTCAGTATTGCACCTCATAGATGCGGGCCAGCCACAGGTTCACCTCCGTGGGGTTCGCGTTTCAGCCTGATCTAATAGATTTCCATCGCGTTTGTGGGTTTCCCGGTCGAAGGATCTTTAAAGTTCTTCATGTTGTTGAAGATATAACGTTCATATCCTTCAGATGGAAGCCGTTTGTAGGCTTCGTGCTCATCTGCAACTATAATGCTGCCCTTCGCCACCTATTTTATAATGATCAATCTCGGGACTGGCCATCCTCTGCCGTTTACTTACTCCAATCTAACTCTTTGTCTACGTCTGTCGTACATTCCGAGAAGCCAATACTGCCGCATCTCTAATTCAACGGTATCCTTCCGTCGGCTTATCAGAGTAACACTTAATTGGACTTCAACAAATACTCCGCCAATCTATACTTCCTGCATACATTAGTGCAAAAAGCACACATACCAACACATTCCGTAACAGTAGACCACCGATTTGTGACACACACCAATGACCTCACACTTCTTATCTTTCGCACTTGTTACAAACGCCAGCCATATGTTCATTAGTGTTCTAACCGTGTTCAAAATTTGGTCCTTTCCGCAACGCTCTCTTTTTTCTGCATCGCCCACTGTGGAAAATATCTCTATCCATGTGATGGTTTAGCATTTGCTGGCTCACTAGCTATCCACGTCAACATTTCAGCACATACGGCAGCAGTCTTCTTTCTAGACAGTACTGCACCACCTTCTTTGTGTTGGTGATTTCCGGTATCTCTTCCGTTTCTCCCATAAAGTCTATTTTCTGTTATGTCCTTCATAAAAAATAGCATGTAGGTAACACTGCACCCCTTATATACTTTGTATAATTGCTTACATACTTTTTATTAGTAAGCATGCTCCATTGCACTACCTCTCATAGGCGTCAGTTGTGTTAATCAGCATAAACGAAGGACATGGTCTGTGACGGTCCCCGACTATTTCTGACCTTTAAAATTCTCGTCTTCATTTTCCTTGATTGTCCCTGGACTTTGAATGCACTGACAACACCGCTAGAACTTTATCCGCGTGCATACCAACATTCAGGTTGCATCTATTTGCCGTAATATTTCACATACCTTTATATTTGGGCTCTTTTGATCTTCGCAGAGTTTCCTGTCTGGTCGTTATTATAGTCGATGGGTCAGCCATTGTTTCATTCGGATAAGGTGTTAGCTTGCGCAAACGAGATGGCCAACAAAAGCGCACCAACCCCAAGGTTTGGCGTTCGATCCCGTAGGTCAAAAATGTATCGGAAGCAGTCGGCCGCCTTCTCGCACCACTTGGACTTGGAGTCCCACACAGGCCGGAGGCAACCATAAGGCGCCAGATAATGAAGCCGAAAGACCCACTGCCACGGCAAGAAACATCTGGGGTCGTCTACAGGATCTGCTGCAGTTACGGTCAAAGCAACTATGTCGGAGAAACTGGCAGACTTCCCAGGACGCAAATTGCCGAACACGTGGCAGCAGTGTGGCGAAATGATCCCAATTCTCAAGTTGGGGACCATTCGACGAGACCCGGCCACACGTTCAAATTTGATGAGGCCGAAATTCCCGCAGGAGGTGACAATCAGGTGAGCCGAGAACTACTTGAGTCATGGTTCACGGGGCTCCAATCCATAAACAAGTGCAACGAGTTGCCCAATCCATATTCAATCCTGAGATTCAATTTGGCCAAAGCAAGCCGTCACTTGAGGAACGGGCAGGCCACCGCCTCATCGTACGCCAACACCGGGGAGCCAGACGGCTGAGCAATCATCACGCCTTAGCTCACCGCCCGTGATGAAAGTTCAACAGGTCAGAGCCCGCGTGCCGTCCAACAAGCAATCCACGCACAAGAAGGCAATTAACGTTAATTGTCGCTGTATGCTTGCAGTTATGACTGTGTCCTATAAATACTGCAAACTTCTGTGCATGCTTAACCTGTTTCTGCTACTCATGTCTCTGATGACGAATCCGTGACGGATATCGAAACGTTAGGCAAATAAACATATTGTTCCTGTGATCGACTCTTCTTCTTCTCAGTGTGTTAGCTCTCAAAGCACATTGGTGACTATTACAACGTTACACGACTTTCTTTTTTACCTTCTCATACACATTTACCTTTCCGGGCTCTCAAACTATTTTATTTTGCCCTCATTATGACCAAACTAACAGTGTCTTTACAGGAGTTCTGGCAGCATGCGCCAGAGCTTTATTAATGTTGCATTGAAGCATCCTTTCACCCTACTAAGATCACAGAAGAGACTTGTAAGTATTATAATTGTGTCGAGGCCCTTCCTCTCCCGATTTTAGCTCAGGTGCAACCCTCCAAAGGATAAACCTCCACACTTAAGTCCGAACTTTCAGGATTACTTCCGTCTCTGGTCTCCAGCGTGATAACGCTTTGGTGAAAGAAGAGTTACTAGGCGATCGCAAGCCAGCCGAATACACTCACTTCTTGGTGAGATGACCATTGATGAGAAGCTTTTCCGCGAATTTTTTTTGAGCGCTTGCCCGTTTCCATCCAAACAATTCTCGCTGCTGGCTTAGATGCTAAGGAAGTTTCGCAGCTTGCCAACATGACCGATCAAATGATGGAAGTGGAGCGTTTCACCACTGTCACTGTGGCTCAGGTTTTTACAGCCTGCAACTGCCCCCAGCTCTGAACTGTCGGACCTCAAAGCACAGAGGGCTCAAATGGCCGCGACTATAGCCACTATGCAGTTACGTGGTTCTTCTGCTCCATCCCAACGTTCTGGCAGTCCCGATCGGCCTTGTCATATCTGTTGCAATCAGCGTCGTTCCCTTCTCATTTGAGATTGCTTCGTAGGTGTTAGTAATATGCCACATATGGCGCTAGGGCAAGGGACTGCATCCCGCCTTGTTCCTTTCAATCCTCATCGGGAAACTCTTCGGCCAGAGAGTAAATGTGGCCAAGCTCCCTGCCAGCTCCACCTGTCGCACCTTTTACGTCTGTGACGTCCCGAGTGGCAGACTTTTTTGGTTGATACTGGCGCCCAACTTAGCGTCATACCACATTCTGCAGCCGACCGACGTTGCTCTAAACCTGTTTTTTCCTCCAGGCTATTAAATCCTTCCCTATTACTACTTTTGAGTTTCGTCCACTTTCCATTGACCTCGGACTACGACGACTTTTCCTTGGATATTCATGATCGCTGATATTCCGATCACCATCCTTGGTTCAGATTTTTTAGCTGCTTTTGACCTTGTAGTTGACTGCAGGCAACTTAACCTCCATGACCGTCCTACTTCTCTGTCAGTTTAGGTTCTTTCCAACCGTCAGCTTCCAATCGCCTGTTTGTGCTTATTCCTAACCTTGATAGCCCTTTTCGTCAACTTCTTGAACGTTAATTCGGTCTTTCTCGACACACTTTTAGTGCTTCCACACCACCGCACGAGGTCATGCATCATATACGGACCACTGGTCCTCCTGCGTTTTCTCGCTCTCGCCGTCTCGCGCCTGTAAGACTAACAGCTGCTAGAGCCGAGTTTGAGCAAAGATTCCAGATGGACGTAATTCGTCAATCTGAAATCCCTTGGGCTTCCCCTCTTCGTATGGTTCGAAAGGGTGACACTGGTGACTGGCGTCCCTGCGGCGATTAAAGGGGTCTAAATAATGTCAGTATTCTGGACCGTTATTCCGTTCCACATCTTCAAGGTTTCGCCAATGGCAAGTCTGCTTTTTCGAAGATTGATTTGGTACGTGCCGTCCATCACATCCCAATCGCTCCAGGGGACATTTCCAAGACGGCCGTAACAACCCCCTTTGGCCTCTTTGAGTTCCTACGTATGCCGTTCGGACTCCGCAACGATTCCCAGACGTTTCAGAGGTTTGTAGACCGAGTGCTTCACGGCCTCTCTTTTGTCTTCGCCTACATTGATGATGTCTTGGTTGCCAGCTCCACCACTGAATACCACTTGGAGCATCTTGCAACGGTTTTTGACCGCCTGCAACAATTTGGCGTTGTTCTTAACCCGTCCATGTGTGTCTTTGGCGTTCTCCCTCTTGAGTTTCTGGGACAACTGGTTGATACCAACGGCATTCATCTTCTTACTTCCAAAGTTGCGGCCATCCGTGATTTCTCGCCTTCTTCTTCCAAGCGTCAACCACAGCAAGTTTTGGGCATGGTGAATTTTAATCGCCGGTTCCTCCCTAGCTGTGCTGACATTATTTTGCCACACACAAACCTCCTCTTGGATCCCAAAGGTTCGTTCGAGTTATCCGCAGATGCCCTCGCTGCTTTAGACAAGGTCAAGGCTGCTCTAGATGATGCCATCCTCTTGACGCACCCAGTCCCTGATGCTCCGATTTCATTCATGGCTACTGCTTCCAATGTCGTCGCTGGCGCGGTTCTTCAGCAGCATCTTGCGGGTCAGACCCAACCTAAAGTTTTTTTCTCTAGGAAATTAATACCTGCCTAATCGCGCTACAGCACATTTTGACGGGAGCTCATGGCAGCTCACCTAGCCGTGAAACACTAACGGCACTTTCTGGAAGGAAGAGATTTTACCGTCTTTTCCGACCACAAGCCCATCCCCTACGTTTTTAACTCACGTTCTGACAAGTTGAATCCCCCGGAACTTCGCCAATTGTACTATATCTCGCTGTTCACCTCAAATCTTCAGCACATCGGTGGGTCACGTAATTAGGTGGCTGACGCACTGTCCAGGCCCTCTCTTTCTCATTTACAACTTACTCCTCGGATCGATTTCGCTGAGATTACTGCCGAATAACGCCATGTTGGTACACACTGTGAAGAGGATGTTTCCGGACTCCAACTCCAGCAGTTGCCGCTGACTACTGGCAACGGCATCATTCTTCATGATGTTTTTACCGCCTCTCATTGCCCATTTGTGCCGCCACCCCTCTGACGCAACGTCTTCTCTTTCCTGCACAACCTTTCGCATCCTGGAGGACGAGCAACCGTTAAGCTTTTTTCCCAACGCTTTTTCTGGCCTGGGATGCACAAGGACCTGAAAACTTGGACTCGGGCTTGCTTCGTTTGTCAACGGAATAAGGTCCAAAGGCACAAAAAAGCTTCCATCGGCACCTTACCAAACCCCGACGCAAGGTTCAATCATGTTCACCTCGACATTGTAGCCCCCCTGTTTCTGTCCAACGGCTGTTCCCATCTCCTCACTTGTGTGGATTGATATACTTGGTGGCCGGAAGCGATTTCTACTCCCGATGTCTCTGCCCCAACCGTAGTCAAGGCCTTCCTAAGTCTTTGGGTTGCGATTTTTGGTGCTCCTTCTGTTATCGCAACAGATCATGGTGCCAAGTTTGAGTCCATTATATTCCAAACTTTTCGCTCCTTATAAGGCTGTACTCGCAACCACACTACAACCTATCACCCAGCAGCCACCAGGATGGTGGAGTGGTAGGAAAAGGTAGGACTACTTGACCGTACATGTAATGTACTACCAAACAGATAGGTGATTGTCAAGGACCTCGCCACACGCAAACGGGACAAACGACAAGGAAGAAGAAAGAAAAATGCCGACTGTGAATTGTGTATTGAAAAATTTTTTTTGAATATTAAAAGGATAGTAAAGTCAAAGGACTTAATTCTACACGGCATGAAAGAGCGCAGGCCGGGAGTGTTTCCGCTGGATTCGATGCCTGTGCCCTAGTACGAGGCGCGGAGGAAAAATGCGGTCACCATATCCGCTTTGTTAACTGCAGCAATTGTGGGCAAGACGAATGCGAACGTCGTGCTCAGTCGAAAATTTAGGGATAAGGATGATCTCGAACACCTCGGCGGCCGTATTTATGAGGCTGAGACCACGGTAATGTGACCATAGGCCAATGGCACCGCGCGTCGGCACAGGGGACGAAATGGACTGCAACCAGGCAGCCGGGACGACTTCAGTATTCAACGTAATCTAGATCAGCCGGTTTAGCGATGATGCCGAAGCAGAACAATTACGTCCGAGCCTACAGCCGGGAAACCACCTTTACCCGATGCCTTCCGAACTTTCAGCCGTAATAATACCGAATCCAGTTCAGGTTTCCGACGAAACTGGCAGTAACTGCAATGCGAAACTGCTGGTGATAAGGGAAGATTCGCAAGGTCAATGCGGAGGGCGGATTGGACCGTACGTATCCGTAAAGCAAACGATCAGGAGAAGGACGCGTGGTTGAACGTCTACGAAAGCTTTAACTCAAGGCGAATTTCGTGAGGAAACGAGCCGCAAGGGAGGGGACCGAAAAACCTTTGTCTTGGCTTCCACATGGTTTAATGTGAACAGACAACCGACAATACGGATGGGTAATCAAGGTTGGGTGGGCAACGGGAGTTGTTTTTTAACGGTGGACGTCCAAACGAGGCCGCAGCCAGCGGCTTTGAACGCGCGCGAGTCCCTCCGTCGAAATGCGGCATGGTATGGTGTGTCCACGGTAGCCTCCCACTATGAAGTAATTAGCTGGCGGTAAATTAAGCGGGTAAGGTAACCTATGCAAATAGCATAAGGATAGCGAACTGACAGACCTTAAGCCTGCACGGTAAGTAAGAGTGAAAGGCTGGGGAAGGATCTGAAGGATTCGATGTCTGTGCTCTAGTGCGAGGCTTGCATGCAATATGCGCCGTACGTAAACGTAATGCGTACGACCAGGAGAATAAAGTGCGGTATAAAGCCTGCGAAGGATTTAACTCAGGGTAAACTCCATGAGAAAACCAACTGCCAAGGAAAGGGACCGGAAAACCTTTGCCGTGGCTTCCAGGCGGTTTGATGTGCAAATACACGGACACGGCGGAAGGGTAATATTGGCACGGTGGGTAACGTAAGTTGCGGTTTGAAGGTTGACGTCTAAACCTAGCCGCAAACCGCAGGTTTGAACGCGTGGGAGCTCCTCCGTCGAAGTGCGGCATGTAAAGGGTGGGCCAAACAATAGTCCACAACTATGAAACAATTAGCTGGGGCGACATCAAGCGAAGAAGATAACCGCAAGGCTGCACCTCCGGATAAGATTGCGGTTAATGCGATGTCTACTGAAGGCGAGAAAAGTCGGTTGCCGCAAGAGGTTTGGTCATAAACACAAGGCTTGAACGCGTGGTCGACTCTAAGTCGTAGTGAGGCACGATAAGGTAGGTCCAAAAGAAGTATGCAGCTATGAATGAAGTAGCGGGCGCGGTGGAAAGTGGAGAAAGATAAACCGGAGGCAGCACTTCCAGGGCTTGGGAACGGTTTAGTAAGATAGTAGTGAAGGTGGGTAAGGTCGGGAAAACCGTAATTTTGAACGCGTGGACGTTCCTCTGTAGAAATGTGTCATAACGGGGTCGGCGGCAGAAAGACCACCCCCCCCCCATATATGCAGTAAAGTGTCAAGAAAAGGCCCGTGAACTCGAACGCGTGCCCCCCGTGTGGAAGTTGGGCACGACTGGGCAAGTCTAAGGTAACGGCTGACCGATCAGTAAGCAGCCGGCGCGACAGTAAGTGGGAAAGATGACCCGACGACTGTACGTAAGGAGAAGGTAGCGTTTAATGGGATATAGGGGTATAGATAAGGGAAGGCTGGGTGCAGCATGAGGATTGGTATTAAGCCTTAGCTTTGAACGGGTGGACGTACCTCTGACAAAAGTGTTAGGGTAGCTTTGAACGCGTGGGCTTCCTTTCTTCTAGATGTGGCATGCTAGTGTTGGGCCAACGGTGCCTCCCCCATTATGTTAGAAGTAGCCCAACGAATCCCAACGAAGCCGAAGTAGCCCAACGCAGCCTCCTTCTATAAGTATAGGCAGCCGGCGGTAAACGCGGGAAAGGCCGAGTGGTTTTAAAGCGAGGATCGGGTATAGGTAAGGCAGGGACGGGACGGGATAACGGGTATAGGTAAGGCAAGGCTGGGTGCGGCATGGGGGTTGGTTTTAAGCCTTACCTCTGAACGGGTGGACGTACCTCTGACAAAAAGTGTG
>JAYGXS010000008.1:16500498-16511972 GCA_036362985.1 Ligula intestinalis
AATTTGCGGCCTGTTTCTCCAACGAACTGGCAGTTACCCTCGTTGCAAAAAATCTTGCAGAAGAATGCAGAAGGTTCTGTAGGAGGCAGTCTGTCTTTAGGTTGCATCCCCTGGCGGCGTATTGTCGCGTGAGTTCGATGGTATGTGCCTACGTCAGCGGGTTGTAACAGTCGTGGGACTGTTTCGGAAACCCTTTTTATGTAGGGAATGGCCCTCCAAACTTTGGCTTGCTTTTGTACTGGCCGTCGTCTGTTCACTCGGCGTTTGCTTATGTTTTATAAACGAGCTTGGGAAGCATAAGCTCGGAAGAGTTCCTGCAGGTATTGTTGTTCAGCTCTTCTGGCACCTGGTGTGCTGCATTGTCTTTGAGCTCTTTGAAACAGAGAACAAACGCAGCTACGTTTGTGGCACATGGGGTGATTGCTGTTAAAATTAAGCACTCGATTCGTGCTGGTGGCCTTTCTCAATACTGTAGTTTGTAGTTGTCCAGTCGAACACTGGCACACCAAGATATCGAGGAAGGGAAGTAAGTCATTTCTTTCCACCTTCATTGTGAATTGCATATTTGGATGAACCGAGTTCAGTAACTCTTTGAGGTGTTCGATGTCAGATGTTTTGACAATGACGAAGATGTCATCGACAAAACGAGCCCAAAACTCGGATGATAGTTGATGAAGACCAAGTGTTCTATCCGTTGGCGTACCACTTCAGCAATCAGGCCTGTCAGGGGGAGCCCACGGGGGTATCTTTTATCTGCTAATTTTATTCTCCACCAAATGTAAAGTACGGTTTGAGGCAATACGGTAGAAGTTCAAGCAGATGTTAAGACTTTAACGGTTTGTCGCAGTTAATTGTTGAGTTTTCTGGCAGAAAGGTCGCAAAAATGCGAAACATAATTTTTAAAACCGACATTATTCCTTGTTGCTGCAAAATAATGCAATCCATCACACTTCTCTACACCTGATTTTCATTGACTTAACATCAGAGTTTCCCGTTCCAGATGAGATTTATTTGAAACGTCAGTCCGTCAAGTCAAGTTTATTACGGGAAATCGGCAGGAGTTTCCTTGGTAGCAACGAATATTTTTATTTATAGTTACATGCTTACACCCACGCTCCCCGTAAGACAGAAACTTGTTTTTTTTACATACGATATCACTATCTAACCCTTACCCTTACTCTAACGCTTATCCTTACCGTAATAGAAATTAATTGAGTTGGCAAGTAAATATCAATAAGAACATTCGTTGCTATCAAGGAAACTCCTGCGAAACGCAATGTGTGTCAAAATGAAGGGCTGACGTAGTTTATGCTTGACGAGTCTTGATTTTAATAAATTGATGCAGCTTATCTTTTATCAATGCTCTTAATACGACCGTTGATGGCAACGACAAGGGACGATTTGGTGATATGTCGTCATTCCAAACCCCTTCCCTTTCACAACATTAGCGTCTTTACTTAACTCTGAAACTGTATCTGCCCTCGGCGCAATGCCTGTTTCTAAGTCCATGAAGTGGACAGGAATCAGCTGCATTTTTTATCAAGGTCCATAGTATTGAGAATCGTTTTTTAAATGTAGACTAATTCTTTCGTTCTCGTGCCTTCTCACCTTTCCCTTCGACGATGGTGAACATTTTATTTTCTAGTCGGATGCAAGTATTCGAGTTTCGTGGAATATTGAGTCAGAATTCGTGCGGCCGGATCCCTCGAACAATATGTAAATGTAGGATCTCGTCTGTTTCCTCGAAAATATTGAAGTGCCAGAAATGTACATATATAGGTATGATGGGCCTACTTTTCTTGGCGGTTTGTCGGAGGTGACTGACCAGATCAAAGCAAAATCTGCCTTTATTTTAGGGTACCAGTGTCCTTACACGTCGCATGCCTTTTTTACAAGCCAAAGAAAAAACACAGAGGGCATGCATAGTTTAATTTCCGCCTATCCAACAATTTCCTCATTTTTTTAACCAATAGGAGTTATTGTTATAGTTTGCTCAGTCTATAGGCTTCCTTTTCAGCATTTTTTGTCTCTTCTGCAACCTTTTCAGCAACATTTTTAGTTCTGTAAAACAAATTCACTCGATTTTTATTTCCTTCCTATTGTGTAGCTATCGCGCACCTATACAGCCCCTGGTGTGTCCCACCCTTGGATTTCCCTTTAACGAAGAATCTCGTAAGACACTTGATTGGGGGGATTTTTTCCATTGGGTGGCCATACGAGGATCTCTTACCATGGAACCTGTCTTCATTTTAAATGTTAGGATATCAATTTCCTTCCACGTCACAGGTAAGAGTGATCATACGACGCTAATGTGGGATTACTCACTCCATACTCAACGGCTGAGGAAGACGGAGGACCAGCCAAACATATGGAAGGCAGATTTCAATTCAATGAAGAATGCACTATCGACCGTGAATTGGGACTGCCTACTCAAGGGGATCCGGAGGAGGATTGGAGATCACTCAAGAGGGTTGCATTAGATCTGCTTAAGCGCTTTTTTCCGGTCAAGGTACACAAGATAATGCCAACAGTGCTGTTGCAAACACCGGTCCAGCACTTCATTCTCTACTATTTTCAACATCTGTAGTTGAGAGGGAGCTGCAGAGCCTCAAAGAAGCAAAGTCATCCGGTCCAGACAATATACCAGCCAAGTTCTTGAAAGAATTGGCAAGTGAACTCTCAGAGCCCCTAGCACATATCTTTCGTCCTTCATTCGAACTAGGAAAACTGCCATCCGAATGGAAAATGGCAAATATCTACCCGATATACAAGGGCGGAGCCCGAACGATGGTCAACAATTACCGGCCCGTCAACCTAACTTGCATTTGCTGTACGGTGATGGAAACGATAATTAAGAAGACGACAATGGAGTTCTTGGAGGAGAAAAACCTACTGTCAGGGCTCCAACACGGCTTCAGAAAGAACCATTCTTGCCTTTCCAGCCTTCTACTCTCCACTGAGCAGTGGACTCGCGCACTAGATGAAGATGGTAAGGTTGACGTCATCTAAACGGACTTCAAGAAGGCATTCGACAGCGTCCCACATAAGCGTCTAATGTATAAATTGTCAGAAATTGGCATAAGAGGAAACCTGCTGGCATGGATCACAGATTTTCTCACAGGGCGATCGTAAACTGTGTGCATCGGTGACTCAAAGTCAGACCCTACATCTGTTCTGAGTGGCGTCCCCCAAGGCTCTGTCTTAGGGCCCCTGCTCTTCCTTATCTATATCAACGACTGCTTCAACGACCTGGGTTGCAGCGCTATCATATTTGCCGACGACGTCAAACTCTGGAGAGCCATCAGGTCTGACGCCGATGAGATAGCTCTTCAAGAGAGTCTCAATCGACTTAGCTGCAGGTCTGCTCGTTGGCTTTTAAACTTCAACATAAGTAAGTGTGTGGTTTTAAGACTCCGTACTAGAAGGACTGATGAGGAGAACGATTCCTTCCAATACCTTCTCGATGGGCACCCGCTTTCAAATGTGAACGAACAAAAGGATCTCGGTGTTCTTGTTAATTCCTCACTTAAACCATCTTCTCAGTGTGTTAAGGCAGCTAAACGCGCGACACAGGTGCTGTTTGCGATTAGGCGGGGATTCGTCAACATTGACAAGGAGCTCTTCAGGAAAACCTACGGAGCGTTTGTTCGGTCCCACTTGGAGTATGCCTTTCAGGCCTGGCGTCCATGGTTCAAGAAGGATTACCTGCACCTGGGACGAGTGCAGGCAAGGGCTACGAAGATGGTCAAGAATCTTGGTCATCTGCCTTATGAAGACAGACTGACCGAACTTGATCTTTTCCCTCTCAAATAAAGGCAACTCCGCGGGGACCTCATACAAACCTACAGAATTGTTAGAGGCAAAGACTGCGCCCTAGAATTTGAGGATTTCTTCGAATTGGCTCGGACTGACCATCTGCGAGGTCATCCTTTTAAACTACAGAGGGAACCGGCCCGTATCGACGTTCGACGAAACGCCTTCTCTCAGAGGGTCATTGGAGCGTGGAACGGACTCCCGGAAGATGTGGTCCTCTCAGATACTGTTGACATTTTTAAACACAAACTCGATTCTCATTTGCTGAGAAACTGTGGCAGATATAATGAACAAAGTGTCAGTAGCAGCACCTTGCAACTGGCTCACACTTATCGCTGATGTAAAGCCTACATTTGTATATTTGTATTATGTACTATTGTTACGGTGGACCTATTATGCGATTTTGGTTATGAATAGGGAGCTCAAGGGCGAAAGCCTTCTTCCCTTAATAAAGTGACTTGACTTTGACTTAAAGTGACTTATCTGGAGTCTGCAAAAGGAACCAGCCCGAAAAATAAATAATCCTTCGAAACAGTTGAAATACTGGCTAATTAGAAAGACTTTTGACCCAAAATTATTGGCGTCCAAAATTTGAGACCCATTGGACCCATTGAGGTCCATTGAGGTTGTACAGAAACCGAAGCTCCAATGAATCCTCGCGCATTCCAGCGAACTAGGATGCTGTTCGATGATGTTAGGTTCCGTGCTTAATGGATCTTTTCTACGGTTTTCTTCGTTCTCTTCCGAAATATGACTATATCGCTGAACGCCAGATGCATGTTTTTTGGTTACATGGCCACTGTGGTGTAACTTACAGTCCTGAAAAGAAGCTTGAAGTACGATTTTTGAAGATTGATTCAAAAGAAAAATTAAAAGATAAAACTGGCCTGCGCAGTTTCACTTTGTTGCGCTTTACAACAACTGCTTCTTGCATACCACTTATAGGTTAAAGTGACATACCGTTTCAAGGATGAAGTGTAGAATGGTTAACCGCTAGGACCTGAAAATTGACCACTAGAAAAGACAGGAAATCCAGACCATTTTTCACAAATTCTAACGTTCAGTTTTATCGAACAGTTGAGGATTAAGTCGTAATCAAAATGTTCAGCTGTTTCATCCATCCATACATTTTCTACCATTCACTCGAAAAGGTCCAATTTCTTCTACCTGTGTTAAGTAGTTTTGTTAATAAACTAGGAAACCTTATATTTATGTTGATTTCTGCACCAAGAGCCAAATAGTTCATTTCGTTAACATATATATTGTTTCCTCTTATAATGTATCAGAAGTATAAATACTTATGATGTAAATCTCAATCTCACTTAGATATTCGACAAACGAAAGGCCAAATGTCTTCTGCCGATGCACTTGAATGACGATGGTGCTTCGCAGCTGCCTCGACCCACCTCAGACATCTGCAACTTCCCATCTAATTAGCAAACTTGTGCCAATGGACAACGATTGTAATCTCCATATCGAGCAGACCCATGCATACGCTAGATGCGATGCCCTCAGCTGATTTTTTCGCCTTCAAACTGACCGCGGCTAAGTATACCTCAGTTAAAGGACATGACAGTTTTTCCAGACCCCAAGTATTCTTACTATAAAACCGTAACACCTACAATGTATAGCTATTTTATTTCATGTTTTTCTAGATTTATTCCCCAGAAGTCAGGTTTTTTAACTTAAAACAAACTCCTTATTTCGCACACTATTGACCTGGCAAAAGACCAAACCAAATACAATGGTCACTGCAAAAGAAGGGGTTTGGGTTAGGTTTTTTCCTGCCTTCCGGGGTTTTTGATGGCGCCAAAGATGTGCTTTACAAATAAACCTTATTATTATTATTAAATGTCGTCCTCCAAACGCCCGTGACGCCCATCTAGTTAAAAGAATGCATATAAACCATTGAAATTCGAAAAAAATGAATTAGAAACTTGAACTGAAAACTAGAAAGGTGCTGACCATAGTCAAACCAAATTGGTACACTCATTCATCATTCATTTATGTGAGTATGCTCGTTGAAAATGTCCGCTAAGTTTATTACTAAACTATTCTTTGCAGACGGACTTATAAGAATAAAAAAGAACGAAGACGATGCCGGAATTTCGCGCTAGGGAAATCGTCACTGCGGATGATCGGCATTTGGATTTAAAGTGATTAAAAACACAGTTTGGAAAGATTATTGACGAAGTGCTTTTTGCGCCAATTTGGGGCCTCATTTTAGAATTGTGCTTTCGTTTAGTGGTATGAAGGCGAGCTATGACGTTTCTTTCACGATGACAGAAATAGAGAAGCTCACTTCACAGAATCTAATCCCAACACGTACTGTTTTCGGTTGTAATCGACATGCTCTTGGGGTGAAAAAGGGGAATAGGGAACGTGATGGCCTCGTGCATATTTTGTGAGCCGTACTGCTGAACAGTAGTATAGATAATAACAACATAACAGGTGTTCAGAAACTGAAATTTATAATCCCTTTCGGTATTACATTTCTGCAGTACATAAGCTCCCCCGTAAGCCACCTATAAATTCGGCACAAAATACCGGAACATGTCAACAATGAATTGGCACTCTCTCTCACAGACTTCACAGACTTATGATCTCCAAGGCTAGTTTGAAATTCTTATTCTTATTTTTGCGATCACCGATCGGTGGTTGTAACTCTTCATTAAAATTCAACAACATTTTGTTCAGCTTTGTTTTTTAAATGAAAATGGGGGCTTCTAACTCTTATGTGAACTGGACACAAGGAAATAGTCTCTGTCCTCCCTGACGACAGAGGTAAGCATTGGTTCAAAAATGAATTATTTAAGGTGGGCGTGGTCGGATGATACAACAAACAGTCTGATAAGGACTGTTTCTTATGCTTTAAAGACAACATACAGCCTCTTTGATGTCCGTATGTTGACGTTGACAGTGAACCATCAACAGTTTCTGTACGACAAACAAGTTCTCGTTGACTTTGTCAAAAACACGACCACGGTACTCCCAAGTAGGGCTAACAGTGGGGGACCGTGAATATGATTTTCCATGTGCCTTTTTTACCATTTTCAGCAGTAGTCAATCCTATTTTTAGCACATTGAAGTCCTGTGCACAGTATCGAGTCGCGGCAAGTTTCTTTCAACCCGAGTATGTTGATACGTAAGACAAACTGAACTGTCATCTTCATAGAAATGGCATAGTGGGGACTGTGTTCATTCTTATAGTAAAAGAAGCTGATATCCGCATCGATCTATCTCTCTTCCATCATATTCCTAAGACTATACCATGTCAGGTGCACCAGTCATGGATGCGGGCGCAGTGATGGACGACGTTGTAGGTACGTTTACATGTGTTACTCACGTGATAGCGCATAAACTCATTTAAACTTCAGTTTCGCCATATACAAGAAGACTGGAATGCTAATTTCCTCTATATCAGCCAACCCATACCGAACCCCAAATGATGCTCCACTAAGTCTTGAACCCTTGATCTGCTGGCTAGGAGTGTCACGCTCTAACCACTGCGTTATCGGCGCGTTGCTTTACGACTTAGGATCTGGAATATTAATAGTAGATAGGCACTCACCCATCGGTTACAGGACTCACTCGTCTGGTCGGCCCCTGGGGCTCTCTTGAGACCCGACAGCATCTGCAAGGCAAAGAAAAAGTCCGTGGCGTAATATTTAGAGTATGGGACTTCTAATCACTTGATCGCGCGTTCGAGTATCGGGTGGTGCACACATAGGTTTGGGTATAACTAGCTAATAAAGGCTACTTATTCAGAAATGGCCATTTCAGTACCTCTTGTCCTTTTCGGGAGGGCATTCCTGCCTTTAATATGCTAGCCGTTGAGCAGCTGCTTGTGGGGCCCAGGACGAGACGAGTGAGTCCCGTAGTCGATCGGTGAACGCCTATCTGACGTTGTTATATGCATGTCACCTGTCATTCACTGTCCCTACAGACCGGGAATGCATTCAATTAGCAATGGGCGTACACCGATCCAAGTGGCCTCCCAAAGTAAACAAAATGTTATGTGTCACGAACAGACAATCACCAGCCAGACCGAATCCGGCCAAGCTTTAATAGAAGAGAGGGACGACAGCGTGTGGGATTACTTGATACAGAACTTTTTTGCGCTTTTTGCTTTCATATTTATGTATAGAAAGTAGCCTAATCCCGACAATAGCTCATTCCTGTTTTTGGAATGAAGCCTCAGTCTAATAAAAAGACAGCGGGTAAGTTACAGCCTTGGCAAACACCAACTTCAGGCAACTGGAATATCATCGATCTGAGTCGGTGTTCTTACACACTAGAACCAGGACTGCATTTTAGGTTTAGAATGTCCGAGGGTTGTCTAAAAACTACAAATTGCTGCCTCGTGGTCATAAAACAAATGTATCCTGGCAACGTTTAACGACACTTCCTGAAAAATTTTGTCAGACGTCTTTTTTCGCTCTAGTTCGATGTAAGCATAAGGCAAATTCCCAGTGGTTTGACTGCTTGAAACCATTTACCCAAAGTACATTTTTGGTTTCCGGTTTAATTTACCATAGTTGTCGTGTTTATCTTAGACAATCACGTCGTTTCACACATGACCGATGTGACTTGATCGAGCGCGATCTCGTGCGTAAACATGGCCATGAACATACTCTTGATATTATCCGGCGAATTCATGTGCATAATTCGTTTATTTGTATTGACCTACCTGGTCTCCACTTCACACACGCTGTGAAGCGATCTCTATTAACCTGCACCTTCAGTAGCCCTAAGTCTGCCTCCCCCCTATATCAAGGGCGCGAACATACAAAGTTTGTTAACGTCGGGTTGCCAGATGGTTTATTGTGCACCCGTTCCTGTAAAAAGGTCTAGTTTTTGCGTATTTGTCAAAATATTCAGGCGAGGAGCCAAACAAAGGAAACCAACGGGGCAGCCAGAACCAACACGCTGGCGAGCAATAACTCATAGTGCTGGTTTATTCAAAGAATTCGCTCGTCTGGTTAGACAATTTGGGCAGGCAACTCATGCAACCTAAGGATCCAATACCCGTTAATCAAAAAGCCGGTATCATTTACGGCATCAACTGTCGTTGTGGTCAAGCCGGCAAATGGGTTCTCACGCGACTGCACGAGCACGAACTCGATTTGCGACGGAAGGAATTGCTTTCCTTGGTAGCCACTCAGGCATCCACGGAGTATTTAACTAAATGACCAAAGGTCCCGGGTTTAAATCTCGGGGTTCCAGCCCTTGAGGTTGGGTATGACTTTCTGAGTACAGCAAGCCAGAAATTGCCATTCCGGTCTTCCTTTGCTTTAACGGATCCATTTCATCATATCATCATAGTCACTGTGTGACGGTCAGACGGGTTTACGTTGTGGGCTCCTGGGCAAAGCGGAAATTAATTTCTCCTCTACTAGATCGGCGAAGCACATATATTCATATATATAGTGGCATAGCCGCGTACACCGATCTGTCAGAGGACCCAGTCGTCCCCCATTTGCCATTAGAGCTCTCTCTCGAGCCTCCACGGCTGCGCGGCTAGGATAAAGGCATACTTTTAGGACATTTTACCGTAAGATGGAGAATCCAGTATGGCCATTTCTGCCTCCTTAGGCGTCGTTAGCTGGATATACTCTATTCAAGTGTAGCAGCGGACATTGCCGCCACCCTCGAGCTTCGAACCTGCGTCTCTGAGGTCAGAGGCAAATGATCTAACCCTTGAGCTATCCGGCTCGAACTCTTGAATGTATATATATATATATATATATATATATATATATTGCTAATAGAACCGAAGATGCGCGTCCCCGGACATAAATGAGAAGATAAGGCGATCTCGGGAACCATTGTTTTATCGTCCTGACGTTTCAAAAGCGTACAGGCTTCCGTCATCAGAGGTGGTAATTGTACCGGGCCTCACAGTATTTAAAGGTGTTGGCATTCATAGTCAATAGGGTTAAACCAATACAGAGGAGGGGGGGGGAGGAGAGGGAGGAGGGGGGGGGCTTTAGACGGGATGTTCAATCATCGTGCCCTGTGAAGCGTAATAACCTCAGTCAAGGGGTCTCTCATCAACTTCCGGTGTTCGCGGTTCTGCAGCCGTCATTGATCGGAGCTGTCTTCCTAGGCCGGGAATCCTTCTAATGCCCCTACGTCCATCCGAAACACACTGCAGCGAGCCACATGACCGGAAATCTGAAATGCAATACCTCCAACGCCTTTTCATGGCCAACGGTTACCCCCGAAACTTTATCGAACGCGGCAGGCAGTCTCGACCAAACCGAAGTCCAACAGCCGATCAACCAACAATATGGCGCGCGCTGCCTTACATTGATGGAGTGTCAGAGGCAGTCTCCCGTCTACTGAAACCCTTGGGAGTCGGCATCGCCCACCGACCAGAGGCGACAATACGACAACTGGTTATGCGCCCGAAGGACACCCTGCCCCGAGGAGAAACCGCCAACGTCGTTTACCGGATCAAATGCGATTCGTGTGCGGCCGACTATGTCGGAGAGACGGGGAAGCGACTGCAGAAGCGAATGGCAGAACACAACAGGGCAGTCAACAGGATGGACGATCGATCGTTGGTGGCGGAACACTGCGCGAATTCCGAAAACAAATTCTCCTTCCAAAATGCCGAAATCCTGGGTCGAGGAAATGACCGCGTGGTCAGGGAGACAATCGAGGCCTGGCACACGGGAACAACCTCAATCAACCGTTGTGTTATACTTCCCACGGCCTACCAAGCCCTTCGAACGCATCTTTATGAAGATGAGAGCAAACGGGACCATAGACGGAACACGAATCTGCATACTCGCGAGCCGATGATGGACACACCCATAGCTGAGCCACAACCGGAAGTGGCAATCATCAGCTCAGCCAGTTCATCCGGTCAGTCTGCGAGTGTGAAACCGGATGGACGCATGAGCGCAAATAGGATTACCGGCCTAGGACGAATTCTTCGATCGATGAAAACTCGGGAGCCGATGGTGGACACACCTATAGTTGAGCTACAACCGGAAGTGGCAATCATCAGCTCAGCCAGCTCATCCGGCCAGCCTGCAGGTGTGAAACCGGATGGACGTAGAGGCATTAGAAGGATTCCCGGCCTAGTAAGACAGCTCCGATCAGTGACGGCTGCAGAACCGCGAACACCGGAAGTTGATGAGAGACCCCTTGACTGAGGTTATTACGCTTCACAGGGCACGATGATTGAACATTCCGTCTAAACCCCCCCCCTCCTCCCTCTCCTTCCCCCGCTCCTCTGTATTGGTTAAACCCTATTGACTATGAATGCCAACACCTTTAAATACTGTGAGGCGCGGTACAATTACCACCTCTGATGACGGAAGCCTGTAGGCTTTTGAAACGTCAGGACGATAAAACAATGGTTCCCGAGATCGCATTATCTTCTCATATATATATATATATATATATATATATATATATATATATATAGCAGTAAGTGGGGTATGACAGCATCTGGGGGTAACTTGATACAGAACTCTTTCGGGCTTATTAGCCTTCATCAGCCAAGCATAACCCTGAACACCAGCTGTTTAGACAACACAAACAAACGCACTCACAGACGGCGCAGTTGGTCCACCACTGGTGTCTATCAGATGGGTCATAAGCACTTCATCGAACCGCAGTTCATCAGCGCCTCGCCACCTGCCATT
>JAYGXS010000008.1:16512072-16531264 GCA_036362985.1 Ligula intestinalis
GGATCTAGCAACTTCTGATGTTTAAGGTCGACTGTGAGGCCGAAGTATGATAGGAAATCCGCTCCAATGATAGGCGACTGGACGTCGGCCTGGATGAAAACCATTGGAAGCGGCGACGAAGCCCAAGGTCTAAAGTTAGGGACCGTTGACCGAACGTGGCGATAGAAGTGTTGTTCGCAGCCTGCAGTGTAAACTGCGATGGCTGGAGATGATGACGACGAGGGGGCGGTACAACGCTAACCTCTGCACCTGTGTCGATCAAGAAACGGAACCCTGTGGACTTGTCGGTCACGTAAAACAGGCGACTGTGTCGCGAGTGGCCAGCACCAGTCGGCGGCGCCATTTCCCGAACGTGAACGTCGAGCATAAGAACAAGGCGGAACGCATTTAATAGCATCCGGGCCGAATGTTCGGTGGTACGAGCAGACTTTGTCGTCTGCACGCTCTTTTTGAGTTAGAGCGGTTGCGGCTTGTAGAGGGACGATCGGTTTGAAGCCAGTTGAGTGTGGAACACATCTGGCTCACTTGAGAGCACAATAACCTGACAGTATCTTTAAGATCCTGCAGGTCGTCATCTCTGTGTTCTGTAACGTCTCGAATCGGTTGAGTGGGTGAAGTAGACCGCGGGGATGAGGTACCAAGCGATTTAATGGACTTTCGCTGTGTACGGCTGTCAGGTTTACGGTCGGATCGTGAGGCCGAAACCTGGGAGACGGCATGCTGAGGTACTGAGGTCGAGGCTTGGCTTACAGCGTACGAACTAGTACCGGGGTAACATTGTTGGATGCGGTCTGCGCGCTCCGCGAGTTTGGTCAGCGGAACATCATCATCGAGTAGGGCGAGTACTTGTTGCATTGGATGGGGTAATTTATCCATCCAAATGCGACGAAAAATAGAATTATCTAAGGTGCGACCAGCAAGCAGGTGACGCATGTGGCGCATTAGAGCGGAGGGGGTTTGGTCGCCAAGCTCGACGTTGCTGAGGAGTTGGCGAAGCTTGCTGTCGGCAGATTGCACCGTACGTTCGAGAATAGCCTTTTTTAAGCTAAAGTAAGGTTTGACTTTAAGGATAGGATCAAGGAGATCCTGAACGGCGAAAGCGATGTCGAACGGTAAGTACTGCACGACGTACGCGTAACGCGAACGCTCGCCAGTAATCTGACGTGAGGCTAAATCAGCTTCGATCTGTTTGAACCAGACTGTCGGGTCGCGCACTTCGTAAGGGGGAAGCTTAATAGATATCTGAAAAGCCTTAGGCTCGTCGTGAGCAGATGGTGCACACGAGTTGTTAGAACCAGCATTATCTTCGTCGCAATCGTGAAATTGGTGGTATTCGTCGCCCATGGTGAAAAACTTATGAACGGCAGATTCAAACGGAAAAAAACAGGTGAATGGAATAAATAATAAAACGTAGATAACAATATAAATGGGGTCACCAAATTTGTAGGGGCTTTATCACTACAAATATACAAAACGCCTTAGCAAATACGCAATGGAAAACTTTTGAGGGTAGACTCACTGCTAATAAGGGATTTACTCGACTATTCTAGTGGAAAGGTCGTAAAATCCAGTAAAGAGATTGACGGTGAAGATTAGAAATGATACAACTCACTTAGATCCTTCACGATCCTAGTCGGCAGTATTCAAGTAGTCGACTTGCCAAAGAATAACTCTGCGAGGACTGGGATCCAAGTGTGTTGGGCTGCAAGTTGCAAAAATGGAGAGAAATCTCGTTTGCAAATTGTCGCTGGATTCTCCTGGAGCCCGAAAGTGATCACCAGAGAGGTGTCGTTGAAGGGCAAAATAAACAGCAGCAGGTGAGGAGAGAGTTGAGCCGTGGAGGGTGATTAGCAAGATAGTTGCTAGCACGCGTCAAAACCGAAAGTGTATACGTGTGTTGTATTTAGTTTTAAAAAACTTGGTTATTGATAAATTTAAACAACACATAAGTAGGGCCAAGAGCCCACAATCTGATAATCTGTTTTGTTCTACCAACCCCCATAGTTTAATTAGTAAA
Source organism: Ligula intestinalis (assembly GCA_036362985.1). Classification (NCBI taxonomy): domain Eukaryota; kingdom Metazoa; phylum Platyhelminthes; class Cestoda; order Diphyllobothriidea; family Diphyllobothriidae; genus Ligula; species Ligula intestinalis. Next base: position 16,514,090 of record JAYGXS010000008.1, read on the forward strand.
TTACTGTATAAATATACAGCCCTAAAGAGAATTTATCGAAATAAAACGCATGCTCGCTGAGTTATCTTTCGATGTTTTGATAAACACAGAAAAGAAACAAAATTTATGCTTGCTTGCTTTTATGCGCTAAGGTTCGTAAAGTGTTCCCTTTTATTTCAAAGGTTAGCCGAAACCCATTATAATCCTCTAGCAGAAAAGGCAATTTTATAAAAAATTCTCTAAATGCACACGAAATGACATTTTTTGCCTGTACCTGGCAATTTTATTCACATTTAGCATCCACCATTACAGTACTTTTTCACGCGTCCACAATTTTTGCTTCCTTATTTTTGTCCCCCTTCCATATCTTGTAGTTGCAAGGATATAATGTGTAAGCCCACTCAGACACATACGGACCAGTGTACAATGGGAAGGATGTTAATAAGAGATTTATCAGTAAGGCAGGTGTACACGACAATCCGCGGAAGACATTAACCATGTCTCTGTTCATGCTATGAAAAGAAGGATAAGCTTGAGTTGGCAATCTATGCAGCAGTAAGGATCTCAGCTGCCTCTGCTGAGCCTTAAAACGTTCAATGTTTTCTACGGACTCCGTGTAGGTACTTTTGGCCTGGATCTGCACGGTTGAGGCAGCCGGCCTCAAACAAGGAGAATTTAGCCTGTGGTGTACACCAGTAGAATGGATAATAAGATACAACCCTGATGGATACCAGACGGAATATACAAGTTTGGGTGCGGCTTTAACAAACCAGTGTGTTGGAGTCAAGCTTCCGACGATTTATTGACTAAAATAGTACATATTCGCTGCGTCACACCAGAGATGGTTGTAACAACTATGGCAAATAGTAACCGAAGACCACCTGCTCAAATAGATCGAAAACCTTCTTGTGGGTTGGCCAAGAAAAGCTGAGTCCTGGAGCGGTCAGAAGAGGAGTTCCTTGGGAGAAAGTGCTGGGGCCCATGCTGTTCCTGATCTATTTCGACGAATGTATCAAAATTTGAAATGTAACTAAATTATGCATACTCACGGCATGGCAATTTGCAATGAAATTAGGGGACTTGCCGACGAGGAAAGACTGCAGATGACATGTCAAATCGTTGACTTCTGTGGCTTTACGTTGAAAAGTATGCAATAATCCACCTAGGTAATCCAGCTGGATCGAATAATACTAGAAGCTAGTCTCTCAACGTTGCTGCAAAACAAAATGTGGGAGCCCAAAGAACCTCGGTTTGCTGACGACAAATTCCGTAAAACCGTCTTCTGATTACTCGAAAGTTATGATCCCTCGTGAACATTCCGCAAGCAATCCCAGTCTTAGTTTACATTACCCATATAAAGTATGATCCAGTTGGGTCCCGTTTAAGCTCCTCGCAATCTTTTAAGGTAACCCCACGTCAACTTCAATTTCAATATATTTAAGACAAAGGGCCCGAGGCCCGGAGGAGTCTCTTCAAAGATTGTTCAAGACAAACAATAAACTCAAACAGAACGGCAATCCTGGAAAGTTAGTGGGATTTGCTGACTGGTTGAGTAGATATTGTCATCCACGGCCATAAGAGAAAATCATCAAGGCGTCTTTCGAAACTTGGCACCGACTTTGCTTGGACAATATCTTCACTCAGTGAGTCCCAGTCTTTGATGACCCGTCGGGAAAACCAGTAGTTCTGCGGCAGATGGTCTGAGCGTTGCTGGACTAGGCGAAAGGAGTGGCCTCGGGTGCGAGCATCGTAGTTTCGGATGATGATCCATTTCAACTATTGGTAGTGTTTGAACACAACCAAGCGGAACTTAAATATAAGATCTCCTCGACAATACTCCAGAGAAAATAATTATAAACTTTGAAGACGTACTTCATATGGAAGGCCACGGAGTTGTTGAACCATCCAAGAACCCAGCCGTTGCTCCGATTCACGTGTGAGCATTTCTTATGCGTAGCAAGGAAAGAAGGCCAGGCCCGCGAAATCGATGACAGGCCGAACATAGATGGAGAACAGCTTTTTAAATACGGTGAGAGACCACAAAGAAAAGGTCCTTCTCAACATCCATAAACATCGAAGCCCAGCCGCTCGAATTTTGGCTGTGTGACAGTTTGTCATCGAATTGTCTTGTATTATGACTCCAAGGTCAAGGAATTCCGTTACTTGTCGGAGTGTTACACCATTGAGCGAATATGGTGAGCCGACATCAGTAGATCCAATTGTCACGAACGCTGATTTCGCGGCATTGACCGGCAATTGATTACTTGAAGCCATGGTGGCTAACTGCATAAGGTCACGTTGCAGGGTGACTATGTCGTTAGCACTTGTGACATCGCGCCATATTTTCAGTTCATCGGTGTGCAATACGAACGGGGAGGATAGGCATTGTTTCAGATCCTGAACATAGATGGAGAACAAGGTGGGGCCAAGAATGAATCCTTGAGGAAGCCCAGAGACAAAACACCTCTGACACTGACACTCCAAGTCCTAAGACTCAAATATGACTGGATCCAGTTCAGAATGTTGCCACCAATACCAAGGGTTGCTAACTTGTTTACGATCAGTTGGTGAGAAACCCGGTCAAACGCTTTACTGAAGTCGATAAATACCACGTGCGTTGGGCAACCCCTATCTTTCGATTCGGCCCAAGACACACTGGCTAACAATAGGTTTGTTGAACACTATTCTTCCCGCGTAAAACCGTGTTGCTCTTGAATCCAACCGTTGGTTTGATCCAGGAAATTGTCGATCGCTTGCTTCATGAAGGATTTCAGGACCTTCACTAAAACTGAGGTGAGGGTTACTGGCCTGTAATTGGAGGGAAGCGATTTATCACCGGATTTATAGAACAGCTTCACGACTCCAATTTTCCAATCTTGAGGGAGCGTGCTCATACTGATGGACGTGTGAAAAATATCCAGAACAAAAGGAGCAGTAATATCTGCCAGATGCTTCAGTATAAGTGGGTGCAAGTTGTCAGGTCCAGGTGAGGTCAAGGATTTATGGGCGGTTAAAATACGGAAAACATTTTCTACCGACAACTCAACGTTCGTTAATATCACCGAGCTTTGAGGTGGGAAGAACCCCGTTGTTATTGTTTGCAGCTGGATAGTATATACACCCCGGAATTTTGATGCCAAGACTTGCGCTGACCATCCGCTGCAATTAGCTCTGGGATTCCAGGTTGAGCTCTGCGACGACGATTGATGTAGGCGTGGAACTGCTTTGGCTGAGAGTTGGAGGCTTCCAGTATAGTATGTTCGTAATCACTTTGACCTTGCCTGATAACGGCATTGCATTCATTACGCACTTGTTTATAGCGGGCAAATACAGATTGCGTTCCAAGAGAACAAAATGCTTTCCACGCTCGTTCACGCCGTCTTAATAAGCGTTGGCCCTTTCGGCCGATCCAGGGTGGGAATAGCCGGGACGAGGCAGGGAAAGGCATTGGAGTAAACTGCTCGACAAGTGCATAAACGTTAAATTTAAACACAGCCCATTTTTCTTCTACAGAGGTCGTGGAAGGCACATCCAAGAGCAAACGTTGAGCAGCTTGACGCATGCCATCATAATCTGCACGCCAAACATTTGGTCTTGGTGGTCTCTGGGGTCTAACTGTTGGCCTTGACAGCAGATAGTACGCGGAAACAACGCAGTGATCACCAGTGGCCAGTGGATTCGAGATGGTGACATTCGAAATTTAATCATGCTGGTTAGTTAAGATTTAATCCAAACACGACGACGAAAAAAGCTGATATCTGCATAGGCGAGAGAACATGCTGCACAAGACTACTGACCGAAAAAACATAAAGAAATGCGCTGTTTAGACAATTTGTGGATGTAGATACTCAGTCAGACATTCAGTCAGTATATTTGAGGGGAAAAATAGGCTTGCGCATTTGAATTCCCTATTTGTCACATAAAAATCTCAAGAATAATAAACAATGTTAAGAAGTTTTCAGTCAGGAAAATATAGACTGTCACAAGGTGCAGTGGTGTTTCAGGGTTAATTTGTCACATAGTTCACGTTTTGTTGTAGCATGTGCATATCAAGTCGGTGTTTGAATGTCTCCACAGATTGGGGCATAAAAATCGCCTCCGGTAGGTTATTCCATGGGTCCAAGACCCGATTGAAAAAAATTCTTCCTTACATCCAATCGTTCTTGGGGCATATACAGTTTGAAGGGATGTCCCCGGAGATTAGTTTTAGTGGCCAGTTGGAAAAAGTCATCAAAATTGAGAGCGCAGTCCAAGTCACGCACGATACGGAAGGTTTGTATTAAAACTCCGCGTAAATGCCTATAACTGGGGATGTCAAAGACCAATTAACCGAAGGAAAATTAAAATCACCCAATATATAATTATAAGAAGATGATGCATATTCAGCGAATGTGTCGAGCCCAGCCGGAGACGTAGTTATTCACGGGAACTAGAAACCGACACCCAAAGTTGTTCAAGAGGCCTTCACCCCCAAGGCTTCAAATAACCTTGCCTTGGAGGTCTTGTCTCACACACACAAGGCTACCCTATTACAAGCAGTTCCAGCTCTCTCAGTTCGGTTAACATGATAGCCAGTAATGTGAACTTCAGCGTCACCAATATCAGGATGGATCCAAGTTTCCGTGATTCCAAAGAATAACGGCTTCTGGTTATAAACCCAATGGGAGAGATCGGCAAGCTTGGGTAACAAGCTTGTGCCGTTGATTAGACCGATTGGGGAGGCTGTTCGACTGAAATGTCTAACAACCTCACGATCAGTGGTGCAGTGAGGAGACGGCGTCTCCTCATAACCCGAAACTTTTGGATAATCAGTTCCGTTTCACCGGTGAGTGTCCGACGCTTTACCTCTTCGACGGCCACGCGGCGTTTTTCACGTTCTTCACGTGATAGGTCTGGTTTCACCGATATCGTTAGGCACTTAAGCTTATAACATCTTGACAGCCATTCTTTAGTCATCACAATTGACTCAAATATGAGATTTGTCGGACGTGGACGGCTTTTTGATTTGGCACCAAGCCGAATTAGTTGCTTGACCTTGATTTCCTCACTAGCGTTCTACAATAGCCATAGGAAAATGGAACCGACTTCAGCTTTGTCAAAGTTAAATCGGGAACTGGCATCGCCATCTGGAGATTCAGGGACGTTGAACACGATCAAGCACCTTTCACGCTGTCTCACCCAATTAGTTGGTAGTTTCATCGACAAAGACATTGGCGCTACAGCAACAACAAGGGGATTCGTTGGTTCCGGCGCACACGTTGATGGGATCTGCTCCAAAATAGAGGCGGGGGCGGGAGCAGGCGTTGGCGGGTTGGTTACTTTCTTTCGTCTAGGCTTCTTGGGCTTCGCGCTAAGAGGAGCAAAAGTGGAGATGAAAATGTCATGTCACCATGGCCAACAATATCTGGAAATGCAGAATCTGTAGCTGAACGGGCTACAATAGGCAGGACTGTTTCCTCGAACTTATCTACTTGAACTGTGCCGGCATGGATGCTGGAAAGATGGAGTGCAGCTTGGGCGCTACATGGTTCACAATAGATGACACAGCATTGAACATCTAATTCCCTCAGAACTTCATATTGTTCAGTGGTCACAGCTAAACAAGCAATGTGGAACCAACTAAAACAGCCCTGGCATTCAACGGCTTTCGTCCGACCTGTGATATTGCATTTACATTGAGGATATATCGTAGAATTTGTCATTTTGCGAAAAAAGCAGATTCTAAGTTAGAAAGATCTAATAGAGAAGATTTTAAGAATAAATACATAGACAAAAAGCCTTTCTTCTCGTAAATAGATCGATTTATATAAATCTTCAACGTTGTATCAACATTTGAACCAACCGTGGTCAAGGTCAAAGTTAGCTACCTACAGTCCCGAATGCTGCGTTTCAGTAATTTCGTGCATCTACCAGATAAACAGTACTGAAAAAACTCAAAGAATTGCTTCATGCTTATAATATTCTGTGAACGCAAACGCCGTTCTGGGGATTGGTAACTAACGTACCTTTGACGAATCCGAGTCTCATGAACAACCTTAGCGCTGAATAAACATGGTGTAAAGGTTTTGCACAGTACATTTTGGTCTTTTTCGCGCAGCGTCTTAACCATTTAAGGAGTTAGGAAAAATGGTAAGAGTGTTCTATTCTTTTGTTGACAACCTTTTCTGAAAATTTATTAGCTGCGTTTTATTGTAATGCATTTATTTGTTGAATATTGCACCACTATGCATGAGAAATCTGCCGAAAAACCCTCTTTACATTTCATATTTCATTTCAATAGAATTAATGTATCGAATGGTTTGGCGCAGTGATTTACCGACAAACATGTTTAAACTGAAAATATTCTTAGTTTTTAAGTTAATTTTCAGGACTGCATGTTTTGCACCGAAGGCACTTGGTTATTACTCCAGAATTTCAGTCTACATTTAAGTCTCAAGACTGGTTTGCAGACGTCTTTCGTGTTAATTAGGTGCAGTTCACAACTGGAGGATGCTCGAATTTAAGTAGTGGGATCACATTTCCCTTTTTAAAGATTCTAGTGAGGTGGCTGAGTTGCGAATATACATGCTAGTCACCGGGCTACCTATGCATGACATAGGTACAATGTACAATGCATTTATTTTAAGGTCGCCAAAAGAAAGTACCGAAAATGCCCATAGGTACGAAAAGCAAATGGACAGAAAATGTATAGCAATCATACAGACACTGTGTAGGAAGACATACGAAAAGTGTAAAACCGATGAAATGCCGACCGATTGCAGTCAAACTGAGTAGGACCTTAAGGCTTACCGAGGTCCGTAGCATATTGATTATCTTTCGCTCCGTTTTGGCCACCGAAAATACACAATCATTGGTTCTACTGCGTCCCCGTATGCTCAGCATGAATTAATCTGACGGACAATGGCGATCCGGTGTATGTTGACGAAAGTTTAATGTGACCAAGGGTTGCTATCGCTCTACTTCTGTTCTGTTACTGGTCCGCGCTAGCATCTTTAAACTGTTAAATATTTGGCTTTAATTTGAACAATTTTATATTCTCTGACGCATTCTGTTCAATTATGCCGTTTCCTGGTTTGTCAGAAGCGCTCCCTGTTCTTCCAACTGTGTTACGCGTGCATCCAGACGTCGAATGACCGAAGTCAACTCCGCCGAAAATTTCACCATGTCACCTTCAATATATGATGACCTGGAGAACATAGAACCAGGCAGCTTATGCACCAGCTTTACAGGATCCGTGTTTGTGATCAACATTACTGATCAGAAATAAGCCCACTCAAAAGTGGGTGGTTTCTACTATCGCTGAGACAAATTTATCTACAAAAAATGGCCAGAACCGATGCTACTCTTATGGTTATGGTTATCGAGGTAGTTCCATAGACCAATCACGATAAGTCCATCACAAATATCCGCCTGCCTCCCTAGCCGCCGTGAGCGCTCCCTGAGAGTTTATGATCCGAATTGTGTGTGAGGGGAACGAGCAGGAACTGGAGGTGCTCTCTACGGCTGCGATCATGCCCAATCTAGTAAGTGCCAAGGATGTCATGGACGGGGTCTCGCCCCGCAGCGACACATTTGCACATTTCAACCCATTTTCTTCGCTAGCGCTGGAGTCCGAATACTCAAGGTCCAAGGGCCACCTCCATGTTTTGATCAACTCTCTCGAGCCAATTTTGAAGTTGACTCCCTCCCCCCTTCAATGTCTCCAAGTGGGTAACGGTGCCGATCGAGAATAGGAAAACAACTCTTGAGATGGACAACGAAGATCGAGCCCAACCTATCTTAGCCGTCAGTCTTAGGTATTTTGCGTTACCCTTGCGATAACACAGAGATAGTAGATTGACTTACTTGAAACGGTGTGCAGGATGGTCATTTAGTGACGGTGATCAAATCCCTCCAGTTTTTGCTCATCTTCTACGCGCACAGTTCTGCATGCACAAACATAAAGAATGACTGTTCGTACATATGCACAGTATCCACGTTCCTTCGTTGTAATGAATATGTGGCGTCGGTTCAATATGCACTTTGGTTTGAGAAGAACCACGAGCAGCAGCGATTCGAGCGGCAGTGACGTTCAATTTCTGTTCCTTCGACACCAGCGTTGTCCTGGAGTATTTAAAACTATCGATTTCATGAAGTTGACGGCCCTTATTCTCATAAGATGTCTTCTGCTGATTAGGGATGCAGCTTAAAAACACTGGTCTTGAAGGCGTTTACTGATAAAGTGAGCGAATTAGTTATCTCATTCGCCTGAGACGCCACAGACAGTAGATCACCAAAGCTTGAAGCTAGCAGGGTGAGATCATCAACATAGCCAAAATCAGATAATCGGTGTTGGGGGGCACACTCAACACCGTCCTTTGCTGGTTGCTATGACGGACTTCAAACATTTCTCGCAATGTAAATATCTGGTCCGCATGACCACGACCAGTGTGGAATTCGTTTAAGTTAGGCCTTGTTCTAGAGTCACACGCTGCCTACAATCCTCTGAGAAGGAAAAGAGCAAACATCTGCTCAACACAGTCCATTAGGCTTATGCCGCGTTAATTCACACATCTTTTCTTATTTCCCCTCTTAAAGACATGTACGTGAATGTCATGAGGACGGATCTCGTCTCTGTACACCTCTTCGGTCATTTTGTGGAGCCAGGGTGCCAGAGTATGGGCCAAAGACTTGACGATTGCAGTGAGTATATCGTCTTCTCTGGGTGTTCTATTGTTATGCGGATTATGTATCACATCGGCGGCCTCTCCTTCAAAAAGGGGTCTCACGGCACTATATGGGTCGGAGAGGGACAAAAATCAGTCGCGCAGACACAAAGAACGTGCCGCGTTAAGCATAAATTTCGAGAAGTTGCTCACACAATTGTTCGATCTTGACGAGTTGTCAGCGATGAAGCCGCCATTTTCATCGTGAACAGTCGTAAAGGGCCTACCACTAATAAGGCGGATGATGTAGTAGTTTTCGAGTGTCACCAACCTTCGGGGCCTCTCTTCCGGCCATCATTAGCCGTCGGCTGTCGCTGCTGATTCGCCAGAACCAAGAGTCTGCTTATTCCACTGTTTCACTATCCGTCATCTTTGCACGCGTCGGGTAATCGGCAACTAGGCTAATGGGTGAACTGGTGGTACTTGCCTTTGCCCTAATTTAGACAGTCTGCATGCACTACAGCATTGATGAAATATTTTAAGCCCTTCAAGCGGCACAGTCAAGGTGCTCTGAGCACGTTCTTCGTCGCCGGTCCCATGAACTTAGTGTTACTCTTCTGAATTTGAGGCTGCCACCCACCTACAATCGTCGAACTAAGGCCAACTAGAGAACTGGCTCAGTGTAACCAGTCAAGACACAGAGATGGTTCTTGACCCTTCTTTATACTGTCTACGTTACTGGGATACAGAGTGCATCGAGCCCTCCAGGTACGCTGCTGCAGCATGTGGGGGTGCACATTCCGCGGCACGAAGGCCGGCAAGCTCATCCATCGTTACAGTCTTGACAGCCAAAAGTACTATGTAATTTGATCACGCGTTAGAAAAACTATTGTATTGACATGATGTACCATACATCTGTTATCGATCCTTTGCAGTAGCAGACAAGTTCTTTCACTATATTTGTTAATTTTTTGATGTACTTTTCCCGATATACATTTTGTGTTTTTTTCCCGATGCCCTCAGTGCACACTGTTTTTTTTTCAGGTCACTGTTTTACACCATTTTTAATTTTCTGTTTAGTGATCCAGATATAGGTACATTCATATAGTGTCGCCAGTCTGCTAAAAACTGTAGTGGGTGGATTCCTGTATTCGGCGTCGACCAAAGCACAACTGCCATGTCATGTCATTTTTTTCATCTGAGTCGGTGTCGTCACACACGTGGTCAACTCCAAAATGTAGTCAAATCTGGCCTTTCTTCTGAAACTGAACGCAGGGAGCAAAACGCTTGCTAAGCACGTGACCCTGTCACTTATTACTTTATGCTGCTGAATCAGCTGATACCAGTGACGGTTCAACCCTACGGGCGATGACATTCATCCCGTGTCCCGATGGTTTGAGAGTCAATTTCGACGATGTCCACTGTGTACTCCGCAGCGTGGTGGTGGTAGTGTTGCTAGGACAATGACTTACGCGTGAATTCGTTTTAAGGGATAGTAAACTCGCATTTCACCTACTAAACTCCCTCTTCTCTCACACACCCGTGCTAACTGTCAACAGGACCGGAGGCGGGATCAGGCACAGGCGGCCGGAGCCGTCATCACTAACTCAGATCCCACGGAGCGGGAGTACCATAAAAGCTATGGGCCACGAACGTCCATCTCCCCGTGTTCAGCATTTTTATAGGAGCGCAACCTGAATATTGTTTGCTATGCGTTAATTTGTTCTCCGAGTTGATTCAATGTACCCACTGCGAAGTCCATTTAGGAGGCACTCACACTCATAGGATACGATTTATCGGTTTTCTGCAGTGGTGGATCGGATCTCATATGAGCGAGAAGTCCTTAAAGACCCAATTAAAATGGAGACTTGGCAGCCTGAGCGTGTCCCACAGAGCGAGTGAGGTACTGATACAAGTAGTTTTGCGATGTCAGATATTCGGGATTTCAGTTCCCCGTGTTTTTTTACGCATTTGGGTATTTTGAGAATTTTGTGGGTCGCCTAAGGCGCCCTCACTCTTATTGCTACGTCGTCCCAAGGGGTGTGCTTCTCACAAGCTTGAAAAATCACTATTTATTATATATTAATTTATTCGTTATTTTTAGTCTGTAGAGGCTTTACATCGCTATTATGTGGACAAGAAAGTGCAATAAAGTCGGCAATCATGGTATTTCCTAATTCGCGAATCGCAATGGTTCTTCCCGATCATATGGGTCCACATTTGTATCTTTGCGGTTAATTACTCTCGGTTTCAGTGCAGTTGAATTTGCTGACGGCTAATAGTGACTGGAGTTGAGGTATTTAAGTTTTCTTCGCCTTAGGCCTAATCATCTGATGCAAAAACCAACTTGGCTTCTTTTTCTCCCCTTAAAGAGCGATGGCTCTAACCTCCTGATTACGCACAGTTCACAGTTGGTTACGATACTGACCATTACCATGCCAACAGGATAGACGGAGGAGGAGGAGGTGAAAAACGATCCTTTTAATCGTTTCCATTTTTTTTTCAGGTGGGCGATATGCGCCATCCCCAGATGCGCTCTAACGTGGACTTGGCCAGCTTTCTTGTCACAAAAAATGCCTGGAAGGGCAAGTAAGACAGCAATTCACTGCTCTTAGCCCTTGCTTTTTCGTTTTTTTGATGCAGCGTTTATCCTGCCTCACACTGCATGCACAACAGCTATCAAAACTTATGGAACAAAACACGGGTTTAAAACAAACTTATAAGAAGTGTAATCGTGAAACTAGGGGGTAATAGTGTGTTTCAGTTTTCCGGCCTCCAATCTCAATAGACTTATTTCTTCCTTAATTAATAATTTTAAAAACTATATTCTTCTTCCCTTTTCGTATTTTTCTTATAAATAGATTCCTATGTACATCAATTCAGTACCAACTTAACGGTATTTTCAGGTTACAATCTTCGTTAAGTAGTCCTTCCGTCGAACCATGATGGTTCGGTGCCTAAAGCGATGGAAAAAATGATTTTTTTTGTACTCCGTTTGAAATAATTTCTTAAAGTCGAGAAATGAAAATGATATGTCTATTGGCAGTTGGATGCAATGAAGCATTTTAGGGTGTTCCCGAATGAATGAGAAGGTTCGCGATCCAGGTATTTGCATGGAAGACGTATCGAGCACCAGATCAATTGATCTGGTGCTCGATACGTCTTCCTCGTCCATTTTAGGCCGTTTTTTTCCACAGCGCAAAGCTGCTGAGTTAGTTGCTTTTTATTTTAGACTGCCTCAATCTTTTGCATTCACCCACCTACGTTCTGCAGGGCGGTCAACTGAGAGCCTATTTAGGTTGTAAATGCGTATTTTGGTTCTGAATCTAAGTAACAGGCTCTCTGAAATGCGGATTACTCCTGGCCAATCTGCATGTGCTTCTAGCTACTTATATGATTTAATTCAAATATACTGTTTTAAATCTTCCTACTGCCCTCTACCGTACGCATCATAAACCGAGTCCACTGTTTCGAAAATTTGACACTTAGGAGCTGGTCAACACAGGACGGTCTTTTCAAAGACTTTCTAGGTTTCCAGAGAATGGGAACTTTTCTCTGAAGCTGCCCTCATTGGTCACGATATATACAAGTTTTTTGCCACACAACTGTGCTGTGCCCCGTTGTTCAAATAACTCATGATCTCCCTGTTATTTTTTAAAGTTACAGAAGAATACTCTCCATTGGTTCCCTCGGGATTACCACCTATCGCAAAGACAACCTTCGAGTGACTAACCAGGTGACTAATGTATTCAGTGATTCATTGCTTATATGCATTTTTTAATTTGGCGAACAGATGTTGCATCGTCCGTCGCATATTGGGTCTGTTTTTCATGGCAGCTTTGAAGGCTTTTACCTGACAGGCTCAGGTAATGTAATGCGTAGACGAACTGTCTAGCTCTGTCCTCGAATTCGCCATGAACACCATCTCTTTTACTTCTTCTTTTTCTTCTTCTTTTTCTTTTTTTTCTTCTTCTTCTTCTTCTTCTTCTTATTCTTTACATTATTTTCTCCTGCCCTCAGCGCGAAAAAAAGTCTCTTTTATTTTGATTAAACGCGGCTAGTCTTCGCGCAAATTTAAATTATGGGCAACTCTTCGTTTCTATCATTGAAATGCCTGCTATTCAGTCAGGGATTTTATCGATTTTTTCTCTTTTTCTCCTTTCACTGCGACGATGTGACATGTCTTCCAAACGTTTCGTTCCAGTGGCTGTTTCAGGAGATCATCAATGTCCGACCGGACAATGGCGTCAAAAGTGGTCCTTCTCAACAGCGCTTCGTCCTTGCCACTGGTGGATCCAGTGGTCGAAAGGAAATGGTGTTCGTCTCCGAGTTTCGCAACGAAATACTCACCCACATCCTCGTGAGTGAAATCAGTTTTCGTCAAACACGAAAAATTACTGTCAATTTTAAGTAGGCACCATTTGCTAGTTAAAACACGCTCATCTATCAGTCAGATGCTCGAAATGACGGTCCTGAACACATTTGTGTGCACCGATGCACCTTTGCGCCCAGGCCGGTTTTGACAAGGTCAGCTGCTCACTTCATAAAAAATGTATAGCAACGAGAGGAAATAGGAGGCATGACGTTCGGGTTTCGCACCCCTGTATTTAAGGTGTTGTTTTCCGTTATTTTTTGACCTAATTTTCTTCTCCTCTCTTGCTGCTTTGTAGAGATTCCGTCATCTTTTCTCAGAAAAACCGTCCGCCAGGAAGGTGAGCATTTGAGCGAGTATTTTCTCTCCCACCCCTTTCTCTGCTGATGCTGCGTTTGTCAAGGGAATATTGTCGAAGATTTGCAACGATCCAATGGGGCCAGTGACAGCAGAACTCGTAAGCTCATAAAATATATATTACAGACTGCCGCGAGATAACAGGACTGGGAATTTTTGGCCAAAGTATGCTCTTGGCCCCGAGTCACTCTGTAAAACCAAATAACCTATAAAGAGGACAATAGTAAAGTTAAGGAGAGAGGCGTTAAGCAGAATTTAAATTAAATAAATTAAGGAAACAAAACTGAAGGAATTCTCCAGATACCAGCGTTGCGGGCACGGTATAGGACATCCCTCTGGATACTACAGTTGGTCTTTTCATCATGTCTGATCTCCTTGTAGGTGGCTTCGTGTATGACCACACAGACTGAAATTAGCAAAAATTTTTATTGATTTTTGCGAGACGATGAAGAATGCAGAATTAAATGACATCATAGAATTTTGCCGCCTCTTATGAAACTGCGTACGACCGTTGTGTAGTAATGAGATGAGATAAACTACCTGGTAAGAATAAATCGTAGGGCCGTCGAATGGTAATATAAGTCGCTCTGACAGTGTTCTTTGTCCATAGGCTTCATTTTCTGACCAATAGGAGTTTTTTGTTAAGCTTTTTACCTACACCTTAGTTCATTAAGACAATTGCAAGTGGCTTTGTCTGATTTCCTACTACACACTTATCACGCATTAAACACGTATTGCTTGCTCATTAGTCAAGCGTTAAACCTTAAACTATTAATTCCATCGGACAATTGGGCTAGGGAACTTTTGCCATTAGGCGGCCCTGCGATTTATTCCTGCCAAATATCCAATTAAAAATCGATCTAGAGGACTGAAGGCTGGTCACTTGATTAAGTTGCTCCTTTAGTATTGCAGCGACCTCTGCAAAGAGCAGGAAACGCCCCGTCTTCAGCAGGAGTAGAACCTTAAATGCAGACATTGAGTCCCTCTTTTTCAGAAATTATCTAAAAAATACTCTTATGTCCTCTGGAGCGGATTCCGACTGTCAGCTATAAAGGTGCCTTAGACTCTGAAGTGATCTGCTATCACACAAGCTAACCGTTTTCGAGTCTTGGTAGGCACACTTAGTAGAAGCGGAGGTGGTTGCCATTGTACTTCTCACAGTACTAGTACATTTGGCTCTACAAAGTACAAATCAGTGGAGCAGTCTGAAACGCAGGACTTTTTTCAATTATGTGTCTGGTGTAGATTCCAGTTAATTCCTGCAAACCGAAGAACTCACACTGAAGTTAGGTCAGATTTGCAATTGGAACAGCCGGCGATTTCAGCGAATAAACGGTTCAAATTTTTTGGAGGAGGGACAATTAAACTGATACATCATATCTACACGTCTTCGTTTGCTTTTGTGGTGATAAGATGCCCTCGGTTCGTGTCATTGTGGTACAAAAAATTTTATGCTTTAAGTTTAACCCAATATAAATGCAAGGCCTTTTTCGGTTATCCTAATTCCTTCGCGAAATTACGTTGGGCAAGTTATCGCAAAGCGGTTAGACGAAATTTGGATGAATCGTTCCAGATTTTGTTTAAAAATGTCGGTTTTCGTTCTTTGAACCCTGACATCGAACTTATTGGCCATTCTGAACCGATGAAATAGCAAGATGCCGCATAATGTGTAGATGTAAGGCGAATGACACCTGGAACTCTGACCTCCGCAGTCCCACCTCCGACAGAACAGAAAAAGATGAACGCCAGGAAGAGCACGTATCCTCATTTCTAAAATCTTAACGCTAGCTCTAAGTTCTCTGCAATCTAGGGCAAAATCACGTGTTTTGATAGTGTGGCCCTCACCAATCTGGTTTCGGAACCTGCTTGTCCCGTTGTGCCTTGGAGCTCAATGTAGGCGATCCACACTTGGAATTAGCTATGGCTGACTGATGATGGTTAATAAGCCTGAAATGTTCATTTCAGCCTCTTTCGGTGCCATTTTATCATTATGCGACTGCCTGCAAGGACTTGAGTTTTAACTCTAAGGCAAAATTAGACAAACCTGTTCTGTAAGCAGATTACGACCGACAAAAACGAGGTCATTGGTCAATACTAGTTGTAGAATATTCGGATTTTATAAGAAACCAGATGCTTAAGGCCGGCCTGGTTCTTACTTTTTAACTTGAGTAGACGCGATCTCCCTTAAATCTATAACAGTATCGCAGCGTTGAGAACGGTTCTATTATTGGAAATTAGGAAAAACGTAAATAGTACTCTTACACACACAGTTTCCAAGTCCGGGAGCAGCGAGATAATTTCACTCTTAGCGGGACCAATATAGGACATTTAAACAAATAAACGGGGTTTAGGGGAAACAAAAAGGGGCCCACCCACAAAAATGGGGAACAATCAAGTATGGGATAGACAGTATGGTGTTAACTAATATAAACTGTCAAGTAATTGAGATTAACGATAATGCCAAAGGTATGAACGGCAAGGTAATGCGTCTAGTGTTAAAGAAGGAGGCAGATAGTCATGTTACTGTTAAGTGGAGGAGAGCGGGACATAAACGAATGCCTATGGAAGGAGATACACTCCCCACAGGGGTTTCTGGTATCCTTCGTGAGAGGGACGTCATTCACTGTGTGGTTCGTAGTTTTCCAGCAGGCACAAGCTGCGCACGTCCCTCATTAGTGTTCCTAGTTGTGTTCTCAACACATCTTTCACTTTACTGTCGTTCGATCGGAGTATCTCTTCAACGACGGCCTTCTTCCAGAGTCTGCGGGTGCCACTGTATCGACGATTAGGACAAAATCGCCGATTGAACGTTGCGCGGCCTCATTGGTCCACCTTTGTTTGACCTGCAAGGAGGGTAGATAAGCGGTAATCCATTTTTTCCAGAACAAATCACAAAAATGTTGAGCCTGATGCCGTCTTAAGTCAAGTCTACAAGGACCACTTTCTTCGATCGACGATGAATGGTTCCTTGTGTTCAGCAAAAACTGTTGCGGAGTAAGCACAGCATACTCGTTTGGATCCGCGCTGTTCTTTACCAAAGGCCTGTCGTTCATAATTTTTCCAGTCTCCGTTTTGGTCGTTGTGAAGACCTTCTCAGTGACCACCTGTTAACCAAAAATGGAACGCAGTATTCTCCTAATGGATCGTATCAGCCGTTACCATACTCCGCCCCGATAACTAGCTGTTGGTGAATTGAAGATCCAGTCGCACCCCTTCGCTAAAACAGAGCTAAGTATGCGTTCTTGGTTCAATTCATGCAGCAGCAGCTTTAGTTCTCTCTCAGCCCCTTAAAGGTGAGTCCGTTATCACTGTACAGCTTTCTAGGACACCCTCTTCGAGTGACGAACCTGCCGAATGTACATAGGAACGAATCTGTCCCCAGGTTCGAGGCTACCTCAATGTGGACCGCACGGATGCTGAGGCATGTGAAAAGGCAGCAATATCTCTTTTTCGACCGTCGGGCAACCTTTACTTGAAATGGTCCGAAGTAATCGACCCCGGTAAACGTAAATGGTGGGTTATACGGCTCCAGGCTATCGGCCTGCAAGAGCACCATGATCTCTCAACAGGGTGGAGCATGCCAGCGCCGACACAAAACAAGCACCAACGACTCGTATGATTAAGGCCTGACCGCGGAGTATCCAGTACTTTTGTCGCAAAATAGCATTCGTATGCGATATACCGATGTGGCCATTCGTTTGGTGAAAGTTTTGCACGATAAGTCAGCTCACGAATTGGTGTTGCGGAAGAATAACCGGGTGCTTCGTCTCGTAAGGCAGCGGAGCATATTGAAGCCGCCCTCCTACTCTAATCAGGCCGTTC
>JAYGXS010000008.1:16542672-16610482 GCA_036362985.1 Ligula intestinalis
CGGCAAGTTTCATCAAGACAGTTGGATCCATAAATTTTAAAACTGGAACGTCGATCAAATTGTCTATGTATGCCCTAGCGATTAAGTGTGGTTGCCCGTACCGGCGTTTGAATATTTTGAGAGCCTCCGAATACCCCTCACTAGGGTCTAGGATTGCACAGCTTTCAATGGCGTCTCTGGTCTCATCTCTACAGTAGTGGATCAGGTAGGAAAATCGGCCTTCGGCGTCCCCCAACTTGCTAGCTATACCACTTTCAAAGCTTCTTAGAAAGAGGCAGTATTTCAAAGGATTGCCGGCAAAATGCATAATTTCGCGCTGTGGTAGAAAAAAATTTTGATGCAGGGGGCGCGGATACTCACCGACAATTGCCGGTTTTGACGGAGGCGGAGACATTTTCGTAGTAAGTGTCGACTGCCTTAATTGTTCTTCAAGGGTGGCGATTCTTTTCCTGTAATCATCAAGGACAGTTTCTTTTTCTTCTGAATGTACGAATTGTCTGTCCAATTGAGGCACAGACGACGATCGTTGACACGCACCCATTTGTTGGATATATTTGTGTAACTGTAGAATTGGGATTCTATAATAAACCAGATGCGTAAGGCCGGCCTGGATCTTGTTCACTTGAGTATATGCGTGGTGCTTTAAGCGAAAACTGTATCGGTAAGTCGAGTACGGTTCTATAATTGACGATTAGGAAAAACATAAATCGTACTCTTACAGACAAAGTTTCCATGTCCGAGACAGCGAGATAATATCAATCTTCCCGGGACCAGTATAGGGAATTTAAATGAAAAAAGGGGTTTAACTATAACTTAAATGCACATTAAACGTGCAGTTCCTTTTCGACAGGCAGGTATGCAGACAAATAGACCTCGTTGCCATGGGCTCGCCTCTCGTACCTCCCCTGGCCCACATATTTATGGGCAAGCTGGAGGAATTTCAAATAAGGGAAGAGATCCACAAGTTAAAACACTATGGCCGCTATGTTTATGATGTCTTCGCGATCGCCACACCTGAAACCGATGTAGACGCACTCTTAAATGCAGTTGACCAAGCGCACCCATCCATTAAGTTCACACTAGAGGTGAAAAAGGCAGGTTCGCTTCCGTTCTTGGACGTCCTCTTAAGTTGCAGACCTGACGGTAGCGTCCGAAGGAGCGTATACGAAAGGAAACCTGGTCTGGACAGTACACGAATTTTAACAGGTTCGTACCCCTTCAACAGAAGCGAAATCTAGTTCGATGCTCAGTGCAAAGGACTAGAAAATTTTCTCAGCTCAAGAAAATCGAGGACGGTCTGCGTGAAAATGGGTATCCTGAAAGATTTATTACAAAGAATATGGCGGCGAAACAAATAAGAACTACCGCAGGTACTGTAAAAAAGAAAACGCTATTCCTCAAAGTTCCCCTTCGAGGGGACGCAGCATGTGAACTGCTGAAAAGGCGCCTTGATCAAGCCGTTGGAGGAACCTTCCCAGCAGCCAGAGTTCAAGTTTTATTCTCAACCAACCCAATCTAACATGGGGAAGTTAAGGATAGGTTACCAGCTCAAACCACCTCAATGTGCATCTATTCTTTCACTTGTTCCTGTGGAGCAGGATATATTGGTCTTACGAGCCGGCGCCTATCCAAAAGAATAAAAGAACACCTCCTGGCATGGCTGAGAAAAGGTGAAGTCAGGAGCATAAACAGCTCTATTCTGGCGCACATGATCGATTCCGGACATCGGGTGGACCCCAACGAAGCTTTCCGAGTGACCTACAGGGTCCCCCCAAATTATCCGAAGCCTCTGGGCCAGTGCCTGCCGGCAACAGCAGAAGCGATGGCTATCAGGCTGATGAAGCCCGCTTTTTGCGCTCAAAAGAACTTCCTGCAAGCCCCACAGTTGGCAGGCCCACAGCCACTTAGCGGCATGCAGTCATCCACGCTGTCTGTCTCCCTCCCTCCCGCCATCCCTCCCCTAGACTGCTCCATCAAACCCTACCCTTGCAACCAGCCTTCGATTATCGACCCACCCCCATTCCCACTACTCACTTGTCAAAAAAGACGAACACGTTTAAACTCGCACCCAGTTTCCATATAAATGTAAAGCCTGACGAGAATTTGTCGAAAGTACACGTATACGCATGTCTCAGACCTTTTTACGATTACCTATGACTAAGGATTCCCGACAGAATCCGAAACGTCAGGAAAATAATGTCCTTGTTCCAGTGATCGCATCTTCTTCTTCTTCGGATGTACACGTATACTCGCCAAACTGGACTTCTGAATTCTCTGGTGGAAATTTTTGCAACTCTAAATCCAAGAATCCCGCGGTGTTAAAGGCACTCAATGGGTACCTACGTTTTAAAACCTAACTTGCTGAGGCGAAAGTACTGGCCAAATTTCTTGAGGACTGTATGGAAAGGAATGAATACCCAAACGAACGCTGGCGAGCCCTTCGACGTACTCATACAGTGCTTACCACTGAAACCCTCAGGAGATACGCTGAAAATCAACTAGAAAGCGCTCGTGTAAAGGTGGAGAACTAGAACGTCACATGTGCCAACACACTGCTGTTCTGGATACTCTGACAGAAGGAGAAAAACACAAATTTATCACCTACACACAGATCATAGAAACAAAACGTGGGGACGTAAAGAGGTCGTCACTCCTACGCAGGGTGCATGAGAGGAAACCACGATCAAGACTACCCAAAGATCCAGCTCGGTATGTAAACAACTACTCTTCTATAACGCTTGATCAAACAACACTTGAAGCATTATCCTTCGGTCCTAAATTCTGCATGGCTACTCGAAAGGTGGATCAGTTAGAATTAGAAACCCAGTTCGAGAATCTTTATAACCAAACATCTGATTTGAAGCCCATCTCTGCAGAAAGTGTCCAGCACTTTAAATCCACACTGGTGAACTGTAGTTACCAGTATCTGAACAGGAGCACAACAAGCCGAGGATTGCTGACAAAAACACATCTAGAAAAGGTTGCAAAAATTTCCATCGCAGAAATCTGAAGAGTAATTGGCGTACTTGAGTAATTGAGTAATTGCGTGATTGAGTAATTCGCCAATTACTCTTCGGACATCTAGAAAAGCTCCAACAGCTGCGTCAGAACAAAGACATCCTGGTTACTAGACCTGATAAAGGAACCGGCGTCGTTATAATGAACAGAGCGGACTATATAAGCAAGATACAAACCATCCGTATCTGTCTCCCTCCCCCCCGCCACCCCTTCCCTAGACTGCTCCATCAAAACCTACCCTTGCAACCAGCCTTCGATTATCGACCCACCCCCATTCCCACTACTCATTTGTCAAAAAAGACGAACACGTTTAAACTCGCACCCAGTTTCCATATAAATGTAAAGCCTGACGAGAATTCGTCGAAAGTACACGTAGACTCGCCAAACTGGACTTCTGAATCTAAGGTTTGACTTACGGTTCAATGGGACTGGCTGAGGGCGAGGACAGGAGTGTCTGTTGTATCGCCGTAGAGTTTGATTGTGGTGAAAAGGCGACACACTGCGTCGTGAGATGACTTATCAGGCCAGTTTGTGCGTGGAAGTTTCGTTTGTCTTTTGCCCCCGTAATGCCTGTCTGTATACCCCCTATTACCACTGGTCCCTTATTACAAAATATTGGTGTTTTGTTTTTCATGGTGTTTTATATCATAGATTTTGACCTTGGGAGTGGAGGGTCCCTGTCGCATAAGCAGGTATGGGCCCTCTGCGTTTAGCTGGGACATACAAGTTCATTGCAAAGGCGACAGTTCCGGGTTAAAAAACCGAGGAATTGCTCACTGGGGCAGATTTGTATTTTTGCCGACGATTCAAAGATCCTGGTCGGTTCTGCACTCTTAAGGCCTTTGCCGCCAAAAAATCAATAAAAACGTTAAATTGCTTTGCCTTTGAATGGCCCATTTATCATCTTTTTTGCAGTCTCGGCCTTTCGACGAATGTCTATCGTGCTGCCGTTAGATATTTTCAAATCGATGGAGGATCCTTGCAAGTCTGCCTCCTCCTCCCGCTCTTAGCTGGGTGACTTTTTCCGTTTAAGGGCATATGTATGGGCGTATAGGAATGTCGTTGTTAGCATCTTCATCTTCGGCTGCCCACTAACTTCCACTTTTCCCTTCAGGTCTCCGGACTCAATGGCGGCATTGCAATCATCCACGGCGGTCATGGTCGAATTGTAAGTTAACTGCAAAAGTAACACTCACTTAAAACGCTGGACACACAGGTGGGCCGGGATTTTCTGTGAAAAGTCACACACACACACAGCGGTTCGTCATACGGAGTGATAAGCACCGTTTATGGTGGCCTGTTACTTGCACCATCTGAACTGCGTGTACATGGTGCTTCCTTTAGCAAACGAACTGCGTCATCCAGTGACAGTCATTGCCGTCAAATAAACCTGCGTGCGCATCAGTGTTTATGATCGTGTTGGCTGGTCGGGGCTATAGCCGAATGAGGGACTCATACGTAAACCAAAAACGCTTGCTATCTAAGTCTCCGCTAGCCTTGCTGGCCCACGTTTATTAGAATGTTGGTTTTGATCTCTGTTAGGCTCATGTGAGATTTGGTTAGTCTAGGATTAACGTTCACTGCTCGTTAACGGAACTCACTCCTCCCGCTCTACCTTGCGGTTGCTTCTCGAGCCGCGCCAGCAGCTGCATAAGGGCTAGTAGTCTAGACAGAAATACATTACCGGCGAAGACAATGAAGACTGCAATGGGCATATATGGTTCATTAACCATCAGCAGCCAATCATACTCAAATCCAAGTGATGCCCCACCCAACGAGCCCGCAGCCCAATGGTTGGAGCGTAATTTTGTAACCAAAAGGTCCTCGGTTCGCGCCTCAGATGGGGCAACATTTGGGATTGGGTGTAACTGGCTAGTGACGGCTACGGAGCCAGCAATGGTCATTTCAATCTTCCTTGTCTTTGCCGGCAATGCTATCTGCAAGCTTTTGTGTCAAATATTATTTGAGGCGCTAATTAGGAAATGGGCTGATACAGATATTGTTCGCAGTGGTGTTTCAGAATTCCTCGGCCTCCTTATTGGTATGCAGGGACAGATCTAATTATCATTCTCTGTAACGCCTCTGGATGTATAAAGTTTCTTTCTACCCGACTTATAACCTATCGTTGGTTTTAGGACTAATGACCATCCTAGCCGTCTCTCGTTTTTTACTATTAGAACGACCCCACTATAAATGCAAGGCCTCGTTAACTTATTAATGCGGCTAATCCCTTCGTCCACCAGATTCAAGCCTTAGTTCTTAGGTTGATGCAGGATTTGCCTAATTGCCGTGTTCCTTCTAGAAGCAATTGTCATGTCTTTGACCCATTTGTGAAAAAGGCAATGAGCTACGAACCCACGACAGTCAAAGTCAAATAAATTACTCAACTCTGTCAACCGCCTGCCTGGTAGCCAACTGGTGGACTGTAGATATGTTTAAGAAATCTTGTTAATTAGTCACCTAACGGTATCAGTATCCCTGGATTCCATACGTTCCTGACCTGGTAACTTTACCGAAATGTGATTAAATTCACGGCTGCCGGTGGAGGCCTCGGAGCTCAGTTGGCTGTACTAAAGCCTCCCCCGCGCTGTCGTTGCGTCGAGTCTCACGGAGGCCGCCGTACAACTGATTTAAAGGAATTCTTCTGATCTGCTCAACCGTTTCCCACGTAATAATTATCATTCCACCCCCTTCCTTCCCTTGCCACCAGCACCTGTTTCGATGCTCTGATGTGGACAACTTTGTGAATTCTCTCTCCGAGGCGGCCATGCACTACATGGGCATAAGCATCTGCGTAAAACCAGATCCCCTCGAATCGGATACTTATCGCCAGCAGCGTTTCGGAGTTTTGGCCACGTAAGCATTCCCCCATTTAGCAATACTAATCGTCTGCTTGTTCCCACCTTAGGCGCAGAGCAGACGCACATTCCTGTACTCGCTAATCACTGGTTGTCCTTCTCCCTCTAGGCCAGAGGCGATGATCTCACAAGCTGAGTTTATCGTCCAAAAGGTTGCGCCCTATCGCTACGGCCCCGACGCCCAACCCGTCACGCGCACCCTCTGTCTCACGGAGAGCCTCCTCGTGGAACGTGATCCGGTCAGCTATCGGGCCATCTGTGTGCAGCCTCTGTGCGAGGTCTTTTCTCTCATTCGGTGTAGGCGTGAGCCTCACCAGTTCTCCATCGAGTATTTGCGTGGTAAAGTACACACCTACTTCTCCTCGGACAGGTTCGTACGTTTTTTATAATACAGTTGTAACTTCTGTATGCGTGTGTATCTGTCTATCTTGTTGTGCCACGTCAACAGACTGCGTGGTAGGTGCGCTGAACCATCACAGGGGGTCAAAACGCTGTACGACAGAAACTATTTGAATTGCGCTGCCATAACAAATACCGAGCATAAGGGACGGAGCGTGGTGGCACAAGTATGGGTTGCTTCGGCCGCGCTAACCACTCGCGCCCGATCCCTACTCCAGTCTTCTTGGCTCCGTCTGGACATCGGGTGCATTTAGGTGGGGGAAGAGTGCGGTAGGTGCTGCGCAAGTCTATGATAACTTAAAACTGATTCACGCGCAATGCACCACCTCTACAAAACGCGGTAGACATCGCCGAAATCGACCGTTATGTGTTGTGCTCCAATTGATAGATGGGAAAAGGCAAGCGAGTCGGTATCTGAGACGCACAACAACTGAACAGAAACACTGGATTCCCTAGGTCGTTCGCTCAAGCTTATTTATGGGTCCCTCGCTGCCTTCGAACATTCCTGCCAATGGCATGTGATGAGCGTTCTGGCCTTCGGCGTATCATACGCTAATTGTTCGTTTCCTTACGCTGAGGAACTTCTCAAATATGTTGACCACACCCGTGAGCAGAAGGCGTCACACGTGCTCAAAGTTACGGCGCAAGCTGATTGGCTGTTCTGTTGCCCGCGCGTATTACTCAGCCAGCTTAACCTGTTGTTGTATCGCCTTTTATCACGTGTTCTTTTTGCTTTAGACAGTTCCGATCTCCGTAACAGCCTGTATTGCTTTTAATTAACAGGGAGGGGGCATGGTTTCACCTTTACCCACTAGCAGCGAAGGTCTCCAATGCAGCTTGCATTATGCACGGAATTTATTTCATTCACATTATAGATGGAGAAGGGGAAGGTGTGTTGATAACCTGAATCATAATTCTATTCGTCCGAGCTTTCGGTCTCTTACTGGAGTTCATCGTCGAAGATAAAAGCGTCAACGAAAAACAAGCAACAGTTATAAGGGGCAGGGGGAAATCAACCGTTATAAGGGGGAGGGAGGGGCCAATCAAACACCAGTACCGTCAGTCTGGAGATACCTGCGTAGGGCGATGTATGCCTGCACCAGATCGATAAATCGATTAAATGACTTCTTATCCAAGGCCCAGGCTTCAATCCATCCTCGCTTTGTCTTATTGCCGGTGTGGGCGATTATCCTTGGAGCTGCCAAGTTAAACTCATGACAGGTCTCGTAGATGTAGGCAGCCACTGGCGATGATGCGACGCTCTGTCCTAAAGCTGGCTTATGTTCGTGTATGCGTGAACTTGGCATGCGTCCAGTATGTCCTGTGTAATTTCGGGGACAGTTTAGAAATGTTATGCGCTACCCTACGCCCGACTGTTCACTGGGATTTAATCTTTATTCGCTTCTCATGGCCGGGCTGCGCGCGGGTGTCTTGTTACGGTGTGCAATTCCGACGCCTAGTCCTACAGCAATGCGCTCGGTCGCTTCCGACTGATGCTTGATGTATGGTAGCACATGCCATATCGTACGGATTGATTCTGTTTGGGTCCTACGAAGGCGAGCACGTAGACATCGGCTTATAAAGGCCTTCGGGTAGCCATTGCGCATTAACTGGTCGTAGAGATGTCGGGCCCACTCACTTTTTCTTCCGGTTTACTGCAGTGATTCTGGATTCTTGTGGACAGTGTTCTCACGCAGCTTCGTTTGCGAGCCACCAGATGGTTGCTGTGAAAATTGAGAAGCTGTGTAGCGTTTGTGGCCTTCCTGTAGACCGTTGTTTCTATTTCGTCGTTGCAAGTTCGCATGACGAGTGCATCACGAAAGGGTAGCTGTTGATCCTTTTCCACCGTCGTGAATTGTATATCTTGAAAGATCGAGTGAAGCTCATGGAAATTCAAAAATTTGTTCCTC
This sequence comes from Ligula intestinalis, assembly GCA_036362985.1. NCBI lineage: Eukaryota > Metazoa > Platyhelminthes > Cestoda > Diphyllobothriidea > Diphyllobothriidae > Ligula > Ligula intestinalis. The sequence continues at coordinate 16,550,858 of JAYGXS010000008.1, forward strand.
TGGCGATACAAAACGTGTCATCAACCTAACAGTGCCAAAAGATCGGGGGCTGTTGGGTGAAAGCAATCTTTTCCAGCTCTTATAGGACCGATTCTGTTAATAAACCGGAGATTGAAGACGCCAATGGACTCCAGTAAGATCCAGAAAGCACAAACGAATAAAATTATGCTTTGGATGATCGAATCTTCCCCTTCTCTATCTATAGACATACTTGGGATGCAAACGTTTGCGTCAATTTATTTGCATTATAACCCTCACAGGTTGTTGTGTTCGTCCACCGGGGCACGCAGGGCGCCAGCAATACCCTGAAAAGGGGCGACAATTTTCGCACAAATTTTAGCATTTTGTGGGAAACGCTTACTCCAGATTCCACTTACTCTTCTGGGCGGCAAAGTTAGGCTTAGATGACCAGTATTGTGCTAGAGTACAGCGGATGTCCCGAATGTTTTTGCCGCGTATCCCGTGTATCACAGACGTGCTAACCCCTCTCCCCACTGCCAGAAATTATGCGTCAGTATCACTTCAAATATCACATTGGCGACTAGTTAGCCACCGTTAAACAGTACCGGAGTTTAATTTAGGTTGCCAGGTTACAGACTTCTACATCAGACCCTTCAGTGGTGACTTACCTGAAGTTTGCAATTCATGCAAACTTTCTTCAGCTCAGTTTTATGAAGGGGAAAATAGCCGAAAATCATTAAGCTCTCTTTTGGTAGGAAAGTGGCTGTGAACTGTATAGATAATGATGCGAAAAAGACGATATTTACACGCTTGCAGTGAAAATGCAAGCAGTTGTTGGTTAGCGGAAATAGTAATAAAACATGTCTACTCATTTAGCACGAGTACTGTAGCAAGGTATTTATTTAGAAAAGTGGGCCCATTTGAGAGTGAACCATCCTCGTCTGTCAGCAAGTTTCCGAGTGTGTCCCCACATGAACTTACGCCTTTCACACTGGATACCCGATATAATGCCTATATGCTTGAACCGTTTTCTTTGGAAATGCATACTTTCAGGGACTCCCTCGTTTGCTCCATCCTCGACGGCGTTCGCGCAAGTGGAAACGATGGCGTCTGTGTGCGCAGCTCCAACTCCCGACGGGGCTATCGGGTGTTGCCAATGTCCGTTCCTTCTTCTGAGGAAGTGGAATCGATGCACCTTCGCTTCCTTCGTCAGCCTCCAGGTATAAATATGCGTCACCTCTTCCATCAAGTCGTAAAATGCCCTTAAATGCTTCTTGTGATATTCAATTAACTAGTCTTTGATCATCAAAACAAGCTCCTTTGAGCGCCTCAAGCCCCTCTGCAGTTTTTGTAAATAGCTTAGAAGTCAATTTTCCATTAAACGATGACGCGTCGTATGAAAAGGGGATTAGTGGCAAATTTGGCCAATTAGTTTGACCAAATTGTGGAAACATCGGATGCCTCGGTGGTTTTCGAACCCAAGGCAACAAGGAAAAGCTTTAATACAATCAATGCTCTAGCCAACGGAGCTACGAGGCTTCCACCGACAGCCGTAATTTTAATCACACTTGTGTCAAAGTACCCACCTAGCCTACTACAGCGTATTGAAATCCACCTATTCTGATACAGTAAGTTGACTGTCCAACCAGGATTTCCTAATCATTCTATCTAGAACCCATCTGATGACTACCGGGAGCACACTTAATAATTCGGGAATTTGACATTTGGATAGTTCATTTGACCCAATTGCGAAAAACCCTGGAGGTCTCGGTAGGATTCGAACCCAAGACAGTATGAGGAAGACTTTAGAACAGCTAACACTAACCACCTGTGGGAAGAATAAATTATTCACTTTGTTAGGCCACTGGGGATTTTTTATAAAAGTTTATTGTAAATAATTCTACCGAAACCAAAAATCCCAGAATTCTGTTATACGGAACCGGTGGTAATGGTACCTTGTTTATTTTAAGTGTATTATTCTGTTAATCTATTTAACAAAACCACATTAATGAATTTATTATTTTATATTTATTTTACAATTATTGTGAGCCTTTTCGTTGCTGAATAACAGCTTTTTATAATACTTTTATCGTTCATTTCCCTTTTGGTTTCCTATATTCGCTTTATTTTATCTCGTGCGTCTCCGTAATGCCTCACCTGTATAAACTCCATTACCATCATCCCTCTATAACAGATTTCTAGGGTTTTAGTGTCCGTGGTGCTACCCATAATAAACTTTTACTGGATTTTTTGTAGTCGAAGTATTCCTCTCCACTAAAGAGCCCATCATTTAGTTACAAGTTAGACCCTCTTAAAATTATTCTCTACCTCTGACACAATTCTCCGTTTGAACAGTGAATTTACTTGAGTCAAATCCGAAGTTGCAACTAAGAGGCAAATGGGAGGGAATAATTGTGCACAGGCAGTGGTGACCACTCAAGAAAGGCCTGTGAAAGCGAGAGTCAGCGACGGCAGCTGATTTAATGTGATTTTGGAGCAAGTTCAAGTTGTGAGTGCTATTAGCCGAGGGAAGTGTCGTGTATGGTGGCTCAGGTTGCGTCGGCCGAGTGGTGGCGTATTCAAATGGCCCTTAGGCAGCCGCGGCTATCTGGACACACAGGTGTGCGCCGGTGGAAATCTGTCGGGGGCCTGCGGAACGGCTAGTTGGAAAAGTTAATGTGTGAAATTCCATGACCTTGACGTAATGGGTGTTGGACAAGGAAGTCTGGCAGCACTATTGGCTGACCGTCACCCAAACCAGTATCTTTGCTGTATTGTAGGCTGTGAATTGGCCTGCATGTGCACAATGTAAACTATCTCCCGCACGCGTTAAATCTGTAATGGTGCTCTAAGACAGTGGTTTTCAAGGCAGTTTACCGATGTGATACTTTTGTCATGCGCTTTGAATTGAGAGTCAGGCCGCAATGGCTCCCTCTCAATGAGGCCACTCAACTAGGATCCTCGTCTCTATTCCCTTTCTTGTTCTTTGAAAACTTGATCTGTTGTGCATAGTCCAGAGAGTGTGGTGGCACGCATTAGCGTGTGTCATACCGTGCCAGCCACCTGGGCCGCGTCTCGCCTCCGGTTGTTTTTGCCTCGATCTGGCCACCTAGTCTGAATAAAACAGGAAGGGAGAGTGCATTAGATGCATCGAAAGATCACCATCAAACGCACATCGTCCCTGCGCCAATCATGATGTAGGGTGCACAGAGCGTATCACCAGTACCGACTGCTGGTCTGTAAATCATGCCAGTTGTTTCGCATGATCCTAACATTTTCCCAAACACCTATACACCTCCTATACAGGTGATCTAATGAGCTATTTTAGGGAGGGGGATGCGGGGGGCGGTATAGGTGTAAGTTATCCCAGCCGAAATTTTTGTTTTAAGTGTGTATTATAAAGTGAAACTTTGTTGTTTGCCAACGAGATTCATAGTATTAGCTGTGTTTACTCTAAATGGATAGGCAACACGTACTGATATATTGATTAGCTTGGAGTCACCTTTTGTATCAATCTAAATTACACCGCCAGTCTGGCTTAACCAAACTAGCGCAGTTTGATTAGCCTCGGGATTTTCTGCGTACCTTCTATACCCTCGCTGTAAAATGTCTTACTCTGTGTTAGTTTGATTTCGTTATCGGCTGCGAAATCTTTCCTCCTGCTATTTTAGCACTCCCCTGGCTCAGACATGTCCCCTGGGTTATAATGCAAAATTTCCCATGTTAAGATTGAAAAGTAGTTTTGGCAAACAGTTGTTTTCGATCATTCGATCATTTCGATCATTCATCATTCATCATCAGATAATTTAATCAAGTGTGTTAATGGTTCGTGGGATAGGTTGGGGGGGGGGGGGGGGGGGGGGGAAAAGCTGTGATTAGTCAACTCTTCGGTCTCTCGTGTCATGCATGACGGAGTTTTCATTTTAAGCACGTTGCGGCGCGGAGTGTAGGGGAAGGGGTGTGCCAGCAGTAGTCTGTCAGAAATGACAGATGCGTGTGACTTTTCTCCATGGCTTCGGGCGGCGTGTGATTCCACCATGTAGTCGGCCAAAAGAAACAAACGCCTATACCAAATTGTTTTGACAGCAAAGAGCTGATTTTAGTAAGATATTCGCTACTGCCTCGGCTGTGGCTAGCGTCGGCCTTTAGAGTAGTGTGCTAGCGCCTGGTATATAGCCTGAAATGCCTGTTTCATGTCAACTTGGTGGTTCCTATCGACTAACTCGTTTTCCATCTCAATGTAGAAGTCTGATAAGGAGTGATGGAGAGCAACTGTTTGCCAGAACTACTTTTCAATTAATTTTTTTGTTCATGCCACCCAAATTGGCCCATGCTGCTAACGCTCCATTATCTCCATTTGACAGAGGGTATTCCATTTTGGGAAACTGTGGAACGCTTCAACGCCAATGTTGCCTACAGTGGGCTCGTGCATGCAGTGACTCAAGATGTACGTTTGCCTTGTTTACTCATTACGCCATAGCCTTATTTTTGATGAAAAGAAGGATTTCATGCCTGTCTCTTCCTCCTTTTCATCAGGGCGTCTTCGCCGAGAACAAGGAGAAGCTCATCAAAGATGCCCTTACCGTCCTTCTAACCAGATGTCCCAGCATAGCAGTGAATGATAACTTTTGTGATGCAGGTCTCACTGATCAAGAAATTTATCTGCAGAAAATGGAATCACGGTTTCATGCCATTCGCCGCCTCTTTGCGTCAAAGGCTGGGTTTCAATCGTTTACACAACTTCCTGGGTAACGTAATTGGTGCCATTTTGCTTGTCTCCTGCATAAGTGTTCAGTAGATGTTATTTTAATATATCACTTTGCCGCCCGTAGAATTCGGGAAAATCTTGGACGTGCCGTTGTCTCAGCGTTGGCCATGCAGGATGATAGTCTAACACATGTGGTCGTAGATGCAGTCAACGCTTTGATGCAACCCATGCATGCATCACCGGACCTTCGACAGGAACAACTCAATAAAACCTCAATCATGTCCAGTTCTGTCTTCATGGCACAACTAGTCAACGTCTTTACCCTGCATGCCGTGAGTTTGTTTGCTTTATATTGCCTGTTGACTAACATCTACTTAATTACAAGAGTGATTACGCGATTTGCTGTACTTTGTCTTTGTGTAGAACTCAGTATGTCTGTAGTCCTTGCTTTTGGATAAAGTTTTCATCTTCATTTTGTTGAGTGTCCCATTTTTTTTTACCGACGGTGCTATATCTGTCTTCCCGCAAGTTTGGGTTGTACTTCGTCTTTTTTCAAGCTATATGATCAATGTCGAATGAGTTCTCTTAGCTCATACAATTATAGGGATCGGAGATGTTAGTTCAGGCTTGATAAACGGCACAGTTCTTGCCCTTGCGAGTGAACTATATTATTTTCATTTAGCTTCTCGTGAAATTGAGGGCTTTAAGATGATATCAGTTACCATGACAGCCAGTTGTGGACCACCATCGATTCCATCGAAAGCTCGGAAATCTACTTAAGGCCAGTAGAAACACCAAGTAGGAACGCCAGCATTGCGATCAGTCAGAATCACAATCCATCGACTCCTTCGCCCCCCCCCCCCCCTCTGATGCCAGAACTGTTTGAAGCGTCCGTCTAGCAGTGCAATGTTAGCCAATTTTTCTTGCCAGAACACCGACCTGACATCCAGTTTTCCAGGCAACCTGTTAAAAGTAGGAATATGCTTTCTTGGTGCGGCTGCAAAAATATCAAGGATTGTACCACTCCATGCGTGGTCATCTGTAGTAGTAGATTTGGACATTTCAGTTTTTCTCTTCCTAGCGATGGATGCCCATTACCAAGAAGCAATTCCATTGTCTTGCTGAAAGGTCTAAAACCCGGTTTTGCGTTGACCCTCTCTTTAACTCCTCCAAATAGGTAACGGTGCTGGATCGAGGGCAGTAACACTGGACGATGAAAAACGTGCTAAAAACACCTTGGTTATCTTTCTTGAATGGTCTGCGGTCTTGTCCTGGCGAGTGCGGACTAATTCGCTTACGATTAATTTGATGTACTTCATTCGAATTATAGTTCTTAAGCAGTAGTGATAAAATACTTCCATATTTTACATATATTCCATGTGCACAACCCAGCATTCAAAACCATAAAGAAAAACTGACCGGCCGAATGCATGCTACTACCGAATCTTCTAGACGATGAAGATGGGACGTCTGATCCATAGGCATTTAATGTGGCTTAAAAAACCAATGAACGAACTTCAATTCGGATGTTGACGTCGTTCGAAGTCTGTCTGTTCAGCAAAAACCTCACATCGAGGTATTTAAAACTGGTCAAGGATGCTGCAGCTTCCAAGCGTTTACGAATGAACGGATCAATTAGTGACGTAATATATCTGCGACACTTTAGTCCTCAGGTTACCAACAAGCTTAAATAAAATAAAAATTATCATCACTTCCGTTCTGGGGTTTTCGTTTCCGCGGGGGTACCTATAACAGGCTGTTAATGTAAATGCTAACGAGGAAACCCAGCCCTCTATATAACCGTCTGCTCTTGTTGATCCCCGCAGCTTCGAGGAACTGGTTCGCTTGTCATTACTGCTCTGCTCGACTTCTTCACCTTTGCCATCTGCCAACCCTACTCAGAAACCTCCGAAGGCGAATCATTTGAAACCCTGCTAGCTCTGGTGGCTTCGCGTGGACGGGCCCTCTTTCGTCTTTTCTGCGTAAGTGCAGCGGCCCTTTTGTGTCTGTATATAGACGCCTGCGGTAAAGATAGCTTAATGCCACCACCAATTCCTTGTTTACTTTCCTAAGTGCCACTACCAGCTGCTACGGCTATCAGGGCCTCTGTCGAAGCCCAATGTAGAGCGGGCAGATTAGTTCCGTTAGCGGTCGGTAAACGTTCATCAAAGACTGCAGTTAATTTTAACTCGTCTTTGAAATTCCGCCGAGTACTTTGCGGATTTCAGTGTTTTTAAGCTGTTTCGCATAAATTTGGATCCCGTTCGATGTCTTCGTCAAAACCTTCAAACTAAGATATTTCTTAGGAGCACTTACCTAAATAGTGCGTTTTGGATATTCTTATTCGGCTGTCCATTTAGGTCATGGTTTCAGAATCATTTCAAGCACGTCAACTCGTTGCCAAGAAAACTAAACGTCTACAACGTTCACAATTTATTATGTCTAAGATCAATTTTAAAAAAATCGATAACAAGTCAGTTCTTGAAACAGCGCTTCAGTTACTTATTTTGATGTAAAATGTCTGCGTAGTTTATCTTTTTCGAAGGTTTACTCTAGATAAAAATAGGAATGTTAAGCTGATTTTCTGAGTTCCCCGAAAAAATACGAATATACCTTTACTGAAAATAAAAGGACTCACTCTCATCTGCTTACGGGAACAGGCTTCGGTAGATTTTTTAAATTTTAGACCCCTTGTACGATTGAAAATGCACAATAGAATGGCAGAACATGTATTAAGATTGTGCAAAACTGATAATCTACTGCCCGTTACGTTTCAAGTCTCCACATTCGTCCATGCTTAACTGCATTTAGAAATTGGTCTGTCGTCTTTCGTGTACGGCGTGACTGAGAAAAGTGAAGGTGCGTCACAGGTTTTCACAGGCATGTGCTTGTTTGCAGCCCCACTCAACGGTGTGGTAAAACAAACTACAGCTGTAAAATTTTATCTCTTAATTGTTTGACATAAAACGTAGTACATTTGTAAAAGAGAATTTTTGAAACTTCATCCGTCCTGCTGTTCCCGATATTTGCGTCTATCTGATTTTCATGAAAGCAGGATAATCTTTTCAGTTATCTGTTAATGGTTTATTTATTTCATGAACATATAAATGTACAGGCCTCAGGAGGCTTCATCGAAAGCTAACGTATGCTCCTCAATTCATCTTCTGATATTTACAATGGAAATTTTTGCAAATTTAAAAGATACGGTTTAAGCTTTTCTGGTTTGTATAAGTTTTCTCTTATAGCACAACACGCACAAATACGACGTTTTTTTCTGCAGCGTTTAATGATATAGGAAATCCTTGGATATAGAGAAACATTGAAGTTGCCCACTTTTTCCTCCATTACACTGAATGGAACTCTTTTCGAGTGAACAGCATTTTGCGCTTCAGATTAATTCAATGAGTAAAGTAAACAACGTCAAATCTGTGTGTTACACCACCCCCTTAAATTTTGATTTTTAAATTTCCTGAGTTATGCAATTTACAGTAGATGCCTAAAGACAGATGTAACACCCCCTGCCCACTTCCCTACTTCAGCATCCAAGTCTGGCCATCGTAAAGGGCGCGGGGCTGGTAATGCGAGCTCTCATTGAGGAAGCACCGGACGTTATTGTGGCCGAACTGCGACAGATGTCTCTCGCGGAGGGTGCCTTGCTTCAACACCTCTCTACGGCCTGTTTCTCTAACTGTTCCCGTGATCCTCGGGGTCTGGTGCTTCGGTAAGTTTGCGTCCTCCCATTCACCCGCAGGCTGATTTTTTCCACATCACGTCTGTTGGTTTCCCAAATTCATAGGGTCTCCCCTGGCTACCTCGAGCTTTACAGCTTTAACTGACAAACTTACTTACTTGTACTTGTTACGGCTGTGATCATGCCTGATCTAGCCGACCTCAATGATGTCACGAACGGTACCTCTCCATGCGTGGCGATTAGCGGCAGCGGATCTCGAAAGCTCCACCCAGTCCCTTCTCCAGCGCCGGTCCAAGCGAAGGTCCAAGAACTGCTTCCATGTCTTTACGGACGGTGTCTAGCCAGGTCTTCATTTGCCCTCCTCTTCGACGTTTCCAGGTGGGCTGCGGTGCCGGGTCGAGGGCAACATAGGTAAACTCGTGGGGCGGACGACGGAGAACGAGTCCAAACCTCCTCAGTTGCCTTTCTTGAATGGCCTGATATATCCTCGGGATACGATCGCAGCGGAATAACTCATTTGAGATGAAGTTGCTATACTTTACTCGCAGGATCGTCCTCAGGCACTGGTGGTTAAAAACCTACAGTCTTTGCTCATCTTCAGCGCGCACAGCCCAGCATTCACATCCATAGAGAAGGACTGACCGGATGGATGCATGGTATACACGAATCTTCGTGGCGATGGAGATGTCACGTCGGATCCATAGGCGCTTTCGAAGGATTGAGACAACTCAGCGAGCAGCATCGATACGGGAAACAATGTCGTCCTTGCTCTGCCCATTCGGTAGCAGCCTCGCCCCGAGGTATTTAAAGCTGTCTTCTTCTTCAAGTTGATGGCCAGGTATCCCCAGGGGTGCCTTTTCCTGGTCAGGGATGCAGCTCGAGAACAACTTCGTCCTTCCGGAATTTATGGACATGCCTACCAACATAGCGATCTCATTGAACCGCGACACTACTGACTGTAGACCATCAAAGTTTGAGGCTAACAGTGCAATATCATCGGCGTAGTCAAGATCAGTAAGTCGGCGTCCGGCTGCAAGTTCACCACCGTCCTCATCATGTAGGGCTTTGCCGAGAATCCAGTCAATGACGCAGTTAAACCGAATGGGCGAAAGGACGCAGCCCTGTCGGACGCCAGACCGGATATCGAACGACTGAGAGAGATTGTTGTGGACCAGGACTCGTGCGGTGGTAGACCGATAGTAGGCCTTAATCATCGCAATGAGTTTGGTCGGCATTCCATCCAGTTCCATTATTCGCCACAGGGACTTACGATGGATGGAATCGAATGCGGTGGCAAAGTCGACGAAGCAAATGGCCGTCGGTTGCTGGTAGCTATGGCGGAATTCTAGAGTGCGCCTCAGTGTAAATATTGGATCCGCACATCCACGCCCAGCTCGGAATCCGGATTGGTTGGGTCGTGTCCTGGAGTCACGTCCAGACTGGAAGCGCCTGAGAAGAACAACAGCGAAGATCTTTGCAGCAACATCAAGAAGACGGTAGTTCTCGCATCTTGTCTTATCTCCCTTCTTGTGGAAGGGTACAAGGATACCTGAGCCCCAGTCATCGGGAACGGTCTCTTCTCGCCACACCTGTGCAATCACCTCATGGAGCCGAGGAGCCAGGGTGTCGACACAGGACTTGTAGATTTCTGCAGGAAAACCGTCCTCTCCGCACGCCTTGTTTTTGCGTAGCCTCTGCATTGCATGGGTAGCTTCGTCTTCGGAAGGAATGTCACACGACACTGCGTAGGCAGGAGAAGATTGAAAATCCGATGTGGAGGAGAGGGAGGGTGTGATGGGTTGTTCGTCAAAGTTGAGTAGGTGCTCGAAGTGTTCACGCCAGCGATCGACCTTGGCCGAGTTGTCGGCAATAAATCCTCCATTCACCTCGCGAACTGACAAAGACCTGGAGCGCACTTGGGAGTGCACCCCGTGTCTCCATACGTCACGCCAAATCATAGAACCTTCTTCCGTAGCCGACCGATACTGTTTTGAACGTAAGTTCGTCCGCCGTAGTAGGATACGTTGGCTATCTCCACAACTCAATAATGTTGGTAGAATCGTCACACGGATACCGTTGACGCACGTACGCCTCTTGTCACACCCCCTGCTTCTCCCGACTGTCATATTATTCTACGACGGTGGCATCTGACACTCCGTAAAATGTTAATTTTACAGTTTAATGGAGCCAACTTATCCTGATACTTCTCTATGTACTGACGCAGAATCTCATTAGCCGCCTAATGGTCTAAATTCCTGTCAATAACGTTGGTATCTGGATGCCATGCCGCGTAAGTTTTTCTGCTTTTGAGATTCCGCGGCCATATTTTGTTCACCTTTTAAAATTTAAAAGTATGACCTATTTCGTCAATATGAGCTGCGAGTTGGGGTCTGGCCCCCATGCCGTCAGTCCGTCCTCATGTCGGCGAGTCTGCAGTTTTTGTCCAGTTTCCCCGGCATATTTACACTCCCATTATTGCATAATGTGTAGTAAACGACTGCCGCGGTTTCGGTAGGACGGCAATATGTGTTCTTGGGTTGCATCACACGGCGACGAATGTTCTTGCAGTTGATGCGTGAAGTGGAATCCCACTGAGCTTACCGTATTTTCGAATGGTTGCATTATGCAATGCTTCCTCAGACTAATGTCCATGCATGCTCGTCAAACCCTGAGCTAATCATGGCCGTTGTTGTTTAGTGTATTATGACTAGTAACGAGAGAACAGAAACTCGGGCTGTTAAGGATATCAAGTTTAATTGTTTTTGAAATGCGCAACCTTGAAGTGTCTGAAAGATGCTTATTTGAGGCAACCATTTGTTTTATAGGCAGTTGAGTCGTATTCTAGTGACTCTGTGGACCGAGAACAATATCCCTGCGCAGGATCTTTTGCGGAGGATATTCGTGAGTTATCAGCAGTTCCCCGTGGGTATATTTTCCCGTTTAGATCTCACCTGGTGACACATGCTCCCTCACCCCTTCTCCTATTACAGCCCGATGGTTTACTCTGCTATCTCGATTCCCCCGATGTACCTCCACGAGAAGAGAAGGACCACCTCTATGTCCGTGACAATCTCATGCTAGCTCAGGTAAGTCAGTATCAGTAACATTATATTGAGGGATATGTAGGAAAAATTCCTTTGAGAGCCCTATTTGTACATATGTGCAGTGGTAGCAGAAAATTTGTTTCTCAGACTGTTGACGAGGCCAGTTGTCCTGTGTCATAGTCCTGCTAGCCCAGATAGTGTATGCACATGTGTGTTTATAGATTCTCGCTCATTGCCTGCACCACACCGGCTCGAACTGTGGCTTGATGCTGTGAGGGATTAGCGCAATGATTTACAACTTTTGTCAAATAACAAGATGTTTGCTTATCCCAGGAATATCGTTCGTAAAATTTGCCTACGATACTACATCAATGTAATCAGTTGTATAACCCAGGAGGATGCCAACACTTGTGGCCGTAAATAATACCTCGTGCACATCAATAATTGCCGCTTTTATCATTCCAATCTCAAGCCTACCTTACTTTTCCTCATCCATCCTTGACTTCATTGCATCTTTTTTTAACTTCCCACTCTAGGAGCACATGATGCGTGTGCAAAGCAAGAAAAGTGAAACATTGTACGTCCTGCAGGAGAAGTTGGATGGCCTTCTGCAGCATTGGCGGACCAAAATTGGCCTCCAGGCCAAGCTGGTGAGTGCTCAGCCTAAGTCTGCGCTTTTAGTTTATTTTAAATGTTTTTGTACTTAGAGTTTGTAAGCAGTGTAATTAATATATGTATTGTATATGTCTACTTACAGGTGGCCAATCAAGAAATCACTACCCCTTCTTTGTTTTAAGTTGACTTTGATTTTTTGTTTTTTTCTCTGACAGCCAGCTGCGCCTGTGCTAGAGGAGAAACCGGTCGCCCTGCGTCTTACTCGCAAAACTCGCATGAAACTCGGTACAAACGATACTACCGTCAATGGGGTACCACAGGCGCCTCCCAAGCAACTCAATTGGCCCATGTTTTATTACCAGTTTAACGAAGATCATGCCAAGCCTGACCTCATATGGAACCTTCGAGTACGTGAACATCGCCGGCGTTTTATGTTGACCACCTTGCATGTTTGTTATTCCTTTTTAGTCTTCAGAACCTATCATTTTGACCTACCTGAACGATAGTGGGTCTTTTTAGTGATCAGGTTGTCCAATATGCTCGCCCTATTGACTATTTAAGCTTAATCTAAAATCCTCGTCTAGCTACCTGCATTGGCGCAGAGTGAGTGTCTACGACGACGAGGGAGACTAAAAACTCATTGAGTAAACTGTCCGGACCCAAATCTCAGGTTGTCTTAAGCGGGAGGTGATGTTGGGAATGCCTCTATTCCCACGATAGGTCATCGCACAGAAGGGCGCATACCCGAGCCGCTCCACTGCCTGCTATGACAGCGTGCAATTTTACCATGGTCATACATTCCTCGTCAGGTCTTCTTTGTTACTGTCGTTCGGCTTTTTCTCATCAAGCTGTTTTTTGAGAAGGCCTTGCTACCTGTGATTATAGGTTTCCTCCTGGTTGATTGCCTTCTCTTTCGTGCCGGCTGCGGAAAATACAGGCAAACCCCCAGTTCATGTTTATTACAAGTACCAGGCGCGGTGCATGTGAATATGGCTGACTGATGATGACTGATAAGTTGAAAATGACTATCTCATTTCCCGCTGTCCACGTCGATGCTCTTTCAGTATCAAGTCTCCTTCTGGAGGGATTTTTCTCGCAGAGCGTCTTTTTGCAGTCACAGTTAAGAAATTGAGCTAAACGATCGAAATAGGAAGCGAACATACCCAAAAAGCTTTTGTAGACACTTTGTCTCGAATTACGACACTAGACGCCACTGCCTCGAGGAGCAGTGTTGAAACATAAACCTTTTTCTCCATTTTGCCGTAATTATCCCGCTACAGTGGTGCATGATGAAGATGAACTTTTTTGGTGATCAAAATTGCGTGAAGGTCTCTACACGTGCCACTATCCAAATAACCATTTACTGGCCTCGCAGAAACCTCATCAGAATCCTACCGTCTCTCCGAGTAAAGCCTTTGAAGCCCTCAACAAGATCTGGTCGTTGGGTGTTGTCACAGCTGAAATACTATATGTTGAAGCTGGAAACTTGGGGGTGGGGGCAGACACGTTGTAAGCATGACTAGTTCTCGGATTTTGCATCTGCAAGAACTTGAACGGGTTGGCTGATACCAGGTGTTCGGAAGACTAGTTTGGCGAGCGTACACACATAAATTCCCCTTAGGCCAATACATTTATATGGGAGGGGTAAATTTTAAGCAAGAAGTCGATAATTTTCGTCTTTTCTCACGAGCGGGAGACAACCAGAACGCGGATGAGTGCATGACGCTAGGTGACTGCGGGCCACGCCAGATATAGAGCTTGCACGAAGTTATTTTGCGCTTTCAACGCCGCTTTCGAGGTGGTTGGAGTTATTGTTATCCCTTTACTTCAGATCTAACAGGCATGAGGTATAATTTTTTTCTGTAAAAGTTTCTGCGGTGCAGCGACGGTAATTTGCGTTTAAAATGACTGCTGAGACATTTTCTCTCCCCTCCATCCAATATGTAGAATGGGATTTCGAATTCTACCGTTCCCCCAGTCTGGTTTCACTACCAAGCTCCACCTAATTGACTCTTGCCTGCGTATGTCTTACTACTTATACCGCAGGCTTGTGTTTACTAAGTCCTTCGTACTCCTGGTGTGTGTCTGTGTGTATGTGTGTGAACTCTAGCTGGATGGACCACTCTCTTTTTGCCCCGGCTTTTCTATCCTGTCCTCCATGAACCGGGGACGTCTAATCGTCGCTTTTTTCGCGGGGGGGGGGGGGGGGAGCGGGCGAGCCAAAACCACCTCCGCATAGGTTCCGATCAGAAATTTGGAATTTTACGGTCGAGCCGAGCTGGCCTCTCTACCGGAGGAAGTTGGTAGAAGTTATCAAATTCAGTATAGACAGAACAACTAGTCCTTTTTGCAACATGCATAGTTCACCCGTCTCAGATTTCATTTCTTTCCGAAGAAAGAGATAGGTACTAGGCGTTCGTCCAGCTTCAGGATCACCCCCAACTAAGGGCGCCTTGACACCTACTGTGGTCTGATTTACGTGAATTTATTTCACCGACGAGCTTCTGGGGCCTCAACCAGTGTGATCCTTAGGCCCGGTTACTCATGGAAATGGAAGCGAGACGTCAAGTGGAAAGAGTAATTTATTCTGTAGAAAAGTAATCGAGAATAGGTAGTAGGAAGTTGGCTGTTAGACGAGTGTAGGCCTGCATCCGAGTGTGGCAGTCCTCACAGCGGTCATAGCGGTCCTTGTGTTTATCTAGCTTGAAGGTGATTGGCGCGACCTATGGTAGTCACCAATGTAACTGCATTTGCTAGTAGCCCTGCGAGGAAATCGTTCGCGCGGAGAGGGACAGGCCGAGAACTGCAACCGCGTGACCTCATACGTGGTTTGGCTTCGTTGAAGGTTCTACAGAGCCACTACAGAACTACTATAATATATATTTTAAGTTCCTTTGCAATTTTTCATCCGATTACTATAGTATTGATGAAGAGAGACCGCTGTTTGTGCCTATTCCTCGCATCCAAATTCCCCCTTTTCTGCTTCACAGACAAGGGATGAACTGCGTGATGCTCTAGAGAAGGAGGTGGGCGAATTTCATCGGGAGTGTGACTACTTCTCATTCAGTCGCCTTGAGGAACCCACACTTGGTGATTCCGCCGAGGCCTTTGATACTAGCAATCTAGCGACGGAGGAACAACCTACTACCCTCGGCGACCCTTTCAGTTGTCAGTCGCCTGTTCAGGGTGTCGATGTGGCCGCTGAGTGCTCCTCGCCAGATGACCCCACTGACAGCACAACGTCGCTAAACTCGTCAGCTGTTACTAATAGGAAACAGTCGGATGGCAACTCCACCATGGATCGATTGGAGCATGAGGTGGAACTTCTTATCAAGCAGGTACTGCTTTTCATCTCGGTCATGCTTACTTTCTTGTTGGAAACCTTTTTGTGATTGTGTCTCGGTCTCATTCGAGGCTTCAGTTGTCCCTGGCGATGACGATGGCCGGCGATCTCTGCACCGCTTCGAAGGCAGTCTGGCTACTATTGATACTTATTCGTTAACTGTCCACTTTCGTATGCCAGCGTCTGCATTTGACTTTAGCGTTTCGAGCGGGTATAAGTCCTCCGCCTCTAGAAAATTCATCATGCTAAGAATCATATGCCCGCGATGGATGGAGCAGGGGCTCATTGAACCTCATGTACAGTTAACTCCTGGCGCTCGCAGCTGTCTGTGCTTCGGGGGCTCTGACCGCTACCGAGGTTCTCTACAGAATGCATGCCTCGGTAACAGCCTATTACAGGTAGCATAACGAAACCGAAATTTTACTTTTGTTATATTTCTTTTATTTTCTCTCCTGCACCCCCGTAAAGCCCCACCCGTGTGACTCCTCTTGTAATCGGTCCCGCTTTCGTTTTTTTTGGTTTCCGTGTTGTCACCTACAATATGCTGTTGCCAAAAGCCGATTCTCCACGGGATCTTGCTGTCAGTGGACTGCGATAGTTGAATACGCATGGTTGGTAAGTGTTGTGGTGATCAGTGGGGAAGGCCTGTAGGATTCTGCCGTTATTGTCTATTAAGTTGGTACCAGTGACGGCGCCGGGACAGTTACTAGCAGGTACGCCTACTCTAACCTTCCTATGAACGATAGCATGCCAGACTGTCAACACTAGTGAACGCATACAGTAAGAAACACGAATTTGCCTTTAAAAGTTTACGCCCTGCTCGCTACACGCAAACGTTTTTTAGTTCGTTACGCTCCCTGTTCGGGCTGTTTCTCAGCGATCCGGGACAGTCGGTTGAATGCACAGGTTTGAACACGTTTTTGTTGACTTCATGTCTTACCTTCCCCCTCCCCCTTATAATTGGACCCTGTTCCACTTTCACTGGTGCTAACAGCGCCTTATTTTGTCGATGTCCGCGCCCATCTTTAGGCGAACATGGTCTCCTGGAATCACAGTGAATTTCGCGTGCGTTACGCCTCTCTGTCAACTGAACCACAGGTAGCCAATTACTTTCTACGTTTACTGCTGGAGGAGGACAAACGCGCCCGTTCAGCCAATGAGCAGGCGGTGCCCGCAGGCGGTGGCAAGGAGGGCTCCGAGCCACTGGGCCTACTTCGTATCAAAAACAGGTACCCGTTCCCCCTACCGGCCTGCTTCTGTCGCACTGATATTTCAGCTTCGACCGCAAACCGAGCGCCGTAATGTTCTTTAACCCGAAAACGCATTTCAGGGATTTGGTTTACATTGTGCCGAGTTCGGTCATTAACCGAGTGTATATTTATTTCAAATATCAGCGCAATGTGTGTTGTATATGTAGTGACTAATGAGTGTACTACGGGTCAGACGGTGACGGCTCCTTTTAATCTTCTTATTGTATAAACTCTACTGTGTGTCAAGCGAACCAGATCGTACTGTGGCGCGCGCAGACAGGTAAACCGGTCCTGTCAGCCACCTGCGCCTCATCTCGCATCCGGTCTTCTCGACTTTATCTTTATACCGGGCTCAGATGGTTGAGGGAGGATTCCTGTAAATGCGATGTAAGTCTACTATCACTTTTGATTAATTTACGCGCAAGTCACCGTCCCTGAACCACTCAGTCGTGGAGCATACAGTGGACATCGTTGGAATCGGCGACCGAACTGTCATGTCAGCGCTCGGGGTTAGCATTTTCATGTTCAGGCATATCGACAACTGACTCGAGACTAGGATAGCTATTTCTGGTTCGTGAGCCTGCATCGGCACTGGTCACCATGCTGCTGCCTTTGATGGACGAGCGTGCTCCATGAACTGATCAGTGAACACTCCTTTGTGATAAAGATGACTTGTGTATGGCCGTCTAAACAGCGCACTGGAACAGGAGTTTCCCACAATATATGCGACTTTGCGCCAAGTTCCGAGAAACTTCTGTTTCGGATTAAGGTTGAAGTTAAGGCCGGAGTTTGAGTTAGGTTCATGGGTTCGTGTTAACTGTGAAGTTTAGGTAGGGCTAAGGTTAATAATTAATAATACAGGTTAGTTTAATTGCAATTTATGTTTGTCAACACCGAGAACACACTAACTTAACAAGTATTAAAATTAAATAAATTAAAATAAAATTATTACAACGTGCTCAAATAAAATGCAAAAATAAGTAATAATATAGGCATACATTGTCCTTTTTAGGGTTAAGACAGTGAAGTATCTATCCTTCCTAAAATTCATCGCCAGGGCATCTGTAGTAAGTAGGCCCGGTGGTTCCTGTCCCCATGTTAAGGCAGCCATACCAGTCATCCTTACCATACGTTCTGCTGACATTGGGCTGTCCATTCCGAGCTTGACATTTTTATGAATTTTATCTATCTTCTATCTGGAAAGGTGCCGGGCAAAAATCCGTGTCTTCTTGTCGCTGGCTTTACGCGCTACTAATTAAAGCAGCACTGAAAGCGGAAGCAGACATCAGTCTTATCCCTCTTTTTTGCATGCCGTAGTTCGAGCACTCGCAAACCGTCAGCTCACGGTAAGCAGTCAGCAGTAAAACAAAACATGCTTACTATTAAAAAATAAGTACGTACTTATGTAAGGTATCAAGGGCGTGTTGATCCGCATACTGTATTGTTACCCCTATACGGAAAGGAAATAGCAGTTGAATTGTATGGCCAAACTGTCGACGTTGTGAGCTCGCATCAGAGGCCTTCATCTTAATAATCCCACGACTGCGTGATGAACTGCGGTTTATTAATTACAATCAGAGGACTCCAGGCTATGTGGGACTGAAGTATATTTTCGTGTTAACCCCAATTTTAACTCCGAGAATATCCATTGCCGTACACTAATGGCATTTTGGCTAGTAAGGGTAACATAGGCTGGGTTAGCATGTACCGATAGTTCGTTCATCGTTTACTACGGAAACCTCCTTGTGATCAACAGCAGGGTGATGCAGGATCAGTAACTTGCACTGGATTATCTAAGGAGAAAGCTTACGTGGCATCTACCTCACTCCTTCTTCCCGCACCTGTTGTCCAGACAAAGGCAAGAAAGTCGGAGGCGGAAGAGGGCGCAGATGGCTGGCGAAGCTGGAGCAACCCTTCAGCATGCCACCACTACAATTCAGATTCTGTCTGAAAATTTTGCAACAGAGATAAATGGTATGCAGACTACGGGAAATACGATAGTATTTACGATATGAAAAGTACCAAGATATTTCAATTTCCTTTAAAAAATCTGTTCCACGGACAGACACTTCCAGAAGGTCATACCTTACCATAACAGGAGTGTACAAATGGATATTTCGGTCTATATTTCGATTTAGCAAATGCAACATATAAAAGTATACTTCATTTGTAATTATGTTTATGAGAGATCACCGCACATTTCACATGCTGATGCGACTGGAATATTTTTTTCAATGATATGGCCTCATAACCAATACTTATATGGCCGGATTAATAAACCACTTGCAACCGAGGTTAAATGTAATAATTTAGAGTGTCGCTGGTAACAGTTAAGTTGGTCGCCCACCATAGATACCCCCACCCCCAGGATTCTGTCTTACAGGATCAGAGGTCTTAGTTAAATTTAGTTTTTAGTTAATTTTGCATTGTTTAGCGTATTTTACTTCTGTTTATGTTTCGATGCCTTTTTTCTTGTTCTAATCTCTTAACTATGCATGCCAGATTGTGCCTCTTCCGTCATACTCGAACATGGCACAATAATCGTTAGAAGTGCGTTTTTTCCCTTATTGCATTTTCAGTTCTGTGACCATGTTTTCTGTTAGTAAGCTTTCATTTTGCTCTCCTAATTTCTGAATCTGTCCGCTTTTTTCCTCAGCCGTGAATTCTTCAGCGAGCTGTTCCGTCGGTACCTGCAGTACGCGGCCGCAGGTTCGGCTGTTCTCTCTAGGAATGCCAACAATAACCCTGCATCAGGCACATCCTTCCGCATGATCTCTCGACGACAAGAGAAGCGAAACCACCGGCTGAATATGCGCTGTCTCTGTTTGCACGCCATGGCAATTGTTTATGGCCGGTGCCACTCCGAAATTGGCCCCGTTTCCGACATTCCCCTGTTGGTTCACCTACTCGACCGGACCGTGTCTGCTGCTGAGCGGGACTGTCTGCTAATGTTGTTGGAGAAATTGGTGCTGAACAAAGTGAGTGTGTTTTTGTCTTGGAGCGCAGAATTTACGACCTCTGCGCCGTATCTTCAATTTCGCACAGACCTCAGTAACACTAGTATGAGTAACACCACGCCCTTGGGACCAGCGAGTGAGAGAAGAAAGAGCGACGTAGATGCTGCACAAGTTTCCATTTGCTACAGTAGAGACAGAACCCCATTGCCCAGAAAGGAAGGAGAAATTCGAATTCACCTTTCTGGCTTATTTGCTGTCATCAGCCAGCATACTCAACACTACCTTCTGCTCCGCCTGAGGCCTAAAGCCGTGATTTTTTGTGGGCTCCAAACTTGTGACCTTCTGTCACTGGTTTTACGTGGTAGTAATTAGTGACGTTGGGCGGGTCGTGGTGGGGCTCAAGGGTTCCAAGGCAACGCGGAAATGGCCCATACAACTACATACATACATACAAAGAGTTTTGCTCATGAATGGTCCCCCCCCCAGCGCTCCACGTATATTTCCTTGTACATAAACTCCAGTTCCCGTGTTACCTAGTTTAATTTCCCAGGAAATTAATGCACGAGTTTAGGGTCATTTCGAAACTGAGGACATCTACCGTGTCAGAACCCTATCCATCTGTACCGTCAGAACTGCAGCAGCAGCAATTGCCGTCACTGCTATTTCTTTTGCTAGTAAAATAATTTTGTGTAAAAAGTCAACTTGCATCTTCCCTCGGGTAACACAACCTAGCTTTTAAAAACTAGCAGCAAGTAACTTAAGATTTTCTTGCGAAACGCGGTGTAATATGTGGATGGACTATGTCAAAAATTTGAGGTTGGCAACGCAGCCGTCTCCAAATTAGTGAAACAAATAATTCTTACTGCTACAAAATAAGTAGCCATATATGCAAAGTAAACAAATGTGTTCGTATCCGCATTATAAATTGTTACCGCAAAGGAATTTTACCTTAAAAGTCAAGTTCCTGATTGTCGTTTGCCTTAAACATATTATTTTTTCTACACTCTCACAGTACAATGCTGATGAATTCTTGGAGTCCGATGGCGTTCGTGTCGTCAGTGATCTGGCTGGCCTGGCCCATCTCCACACTAGTCGGGCTCCTCCGCCGACGGAAACCAACATTATCATGGGTGGTGACGATCCCAACTCCCAGGAGGGCGGTGGTGTCACTCAGAAGGAATGGTGGTACTGGCAAACCGACGGTGGCGGTGGCGGCAGCGGTTCCTCCACTGGTCCACTTAGCTTTGCTGAGGTGGGTTTACTTATTGAACGACCTTTGCGGTGTGTGTGTACTGCTTGTTTATTGGCTTTGCGTGTTTTATTATGGAAGCCGACGTTTAATTAACACCCCGGCTACGAATCAATTAGAGCTGCTATCTGGCAGATTGGGGAGGGGCGTTTTGTGTGTGTAGTAGCCCATAGTTGGATCAGGCATCCCGCCGGAATCCAAACTGGGAGAAGTTTGGAGACGAAGAAAAGCCGTGACCTCGACCGGCTTGAGCCAATGGTCCGCAGGAGTGAGGTGGGTGCCTGGCCGGGAACTGCAGGCGAACAGATTCTGACAGTCATGCGGAGAAGCGCCGCAGTCTAGTGTTGACGGGTCAAGCCGATGTTGATACTGGCAGAGAACCATTATGTAGCCACTGCGCAGTTAAGCCAGAGTACAGCGACTGACCCTCGGTAGATGTTGTTCTGAGGCCGCAATCGGAGATGGGTAGCCACCCAAAAGGACCGGTTGGGGGGGGGGGGAGCGGTAACCTCGTTTCTCCTCGACTACGACTCTGGTGGAGACGCTGTAAGCCCGTCTCGGTAGCAAAGCTATCAACGGGTAGATCCGCGAGAGCCGAGGCAACATCTTCCTTGTGGAGAGTTCAAATAGACGGCCGGAAGTTGCGGCTGAGCTCAGGGGCGTTGCATGGGGATGATTGGGATGGCCAGGTCGCAAACAAGCCCACCAGAACTGCTGCCTAAGGAGTGTGTTGTGATGGGCAAACGGTAGAACAGAAGCCTTCGCATAAAGAGAATTTATAGGGGACATTTTATAGCAACCCGTGATCGTGCGAAGGGCAGCGTTCTGTGCTGACTGGAGGCGGCGCTGGCTAGAAAAGCTCATCGTAGGAGACCAGATTGGTGCCACATAAGTTAGGTGCGGCTTGCCAGTGCCTTGAATGTAGTCGTCAATATCTTATTCGCGAAGCCCCAGGATGTACCTGCTAGAGCCTTGAGGACCTTAGTGCAGCGGCTCACTTTGCCTGCAGCCTCCCTGGCATGGTCTGCGAACGTGAAAAGCGGATCGCAACGCACGCCAATGAGCTAAGGCTTGCGGATCCAGCGTGAAAACAGTTACGAGCGACTTGGCTGCCGGGATCGTCATTCCGCGCTGGGTGAAGAAGTTTTCGACATCAGGCATGAACTCCGTGAGGAGCTGTGTAGCTTGATTGATGTGATGATGCCGGCAGAAGAACGTAACATCGTCCGCGTACGTTACCACTTGCGCAGGTTCCCGGGGAAGTGGGAGCTCTCGCATGTAGATGTTAAAGAGCGTCGGGCTGAGCACAGAGCCTTGAGGGACGCTGCAGGTCTGCTTACGGGGCTTAGAGAGGTCACGATTGTAGCGGCCACGGATGTAAGACACCAACCATCGGACCAGGCTAGTCGGGACGTGCAGAGAGACAAAGTCCTGCCAATACAAGCGAACATCCGTGTCCCAGGAAGCAAGTCCTGTGGGAGCTGATCGTGGCGGACACAGTCGAAGGCTCATGACAGGTCAATTGAGACTGCTACGGTCCGCGAAACGGGCTTCTGTTGATTGAAGCCCTCGAGGATGGCGTCGCTGAGCTCAAAAAGATCTGTTGTAGTCCCACGACCCGATCGAAAACCATGTTGATGGCAAGATAGTTCTACCGCAGACGTCATAATTGGGCGGATGAGCCGTTCCAGGATCTTCGCCAATGGACTGAAAAGCGCAATTGAGCGATAAGAGGCCGCTAGGTTGGCGTCCTTGCCCGTTTTGGCCAGAGGGTTAAGGATCGACTGGTGCCAGCAATCGGGGATGATTGAATTTGCCAGTGAAAGGTTGAAGAGGACAGCAAGGTAGGCAGCCACCTTCGGGCCGATGTGGCGCACATGGATAGGTGCCAGACCATCTGGTCCTAAGGTTTTCGAAGCTCTCGTTTTCTTGACGGCGGTGAGGATGGCATCGGCCGAAGAGGAAATAACTCGGGGGTGGGGCTTCATGGAGGAGAAGAAGAAGGGAGCGCTGGTTTTTAGGACTGGAATCCGAGCGGGGCGAGAACAGCTTGTTCATCTTTGCGGCGATCTTACCGTTGTTGCAGATGAAGTTGCCGTCCCCCAAGCTAATAGACTGGTTAGATTTATCAGTCCGAAGCTTGGTCAGGTTGCACAGAAGTATCCAAGTGGCAGCTGAGTTTCCGCTGTAATTGCAATCTGCCAGCGTTGGCGTTTGCCATCGTTGATAGTCTTAGTTATCAAGCCACTCAGTTGGCTGACGCGTGGGTCACTGGCATCATGCGCTCGTATTTCGTCTTTCTCTCGTTCCAGGCGGGAGGCTTCGGGCGGATAATTAGGACGGAGAAGGGAAATGCGGCCGCTAGGGATGTGGTGACTTGCTGCTGCCAGCAGTAGTCGATGAAGGGCTCGCTCCGCCGTGTGGACACAGGTGGGCTGTGGTAGGCCATCGATCTCGGCTTCGCATTCGGTCGTGAACGCTGCCCAATTGGCTCTCTTGAAGCTAATGAAGTGCCAGTTGGGAGCCGTGATACGCAAGGCGGTGGTAGCCAATTCGAGCACAATGGGGAGGTGGTCGCTGCCCAGGCTGATTTCCGTGCTCCACATAGTGGAAGCTACCAGGCTGAGACTGGCGAGGGAAACATTGGGCGAGTTGGAGGTGCCGTTGGTCGGGAGCCGCGTTTGGCTGTTCTTGTTAAGGATGGCAAAGGGGGCATGTTCTATTTCATCAGCCAGGGCTTTCTCTCGGCGGCCGGCCGCCACGTTAGAGCACCACAGGTCGTGGTGAGCGTTAAGTCACCTAGCACCAAACGGTCTCCAGAAGGTAAGTAGGGAGCGATAGAGGCGGTGAACCAAGGAGGACAACTAGAAGTTAGAGGGATGTACACGTTCACGACGGCTAGCGGTGCCGGGGCACTGTCAAGGGGAATCGCTAGTACTTCCGTGGGATCGGCACCAAGCAGGGGTAGCTGGTGATGGGCAATGGATTTGTCCACCAGGAAGGCCAAACCTCCGCCTTCGTTGCGGGCGCGGTCGCGACGGTCGATCGTGTAATCAGCACAGGAAGGGATCTTAGGGGAGTTAGACCACTTTGTCTCCTGGCTAGCCGTCACAGCTATGCTGTGCGAACGCTTGAAGGCCAGGAGCTGGTCAAGCTTCCCAAGGAAGCCGTTGGCGTTGAATTGTAAGATCTTAAGACCAGGCGGTGAGGCAAGGTCGTAGACCAGAGGATTGGGGTTCAGAACAGGACGGGCTGGAGGCGTAGAGACCGGTGGGGACACGGGACAGCCAGGACACGCGAATGTGGGCGACCAATCGGCAGCTTTGGTGAGGCCACTGCAGCGGAGATGGCACTAACCATTACAGGAGCTGCAACCTACAGACCAGTCGCGGCGGCCCAGGCGGACTCGGCAGAACGATCAGTACCAGAGAGATCCAGGGTTGGCCTCAATTCCGGTGGCGAGGAGGAGCAGTCGGAGCAGCGGGGCAGGGAGCGTCTGCTCCGTCATCAAAAACACGGATTGGGTGGAGGAGATAGTTGATCCGACGTAGGTAGATGCGTGTAGCAGACCTTGGCTGCCGAGAGGGCGGGTGGGAACGCGGTCGCATATGCGTCTGCTGTGGTTCTCTAGGAGGGGACAGTCATTTTTGATAGCGTCTGAATGCACTGTAGGTTGTAGTTTTACCTAGTCGGCCGTCTCAGACGCTGGCGCGCCGTCTTAGTTTGTCTCCCCTAAATATTCGTGCCCTTGAGTTTTTCATTGACCAACCCTATGAGCTTTCTTTCAACAGCCACTAGGTTTTAGTGGTCGCTTCCTTGCCAAATAAATGCAGCGATGTTTCCGTTGTACATATATACATATGCGTAGAAGACGGTAAGACAGCAGGGGCAGGAGTTTCCTTGGTAGCGCACATATGTTCTTATTTATATTTAAATGCCTACATAATTAATTTCTGTTAGGGTAAGGGTTAGGTTTATGGTTAGGGTTAGTGTTAGGTTTATGGTAAGGGTAAGGGCTTGGGTTAGGGTTCGGGTAATGTTAAGTGTTAGGGTAAAGGTTAGGGTTAGGGTTAGGTTGGGATAGTGATATCGCATGTAAAATGCCCAAAGTTTCTGTCTTACGGGAAGCGTTGGAGTAGGCATTTAAATATAAATAAGATCGTATGTGCGCTACCAAGGAAACTCCTGCCACGGCAAGACTGAGCTGAATAGAAATTGAGCCGTGCAGTTTTTTATTCCTTGATAATGAGCTCGCGGATCAAGTCGAAGCGTCAGATAAATAAACCACTTGTCCCAGAGAACGTCTAACTGTCTTCTATTGTGTTGCTTGTAGCTCGCATATTCTCGACCATTCAGCATGCATACACATGTATTACCGGCGAAGACGAAGGAGACTGAAATAGCTTTTGCGGCATTATTTCAAGAATGTGTCTGGACTTGTCGAAAAACAGATAACAACACGCCAGTTACAATTTGCGCACAAGTCTACAAATACTCCGTGCTCCCATTTTGTACATCTCTATCGACCCGTATGCATAAAAAACTTGAAACATCGTTTCCCAGGTACAAATTTGAAGACAGCGTGTGTAGCAGAATTTAATGGCACCATAAATTTCGCGAGCGCTCATCAGCCGCTTCCGCTCGCTGCATAAACAGAATAACGAATGATAAATTACAGAATTGAATTCATACAGAAAAATCGATCCAAAACATCAAGGTCACTTGAGATAACCAAGAGGCAATCAATAAAGTAGGAATTCAAACATTGTGGGCAGCAAAAAACGCAGTAAACTGTCTAAGGCAAAAACATCTAAGGCAAAAATGTGGGAAGGGGGTGGGTAAACAAGGAGCCGGTTCTACCATGGCAGGGTTAGGTTCACCACATGCTCCAGTTGTTTACATAGGTCAGGTTTAAACCGCCTTATGTATGCTGCCTCCAGGTAGCGTAAGATGCGAGTTGTTCGTGCCCGAACAAGTACTCGGAAGGATGTTTTAGGGTCAACAGAATGACCCGTATCCAATAGGTGTTCAGTGATAGAAGAACGGGGAGTCCTATTCTCCTGTCTTAATAACCAACTCGGCAAGTGCTCTTTTGCTCTGGCTGCCAATTGCCGTTGTGTTCGTCCAACTAGGGAGGGCCGTGGCTTCTTGAAGATTACCCACTGGGTTGTGAATGATTTAAAAGGCATGTCGATTTTGATGTCATACAAACAGCCAACACTGGTCGCTTAATTAAATGCGGATGACGGCTATATACTTGCACTCGGACCCCTCATATAATATTTCTTTATTTATTGTTTTGAGTTAACTGTTTTCCACTTGTCTGATGACGAGCTGGGGAACGCAGTTAACGTCATCGTTTATCGCGTGATGCCGATATTTTAATACCTATATGTATTTGCACCTTTTCATTGTAGCTCCGAAAGTTACTGGAGCAGGGCAACCTGCCACCAACGGTCTACGTATTTGCCCAGGGTCTTGACAGTCAGGCGCGTTGCCGCATCGACGGGGCCTTTGGTGATTCTGACGAGGAGGATGAATTGACTGTTCTCAGCAACAGCGGTAGTCGCGCAGCCGCCGCCTTTGCTGCCGAACAACAGGCCCAGCAGCAGCGTGCCAAGCCCTCCGCCTCTACTTTAGGCTGGATGCCCGCCAATCGGGTTGTGCAACTGCGCTGGTCCATTCCCCGTCTGTTGGGCGAGGAGGCGGTGGCCCCGGCAGCGCCCTCGACGATGAAGCAGAATGGTCTTTTGGAGGAGGGGGCTGACGTTACCTCTAAGGCGACGTTCCGTGGCGTTGGTGACAGCAGCGAGCAGCTGATTCAAAAGCTGGGATACAGTTCCGGTGCCCTGCTCGATCATACCGCCATGTCTATCCGCTGTATTGAGATCCTGCAGCGTCTGTGTGAAGGTACCTCCTCAAAGGATGCCTCCGGCGGCATTATTAGACCACTGCCGCATCCGCGTCGTGCTATTAGTCACCCCACCGTCCTACCGCACATCGTTCAGGTGAGTTCTCCTAGTACCGGCTTGTCACTGTACGTACAAGGTGTAAATTGTTGCCCATTAGACGTCAATTTAGAGCTTTCGTAGGCAGTCCAATAGTGGCGTTACCTGTAAACCGACATAGGTTACAATTATTTTTATCATTATAAATACGTTACTAACTACATGATAACGAAGAGTACTAATCCAAAAGTGGCTGTGTCTGTTTTCCTGGTCGGTATTGCTACTGACCTGCATGTGTGTTATCGACCGTCGATTTCGACGAGATCTACCGCGTAATAGTGGTGGTAGCAGCATTGTAATACCTATTCCGCCTCCTTTCCCCATCCTCCATCAGTTTCCGTTGTCATGAGCAAGTCAAGAGTATCGGAGACTGTAAAGGGCGCAGGTAACTAGCACGGGGTGAAGCGCCTTTAGGCATACCGCCACACTCGACTTGGAGATGTTGGGGTCAAGACAATGGTTGTGCTTAGAGCACTACAATCTTCAGGCCAAATCCCGGATTTTAGGAAAAGACGGAAGTCATCGCATGTCAGCTTGTTTATATTATGGTTCGCTGAGTAGTCGGTCTCACTCTATTCCTATTCTCAGCCCCAACCACTGTCCGAATCGGTCTGTTCTTTGGTAAAGGGAATGGATGTAGTTGTTGACATAGCTAATGGTCTCGTCTGTGAATGCCACAGACACGACCTGGCGTCCAAACACAACACACTAGGATTTCCCTCTAAAGGAAGTGAGTGGCTCGAATCTCACGCGCGTCGCACAGTGGCACAGACTTATACCTGACCCCCCAACATTGCTCTGTCCTTGTTCAAGGCCAGCTGCCTCAAGGTCATCCACTATTGCAGTGAAAGCTTTCAGACACGTTGACCCGCAGACACCTGGACACATTCTACTCGGGAACACACGCAGACGTGCGTCCAGGCCGTCGCAGCTGTCCACGCGCCACTCAAAAAAACCCCCCCCCCCCCCCCCCAACACTCGGCAACTACAGCCTCCGCAACCTGACAAGAAACACCTCGCACAAATAGCGGAACTCTTAAACCCGCTCCGCAAGTCTACTAAAACAGCTGCCACCACTGTCTCATGCATGCTGGTGCACTAGTAGACGCACTAAGCACTAGCGCTGGCTTTACCAGTGGCCACTGCTGGGGTTCTGTGCACAATGAATTCCTCTCATAGCTGTCCTCCACGTTTTACCTACAACCTAGTGCTCTGAGTATATCCATTACTTATACTCCTACAAACTTCATATTAAGAAGTAGTCATGGCAGTTTATTTAAGTTCATCAGTTGGCAACTGCGCTGGTTGCGAGGTCTGGGTATAATCACCAGTTGCTTACCCTCCAAGCCACGGCTTTTAGCGCACCGTAAGAGTTTCTATCCCAGATCACACATGCAGCACATTTCTCTGCCTATTCTTAGCTTGCTTACTCTGATTTTTCCATCCATTGTCCACTTATGTGCAGTCTCATAGAGTTGAGATAACTGGCTTTTACGCAGGTAACTCTAAATGAAATGTCATGGTCTTGTCCTTTTCCCATTCATTCGTTGACAGCTCCTACTGACGTTTGATCCGCCAATTGTCGAACGCGTTGCCTCCCTGCTGCTCCACGTAATTGATCAGAACCCCTGTTTACCGCGAATCTACCTGACAGGTGTCTTCTACTTCATCCTCATGTACACCGGCAGCAATGTGCTGCCGATTGCTAAACTCCTGAAGGCCACACATCTGCTTCAGGCCTGCCTGACTGAGGAGGCACGTTCCTTTTTTACTTTGCATAACTGCCTACTTTTTTCGTAGTATCAGTATCAGTTTATCGAGGGAAAGATTGGCGAACGCCTCTGAACTCCCTGTTGGTAACAAGATAATAGGGAATAAATGGATACAAAGAAAAATTTAAAAATTACGTCAATTACCTGCTCCGGGAAGACACTAGAGTCAAATCGTAACAAAATATGACAGACAAATATGACTACTCGCAAATCGTGCGTAGTGTAATCTAATGCAGTGTATGTGATGTGGTATACCTGATGCGGCGTAATGTGGTACGGTATAATGTGCTGTAGTAGTTTTTTTAAATGGTTTGTATTTGTGCTCGATGCATGTCCAGTCTTCTTTTCAATGAATTAACACCACTATCAGTATCAGTATATTGAGGGATATGTAGGAAAAATTCCATTGAGTGCCCTATTTGTACATATGTGCAGTGGTAGCAGAAAATTTGTTTGTCACTGTTGGTGAGGCCAGTTGTCCTGTGTGATAGGATGAAAATAGGAGCAGACAGTGAAAAGAAACACATTCCACGCTCCGACCACCCTTTTTGAAAAGAAGAGTTTCCAAGCCTACACCCTGGCCCCTGTCACCTTTAATTTCAGAGGATGACCCCTCAGATTCGGGGTCGTTGCTAATTCGAAAAAATCCCCTGATATAAGACAGCAGTATTGAAGACGTAATACGCGGAATGCTTGTATCAGGTCCCCCGAAGCTGCCTGTTGCGCAATGGGAAGAGGTTGAGATTCGACAGCCGTGTTTCCTAAGGCTGCGAGCCCTGCCCCATAACAAGTTTGGTTGCGCGCCGTTGTACCTTTTCCAGGATGTTGATGTCTTTCGTGGCCCAGGGTCTCCAAGCTTGGATAGAGGATTCTAGGTGCGGTCTTTCGAAGGTTTCGAAGACTTTTGTGAAGCACACTTCATTGAAGGTAGAAAAAGGTCGTCTGACGAGGTATAGGATCGACATCGCGGACTTGGCTACCTTTGTGCAATGCAGGGAGGGTTTAAGCGAGGGCGTGATCCAGACTCCCAAGTCTTTCTGGGCGTTCACTTCCTTCAATGGTATGTCATTCATTCAGTTAGCCGTGCCGTTTGAAGCACCGGATTTGCCAACTCGAATGGTGGTGCACTTGCTCTCATTGAACGGTAAGAGCCAGTCCGCCGACCATTTATGAAGTCTGTAAATTTTCCTGTGAGTACACTTCGTCCGCCGCAGTTCGAATTACGCTCCAAAGTTTTATATCATCGGCAAACATGGTGATACCGCAATCCGGTTCGCGGACAGTCGTTGATGTAGATAGCAAACAAGATAGGGCCAAGAACGGAGCCTTGGGAAACACCACTCTCAATCTCAACCTTAGCTGACTGTTTGTCGCTGATGTGGACAGTTTGCGAGCGACCGATTAGAAAGCTTTTTATCCACGCAAGGAGCCTACCTCTTACTCCTATGCGGCTGAGTTTATAAAGTAGGTGGTGGAGAGGACCCCCTTCAGGATGGGTGTTCCACGCTGAAACTACTCTGTTGCTAAAGAAGAACTTTCTTTCGTCGAATCTTGCTTTGCCGGGGCGTAGTTTAAGGGGATGCCCGCGCAATGTTGGCGTGTTAGCCTGGGCAAAGAAATCGTCGCGAACGAAACAATAATCCAGGTTATTCATAATACGGAAGGTAAGTGCGCGGTCCGCTTGGAGTTGTCTGTAGGAAAGGGAAAATAGGTCGAGCGTTGACAGTCTGCTTTCATAGGGCAGTGTTCCTAGACCGTTGACCATTTTTGTCGCTCGCCTCTGGACTTTCTCTAAGACGGTACAGTCTTTAACAGTCCAAGGTCTCCATGCCTGTATTGCGAATTTTAGGTGCGGCCTAACGAATCTTCGAAAGATTTAGGAAAAGCTGTCTTTTTTAAACCTCATAAAGGCTCGTCTAATCAGCTGTAATATAGATCTCGCCGACTTTGCCGCCTTCGTACTGTTCAGTGTTGATTTGATTGAAGAAGTAATCCACACACCCAAGTCCTTCTGACTTTTAACTTGTTGCAACGGTGTACCATTTAAAGCATAGACCTTCTTGCTGGATGCTCTACAACTGCCGATTTGAAAAAAAATAGCATTTGCTAACATTGAAAGGCATCAGCCAAAGCGTTGACCAGTCCTCCAATCTGTTCAAGTTGGCATGCAGATGGTTTTCGTCCGCCGTATTTTGGACGACTTTCTATAATTTGATGTCATCAGCGAACAGGGCGACGTCACAGTCTAGATCCCTGACACAGTAGTAAGCATAACTTATTTTACTATTTTGGTTGTGTTACCCTGTGCAAACATGAGTGTTTTAACTAGTCTTTTTGCCTCAGCTCACCACGCGTAGAATAAACCCCTTTGTTTGCTAACGCGTAGTCTCCAGTATACACTTGTGGATGGATTCATCAGCCGAAGAGCCCGATGTTTTATCCAGAGGAATTTACTTCACAAATTAATTTCTGGGAAAATTATTGACTGTCTTCTTTTGGGTTAATATGCTGTTCGCGGAGTCTTTGAATTTTGTGTCGTTTATGTGCAAGCTAGTTGCTTTAGTGTCCTCCCCCACCCAAGACGCTATATTCTTGTGATAATCTCCTGGGGAGTTCCGGGCAATTACTGCTAAAATTTTGACTCAATGCTATTCAACAACACCTCTTCTCCAGCCGGTGATTACAGCCCTTTATGTTTTTGGGGGGTATAGACGACACGCCAACTGTCTGACTTGCAAACACGATCCATCCTTGGTAACATCCTACCCGAGGCTATGATCGCTTTCCTGGAGAACCACTCGCCTGAGAAATTTGCGGAGATCTATCTGGGTGACTTCGATACGCCGGAGGCCATCTGGAGCAAAGAAATGAGGTCGTTCAACCGTGTGTTTTCACTGTTTCTTGCTTTTCGACGAAATACTTCATTTTACCAGTTTTATTGAATAAATTATGCCCTTCGAGACATTTTTCTCTAACGTGGTTGTTTGAGAAAACAACTTTTGACACAATTCTTTGCATAAGTCACACTTCAAAGTTCCCTCTACTTTCTCATCTCCTCCTTCCTTGTGACTCACTCCCGGTTAGCATTCATCTGCCAATGTCTATATTGCCAATAAAAGCGGGCATGCGAGTCCCAGGAAGTAATGAAGAAAAAGACGATTCGATCGCTGGTACAATACTTTTATTCGCCTGTACTTTCGACATCGATACGTCAGGCAAATAAAAGTATTGTACCAGCGATCCAGTCGTTTTCTTCTCATCAATACCTATATTCCCGACCTAAACTGCAAGGTAGCGGCCCGTGGCTCGATGGTTAGGACGTCAAACTTCTTGGTTGCGTTTTAGATCCTTCGGTGGTCCACTACCCGAGGCAGGGTATGACTGGCTGACGACGGTTAATAAGTCGGAATTGGCATTTTCTGTCTTTCTTGTGGTCTTTGGCAATGTGTACTCCGAGAATTTCCCAGTGTTCTCTCAATGAAGTAACTTAACTCTGATTGCCTATATTTCACTTTTTTAGCGTGCTTGCCCCTGACACGGAGCACGTCATTTGCCTCTTGTTGGCGCACTATAACGTTATCGAAAGGATGCTGGGTGTTGTCGTTGCTGGAACAGTCGTACCAACGCGTCGTCTGAGATAGCAACAGGATGCACCAATTTCAATTCGTTTCACCGGTTGTATCGTAGTGGCCACACATGGCTCAAGCTGTGAATAGTGGAACTACCGTGATACTCACATGTGTTTGTACTCTACGTCTCATACTGTTTGGCTCTCATAACCGCCAAACTAATTGGCACTCTCCCAAGGCACGGCCTTTAGCGAACCGTGCTAGCTTCAAGTGCGTGCGCTTGTTTATGTCCATGATCTCCTCAACGACCACCAAAACTAAAGCAACCGAGTTGCCGTCCCGCATCCCCCCCCACTTTCCTCCAGACAAACCCCTGAATGTAATGGCAAACCGTCCCATTCCTGTTTCAAGGAAATAATTAGTGTTGTATAGTAAACGCGGGCATTTTCCACAACCTATTTTTACCGTTTTTTGTGTTTCAGACGACACATGATTCAACGTTTAGCTGCCCATCTGGCAGATTTCAGCCCGCGACTGAAAAGCAACACCAGAGCCATCTACCAGTATATTGGAATTCCTACAATCAACTATCCTCAACTGGAGGGTGAACTCTTCTGTAACAATTACTACCTGCGTCATTTTTGTGACGTTAGACGATTCCCCAACTGGCCTGTTAAGGACCCGGTGAGTGTCTTCTATCCTCTTGATACGAATTGTCGATTTCTTTAAGTCCATCTCTCGCCTGCTATTTCAGTGCTCTTTTTGCTGATTTGATTGCTGAAAGGACTAGTCATTTAGCTCCACGATAATATCCTGTAGCCTAACCCTATGGAAAATATTCCAGTGGCTCAGCGCTAGAGTACTTAAATACTTTCAGAGAGAAATATGCCTCATTTTAAAGGTAAATATCGAAAATTTACAGCAAAAGTGGCTCAATTCACTGAGAACATTGGATAAGGTAAGATAAAAGGTCGTAGGACACTTCAAATCTAACGGTTTACATAACATTCACATCTGTTATGAAGACAGGTCTAATTCCAACTTCTGAATTTCCGTTTCTTCACACTCGAGGTAGCGTGCTAGGAATCAGACTAGAATGCTGATAGGCCGATGAACGGCAAGACATATGACAGAAAGTTTGGCGCATAGTACGGGAGGACTTCGCAGCCATTAATTCAGGGTGAAGAGGGTGATCTTCCTCACCGATAATGCGATCAGCACATTGTCTGACCGTTTTAAATTGTTGCTGTTTTATGATATTACATAGAAACCATGCGAAGCACTGGTTTAAAAATGAACAGGTCTTTTTTAAACAAGGCTAAAAAAATAACAGTAAAGAATGACGCGCAGAATGCTGGAATCTATAAATAGCCAGATTAGGGCTTGTGGTGTGTGATATGAACGTAACTGGCGGATATGATATGAAAGTTTACGAATTGTAATAAAGAGGCCTCCAATATGAAGTTTAAATGAGAGGTTGGATGCCAGAGTATTACCAGGGTACTGGAAGGAGGATACCTAATGGAACAGAATGTCTATGAATTCAGGAATGGGAAGGGGTTGCTAGGTGAAAATTTAAACGCTAGCATGAATAATGCTTTTCAAATTGCTT
Source organism: Ligula intestinalis (assembly GCA_036362985.1). Lineage (NCBI taxonomy): Eukaryota > Metazoa > Platyhelminthes > Cestoda > Diphyllobothriidea > Diphyllobothriidae > Ligula > Ligula intestinalis. The sequence goes on from JAYGXS010000008.1 coordinate 16,584,637, forward strand.
AACCATCGAGACTTACGGACTATAGCAATAGCATATATTAAGTCATCGAAGTACAAAATAATTACTTATAATTTGTGCACCATTGCTGCAGGGGTGGCGGAGTAACTGTTATAGTAAATAAAACAGTTACACTGCCGCCCCTGCTGTTGAGTAAGGATTATCGGTCCGTACGAAAACAACAAAAAGCCGGCGGTGTAATAAGTTGCGATTCGATATCGATGCTTAGCCAAGTCTCTTGACGATGGATAACTGCAGACTTACTGTGTTCTTTTTTACTGCATATGTGACTCCATTTCGATGCTCTAACGAGGTTAGAACGGCACTTTGTCGGCATAGTCGTCTAAATTGCCATTCATGTCAATGGTTGGCTTTGTATGCGTTCTGCCAAACGCAACGGTGTTTTCTTCGTCGTGTTTTTTTATGGACAGAACGTGATAGGGTTAATGTTTATTTGTCGCAAATGCGACAAGTAGGATACAAAATGCAACAGTTGGCATCATGGGCGGTGGTCGATAAAATTTGCAGTTTTCGTTCATTCAAAAAGGTACTAGTTTACTTTAGAGATGAAATCATCATGATAAGTTCCGACAAACAAAGCAGATAAACAGACAGAAATAGACAATAATCAATTCTTACGTAAATAGAAAGCACATAAATAGAGCAGCTCGAATTTCAAAGCCTGCCAGCTTAAATCGAAAAGTTCAAAAATACTTTAGTATCAATAAACAGACCGAATCGATTTCTTACTCGATTTTCCTCAAAACCGGTATTGCGTATGACTAGCTAACGCCGGCTAGTTTGCCGGAATTGATCATTCTAATCTCTATTATCTTTTTTGTGCCCATTATCTGCATATACATATAATATTTGGATAGAAATATGTTCTTTGTGAAAGGAAAACAAACTTTATTGTGTGAATGTTCGACGGCATTTCCTTAGGTCGTTTTCAGATGTTTAGGGTCGGTTCCGCCAGTTTATGTATGTTATAATATATATATATATATATATATATATATATATATATATATATATATAATTGTATTCAGCGGTAGATTGGCGTTCCCCGATCTTTTGCGGAACCGACCCGTCCCGTTATGCCTTGAAAATTGTTCTTGAGCCCAAATAGCAGTCGATCACTGGCTCACGTACTATAGTTTATGTAATATATGCCATAAAAAGAAGAGGTGATCATGGGAACGTTTTAAAAGTAAGCAAGCTTCCATCTTGTTAGGTGGGTTTTGTACGGCGTCACACAGTAGTTATGGGTGCTGAACCTGCTGGCCTCCTTCTCGCTCTATGTCTAATCATGCATTTTGCATTGCGGGTATAGGTGTGTATCGCTGTCAGCGGCAATAACACAGCCGTCCCGAAAGGCACTGCGACACCGGTTACGACTCAACAAATTTGGACTTTCCACCGGTCCACCATATATATTATTTGAGTATTCCAGTCAATATTTCACACATAGAAGTCTACTACCGCGTATTCATTACTCTTATATGATCAACTTTGCTTTTGCATATTTGCTCTCAACCCATAGATTGCATTTTTGCGTGACGTTCTCGGCGCCTGGCGAGCTGAAACAGACAAGAAGCCTTGCAAGCTCTCTTATCACGATGCTCTTCGTGAACTGGAACTTGATCCTGTCAACATCAAAGAGTACCACACATATTTTAAAATCTACTTTGCTGCTGTTTTCTATTCCTCCTTTTGATTTACGCTCACTACCGCGTGTTTTTATTCTAGGGAAACGGAAGAGGCCGCCATTCGTAGGGCCTACTATCAGCTTTCAATGAAGTACCATCCCGATAAGAATCCTAATGGCCAGGTATTATGTTTTTCATAGTGAGACTGCTTTTTGTCATCCTGCCCATCCGACAGTATTGTTCTGTACTTAATCGTTTACTAAATTCAACTCCTGTTTGTGAATTCCTCCTTAGGCGAGATTTCACGCAATCAATTCTGCCTACCATTACCTGTGCAATCGAAGCAGAATTTCGAATGGGCCCAATCGTTCTCATCTGCATCTGCTTATTCGTTCTCAAAGCATCATCTATGAACGATACCGCCAGTGTAGGCGATTTTTCACTTTAATTTTGTTATTTGCTTATATTATAACAATCGAAAACGGAGGAGAATGCGTCTTCTAACGTTTTCTTTCACTTTGATTTCTTTTTAGTACTTGTACCGCACAAGTACGCCGGATACCCCATGCTTATATCAACTATTCGTCTGGAATCTGAAAATGCAGATCTCTTTGGCGGCAAGAAACAGGGTGGCGTCTCAGTCGATCTGCTTTCGGCTGCCACGGAGTTAGCCTACGAAACGGTGTCCACCAGTGCCCTAAACGCCGAGGAATTGCGGCGGGAGGGTGGTATTCAGGCTCTTCATGTACTTGGACCGTTGTGCAAGGCGTTCATAAATAATACCTACTTCATATATTTGTGTAGCATTGTTACGCTTTATTTTATGTTTATTTCATTCCATTAGGAGGCCTTTGCACGCTGTTCATCTCTGCTTTCGCGAGATGATTCTATGAACAATGAGCTCGCCGTCAACGTGTGTTGCCATGTGACAGCATTCTTCACGGTATCCACAAAGTTCCCCGCCTCTCGAGAGTGTATTCATGAGATCCCCCAACTCGTTCGCGATATTGTACGCCTGCTCTATTTCAAGGTCAGTGCACCAATCGCGGCTAGCTGAACCATTCGATGCTAATCTGTTGTATTACTTATCCACAGTTGCATGTCTTATGTTGACTTTTTTATGCTCGCAGCGAAAATGGTCTGAAGAATTTGACGCTTAATAAGAAATGCTACTTTCCCATACCTACTGTCAACTGTCCGCATAGTTTACATGAACACTTTATGTTTATTTTATCCCCATAACTAATTGCCACGCGACAGTTAAGCTTCAGAATATACATTTCTTACTTTTTACTAAATATTCGCGTTAATGTGCTGATAGCCAATTCAGTTGATGTGCATTATGTGTTTACCTACTGCACTTTCATCGGTCGTCTTCCATCACTTCTCTTTAAGTCAAAGTCGTCGGCGCCCAGGTGTTGAACAATTACAGAAATCACCCCATTCGTTAAGTACTCTTCTTTTTATATACTCAAATACAGTTATAGATCACAGACTAGTATGCGTTGGTATTTCAATATTTCCTAGTATGGTATAAGTACCCAGAATAATGTTTCTTAAGCCTATGATTGAGGGCAGTTGATTTATTTTCAATATGTTGTGGAAACTGTCAGCCTATTCCCTTCTTCGTTTCCTCTTTTTAGAACCTACCGAGGCTTTGCTCTCAAGCGGCAGCATGCACTGCTGCTTTCTGCGACGACTACTGGCTGTGCGTAAATGTTTATGAAAATGGAGGTCTCTTCCTTCTTTTGAATCACGTATTGGCCTACGACTTTACGCTCGACGAAAGTGGTGTTGAGGCCGACGAGTCAACAAATAGTCAGGTGCGATTTCTTTTATTCCACTTTCTTTTTATTTGAACGTTTTTTACTAAAAACATAACGCGTCTTATGTTTTGTTTAGCTTATGCTCAACCAGCTCTCTCTGTTGTGCTTATGGGCCTTGAGCCGACTTGCGCGGCAACATGAAGCCAGCTCCACCGGTCCACTGTCATCTGCAGAGGGTGGCACAGTGGAGTTGGCGCTGAATCATCTAGTCACACCGCACATAACGCGCAAACTCCTGACCTTAGCGGATTTTCCCCAACCAGTCCCCACTGCCACTCTCGGTCCTCTGCTTTCCGAGGGCGGCTTTCTCGACCCCTCCACTGAGTCTGGTCAAGCTCTGCGGTGGCTGGCCAAGCTGCTGACAACGAATTCGGCCACACCCTGCCTCATCTGGGACAACCAGTGCCGCGCTGAACTTGCAGGTCTTGTCGGCGAACAAGTGACCAAGGTTGTTAAAACGGTATGTCTACTTACATCCTATTTATCTCCCCATCGCACACACATATAGACACCAAGGTTTTTCTTGTGAGGGCACATCGAAACTTGTTTGCGCGCTTTTTCAATTGGCCCAATTAAAAAAATTGGTAGGCTTCGGTGAGATTCGAATTTACGCCAGCACTGGGAAGACCGACAGCTTCTTCTCTGCTAATACAGGAGAATATGCAAGTTCCAGGAAGCAGTTCAGAAGAAGAAGATGCGATCAATGGAACAAAGGTTTTATTTTCCTGACGTTTCGGATTCCCTCGGGAATCCGTAATCATAGGTAATTGTAGGAAAGTTGGAGCCATGCGCAGATAAGGATGATGCATGCACAGGTTGCACGGTCTTTATAGTTCGTAGCGGTTATCCACGTGCGTACTATAATTGTCATTTCCCGTAGTCACCGCTTGAGGTCTTAATTGGTGCCGTGATTTCTCATTAATTGCCACAGTTTGCTTGTCATCGTCGGATGCGGGCTTGATAATTGCAGGACAATTATGCTCGCTGACGTCAGAGTTGTTGTTATGCGCAGTCCTTACAACGTGACTGATTCTGTTGCTCAGGAAATGTCTCAGTACACCATATGGAAACGCCAAACATAACCAATTTCCTACAATTACCTATGATTAAGGATTCCTGAGGAAATCCGAAACGTCAGGAAAATACAAAACTTGTTCCAGTGATCGCATATTCTTCTTCTGAACTCCTACTCAGTTGACCTCTCAATATTCAGCCTTCTAAGTCGACACTTAATTGGACAGTTTGTTTTATCGTATTACTAAACAGCAACTGTATAGAGTTGAATATGAGGTCACCAAATTGCACGACGTCATTAAATCCTGCTAGTCTAGCGGTCTTTGCCTAATTGAAACCTGACCAACCCCTCCTAACAATATGCTGTCTTTGCTTGGAAACAAACAGCGAGCTTCATATAGTCTTTTGTATGCATCAATATGGAAAATTATGTTTCCAAGGTACTGCGTTGTATGCAACCCTTCTATTGTGCCCTGGCTGATGTTTGACTTGGGCGTCATGTTTCCTGATCTCCCAGATCCGAACATACTGTTCATTGCATCCATCATCTAACTCCCGAGGTCACCGGACCGGATTCGTCACATCATAAACATTTGAACATAGGGCTTGTTTAGGAGGACATGATTGCGACGAAGAGCCGTTGCTCGGGCAATGCTGGATGACAACTGGGGAGTTCGTCAACCGATTCGTTTGGAATTGCTTTGTTCTCCTCTCTGACACGTTATCTGTGGAGAAACTTGCTGGCCGCATCCTAAGTCTTCGGACATTTCCATGTGATGCTGTCTGGGCTACTGCGGCCGCTTTGCTTCTTCATTCCGCGACTCAAACATCTTCCGCTAATCCTCTCAGCTCATATCACAATGATGCTTTTGTGAATTGTTTGTCTGGCATTTTTGCTCAACTTCTGTTGACCTCTCCTTGATCGGTGAAATTCGAGGCTGTCCTGAGAGTGCGCCGTTAGATAGTTCCAACCAGGAGCATTTCCGCCCTATAAAATGCTGAATTTCTATGGCCGAGTCATTCCAAAATAGAACTTGGCCGATCTGTTCATCCAAAGTATTCATTTCTTTTTCCTCCGTTTTTTTTTTGGTTTTTAACCCTACCTTTTTTACATTTTAGGGAGAGTTTGATCGCGAGGCTGTGCACTCTTTTACACACAAGACGTTTGCTGGGGAACTTTTGATTGGCGAGATTTTCGTTCGCCTCTACAACAAGCAGGCTACCTTTCCACTTGAGGTGCGTTATCGTATTGTTGTTTCGTCTGGTATGCTTTTTGCCAGTGCGTGCATTTTTTTACTTAAACGGACTGAAAAGGGATGAAATGGATCCGACAAAGCAAAGGGATATCGGAATGGCCACTTGAGCCTTGTTAGCTGTCATCAGCGAGTCATACCCAATCTCAAGGGTTGGAACCCCCGGGACCTTTGGTTATTGATTTCAATACTTTACCACGAGCTCCTTGCTTTGTCGGTTGAGATCGAGAATATGATTAATATATGTGTGCTTTGCCGATCTAGTAGAGGAACAATTAAGTTCCACTCTACCCAGGTGACTGAAAAAGTGCCTGAGGTAACCGACGGCATTTGGGTTATGGTTGTTCTTATTCTTCTTGAAGGGCATACCAACAAGAAGCCTGTTGACGAAATATATCTGTTTTATAGTGCAATAGCGTCATCGTTGATTTTTAGACGCCGATTATGTCAATCAAAGTAAACATCCTTCTACGATCATTTCCGTAGTGTCGATTAATAAGCTTTCCCTGGGGTGAGTAGGACGCCTGGGCGTGCTGCTCTGTTGGCTGAATCTACATCGCCAGTATGTTAGGCACGCTTTGTTATAACTATGTTACTATGTCAGTCACCGCGCGTGATCTGCCTGTTTTTTGAGCTTTGTCGCGCTCTGGTGTTTTATCGACTTATCTTCCTTCCTTCACTTCGCCCAAAGGGACAGGTTAGTTCTTTTAAGTTTTACTATCAACACCCTATTCATATCTATTATATCTCTCGCACTGGCTGCCAGCGACACGCCGATGTGCTTGTTTTGACTCGCGCGCCCCCGCGCTTACATGTGTTTGTTTGTGTGCCGCATTGGAAGGGCAGATTGTGACAGTACCTTGTAATTAACTAGCGCCTTAGTCTCGCATCCTCGCGTCCTTCTTTTAGCATCCGAAGAGCTTTGCGATTGATCTCCTGCGTTTCCTCAAGAAAGATTTACCTCTACTGCCCATACCATCAGACGGCCGGCCGGCCACAAAGCGTCGGGTTGGCCACATAGACTCTGCCCTTGAGGCTCTGCGTAACGTCATCCGCAGCTATCCCGGTGGGTGTTCTGTTTAGACCTTATTAACGCCCTGCTTTAATAATATTAGTAGGCAGCATTAATGTATTTATTTTTGCCTCCCGCAGGTACTGAACTCCAATGTGTTGGACACTTTGATGCTCTCTTCTCTATTCTCGATATGGACGGCTACGATGATTTGAAGCTCCGAGCCCTTGATGTAAGTCTCCTTAATCTCTCCATGTTTACTCTCTTTTACTTTGACTTTAATAACTATGTGAATTCTTTACAGGTTCTTCGCAGCACAGCAACCAACACTGAGTGTCTAAAGGATATTCACGCGTCCAAAATCCTAGTTGGTGCCATAATGCTTTTCCGTTCGCTTCCACAAGGTACTTGTTTTTTGAAATAACCTTATCCTATTTGGCTTTGGTTTTGACTGAATAAGTCGAGTCTTCTTCGTAGTTAAATCATGGCTACTTTTTACAGATTGGTTTTGTGTTTGTGTGAGATGAGTGAAGCGTGCTCTCGTCTTTTCTTCGGAGCATATCGCTCGTTGTCAAAACCGTGCTCAATAAGACTTGCAGTTACCGTAGCTGACATGAGTAGAATGACTATTTTGGGTTTATTATCTGGAGCCAATCAAAAAAAATCCCAGGTCTTGGTAGTAAATCCAAACCCTAACCATTGAGTCACGGGCACACTCTGGTCTTTCCTCAGGCCGTACTGTTATCGTTGTGGGTGGGCTCGAAAGTAAGTCCTGACTCACAGTAAAAGTCTAATCTACCGTAGTACGGCCAGTGAGTGTCTTTTACCATTATTAGGAACGAAACCGATGAAGACTGTCTTGACGGTCCAATGTGAGGTCGCCCTAATAAATTGGACTATATCCATCTGACCTGATACTTCAGTCTGATTGTCAGAGGATCAGGTTTCAGTGGCAATTTGTGATTGTTACCTCTGTGCCAACTGCCTTCGTGCGCGTGTGCAAACCAGCAAGTGCACTGCATAGATTTCACATTCTCGCCATATCTGCCTTTTCGCCTCTGCTTACCTGCAGCCGCCTCGACCTTTACTCGGGAAGCGTAGGGGGTGTACGGGTGCCACTAAAAGCCAAAATGTGCGTTCTAGGATTTAATTAAGCAGAAAATGTGACCGCTCGAACAAAAAACTTTATTACTCTGGCATTTTGAATTCCGCCGCGGATCCATCGTCAGAGACAAAAGCAGAAACGGATAATTCATGCACAGAGATTTACAATATTTCTAAGATACAGTCGATGTGCTGCTGCATGCATATGTCAATTAATAGCTCCCCTCCATCGAAGATAGCTATCCGCTTTTGCGCTTACTGCTTGATGACTAGTACGCGGATCTTGACCTCCGGAACTTTCATCAGCAGTGGTGGACTTGGGCTTGATGATTGCTTGGCTATCAAGCGCTCTGTGACTGGCGTTAGAAGGCACTTTCGTCTGTGCGCTCCCGAGGGACGAATTTCTTTGGCCAAACTGAGCCTCAGCACCCAGTTTGGGTTGAACATGCCATTGTACTTGTTTATAAAGTCAGGACCCGTTAGCCATGCTTCAGGCAGCTCTTGGCCAATACGATTTTCTTATCTACCGAAGATTTCAGCCTCTTTGCAGTTGAATGTGTGAAGGGGTCTCTTTGGACCATCTGGGACTCGGGAATGGGCACTATTTCTTCGCAATGCTGTCGCGTGTTCGGCAATTCGCCTCTTGAGAAATATTCCCGTTTGTCCGAAGTACTTGCTTTGTCGGCGATTGCAAATAGGTCGTTTTGGTTTCATTATCTAACGCCTTATGTTTGTCTCCAGTCTGTGTGCTACTACAACCTCGACTGGTGCGAGAATGCAGCGACGGCCTTGGAAACGTTTTTGCCTTCTAGAATTACTCGCCAAAATTTGGAGTTAATGTTATTTTTTACTCATATCGTTTGCGTATGCACGGTTAGTCATTTTCTCTGAAAATCCACCGGAGGCATTGCAGATCGGCACTTTCGTCTTCCGGTTCACTGCCATGCGTCCCAGCACGCCGATAATGCGTCCTTACGCAACTGCGTTTGTAGCTGGTTGGGTTTCTGCTGTTTAACTTACGTACTAGCATCGTATTTGTTGCCTTCCTGTAAACGTTGGTCTTTAGGCTGCCACAATCTTTGCGGCAGACTTAGACAACAAGGAATACCAGCTGGTTGTTTCCTTTATCCCCCATCGTAAATTGTCTATCCGGGTGTACGCTGTTAAGACATTCGGTGAACGTGAGCACCTGATCCCGCTCGATAACGACGAAAATATCATGCACTTACTGCATCCAGAATTTCAGTCTGTGGTGTCGGAAGACCAGTAACTGTTTTAGGTGTAGAAGTCGTCCTGATTAACTTCTCAATTTCAATGACTCAAATGCCTGAATGTTGATTTTCGTCTTTAGTCTTGCTTTGAAATAGGAGTCCTAGGAATCTCACCACTTTTTTGATGCACTAATTCCGTCCCACTTTTACGTCTGGACGTTTTATCCTCTCTGAAGATGCTTCTATGTTGGCTGATTTTTGCTACATGTGGCTTGATGTTTTTTTGTGGCTGCCTATGCTTACGCTGCCCTAGCTGTCTGTGAATTAATTCCTCTTTTGTGTAAGCTTCTCTTTATTTGATTCCAGCTCATCTACCTTTGATTGAGTTCCTGAACCACGTTATCGTCGTGAATGATCTGCTCAAGGAGGTTGTCTACACCGGCGGCCTTGTCTTCCTCCTCGAAGTCATCGCCACCTCTGAGGCTCGTGACGTCCGTCAGGCTGCTGTCGGCTTTCTAAGCCGTTGTCTGGCCAACCCTCAGGTCGGGCGACGTATTCAGGCCCTGTTGAGCCAATTCCTGCCGGCCATCTTCCCGGAGACCATTCGTGACAGTCCAGAGGCATTCCTACCACTGTTTGAATGTGCGTTTGTCTTTAATCTTGTAGAATATTATAGTGACCAAAGGCCTGCTGACGATATATGTCTGTTTAATTGAATGTGATAGCGTCATTGTTGACTCTTAAACGCCGTTATCTTGACCAAACTAAATGCGCTATTATGTTCATTTCAGTAGAATATTTTTTTATTATTCTAATGTGCGTCTGCCTTATCGCTTTCCATTAACTTATTCGCGCCAGTCCGTTTCTGTGTCCTGGCCTGAAAATTGCTGTTTCGGGTGCTATCCTCATGGTCTTCCAGCATACATTCGTTAATCACACAATTACGGTCACTGTTTGTCAGCATAGACTACTGGATTCTTCACAGAGTAGCAGATAGCCATTACACTTCTGATCTCTGAAGCTAGGTCGAAAGATGCCAGTCTTCTAAATACAAGGTGTCGTAAATATTCTTGCTAGTGGACAGGGATTGGCAGTAATCTTCTGCGTCACTTTGAGTTTGCAAGTTATATAAAGACGCCACTAAGTTAAATCTTCATGTTTAAATCCGTCCAGACTAACTTGCTGTCCTGCCTGACCGCCGTTACTTTAGGCGTCTTTTTTTGAAGTCGATGCTCGTACCGGTTTTATATATCCACGAACTATACGGTCCTTTTGAGCACACAAAAGTTTTCTGTTTACTAAAAGTATTTTACTAAAGTCGAATCACGCAGTGTGAATGGCCAATCAATGTTTCATTTCTTCCAACCTGCTTGTCGTACAATATTTCGACCGTCGCCTCCAACGAGGACCACTTCGTGCCAGAATGGGCTAGGGACAGCGGCTTTTGCAAGAATTACTTTTAAGTGGCAATCAACTTGCATTGCGCTCTCTTATCTCACCTACCTGTGGTAACATACATAATTTTAACCTCCCGGACCTGATCGGGTAGGGATCAGGCGCATGTCGCTGGCGCAGTAGTAAACGCGAGTTCCTTGAACTATGGTGTACGGACCCCTACCTGTTAGCAAGTGCAATGACCTGCTGAACCCATGTTCGGTGCTGAGACTTGGTTTGCTCCAAGCAATCAGACACTTAGGTAGCGAGCAGGCAAACACATATCTACCGCCGAGGAACCAGTTGGCCGAACGGTCGTTACGCCAATCTCCAACATGGCTGATTAACTTTCAGCAGATAATGACTGTCATGCCGGTCATCGAACAACAAGCGCCCCAGAGGCAGTCATCGTATATGAAGTTGGGGAGCCGTTAAAGGTATGCATTCGCCTGGTGACCGTACCCTTTGAATATTGCAACTTCCTGTGTATGAATTACCCTATATCGGTGCTTTCTCTGAAGATTATTTCGAGCCGGAATCTGAGACTTCAGGTGAATAATTTTCGTGTCCGAGTGGTTGTGTCTCTTCCGTCCTTGCTCCCACTTTGAACACCATACACCTGCACAACTTTTCGGTGCGGTTCCATCAACTGGATTCCCTTTCGTTTAAAGACGTTTAATTGACTCTCGTCCGATAGCCAATCGGAGAGATACCCAGTTTATGCAGGTGCGCAAGGCGCTCTATAAGAGTATTATGGTATGGTGCCCGTGAGTTTGTTGGGCACCTACAGTTATTGCCCTATCTCACGAAATATCGGCCGAAATTCTGAGGCATGTTTTCGGTTCGAAAAAGGCACCTCAGTAAGGTTGTAATATCTCAAAATACTTTGGTCACGTCAGCTTGCCGGCTTTTGCACGAGCATCTTTTGTGAGCGCCTGCAAAGAATCTACTGTTGAAAAATGGCAACTTATGTAGTATGCATTTTTATCATTGACTTTCACTGTTGGTATAAATTCAGATTTCGTTAAAAAAAACGGCGCAAAATTATTCTTTTTTACTCGTTCGATAGCAAATTACGCGCTCTTCCTATTTTATACTCGAAGAAAGGGTATTTTTTTGTTTCAAAAAAATTTCTAAATTGCCGAATAGTGTTTTTTGTGTCCAGGTCTCCGAACTGCTTGCCGTGCACATTCTGTCGTATGATAAGCAAATATTTCACTTTTGCATTAGGAAAAAGTCACATATTTCTCGTAAAATGTTCCCATGGACGTGCACCAGGTTTTGGAAGTTATAGGCAGCATTAATAAATGTACAGGTACGTTTCTTTAGAAAGCACGTTTCATGGCCGTAAAATGAGTACTATTTTCTACCAAATGAGTACAGGAAAGAATGTTTTCGTTCAGTTTTTTAAATATATTTGGATTTATAAGAACAGTGAAAGTCAATGAATAAAATGCATACTACTTATTTAGCCATTTTCTACAGAAGCTCTTCCAAATGCCTCCTTACGTAACTGAAATACATTAAGGTTAATTTGGAAGATAATCGGTATTACAACAATATGTAATTAATATTTTCGAATCTTAAACAACGTTTAGAATTTTGGTTGACATTTCATGGGATTGGGAATAAACTTTATAAATCTGTTCTCTCAGCCTGCATTGTCGTGCGTAGCTGATTTGTTTTATTTTTTACTTCTCTCCTCCTTCGCCAGCTGACCATCAAAATCCGGAGCTCATCTGGAATCAGATTTGTCGGGATCAATTGACGGATGCCGTCACTAGTATGTCTCAAAAGTAAGTGGGTACTCATTGCTTCTATGCACCACTCGCCTTGTGGAGCTTTTGTCCTTCTGATCACCACTTACTCTCCCCACGCCTTGGTTTTAGGTTCGGTGAGCAGCAGGCCAAGAACCGGTCCCTCCGTTGGACTCTTCCTGATGCCTTCTCAGTCTCCTACGCGACAGCCATGTCCACCAGCCTCCTCTCCCAGGGTCTCCTGAAGGAGAAGGATCTCGTGAGTCTGGAGTCTACCGGCGGTCTCGTGGTCGTAGCCGGCGTCTACCTTCACCTATACGTTAATCAGCCAGGCTGGATGCTGCGTCAACCGGACGTCTTCCTAGACAGTCTCATGGCAAAATTGTTAGAGGTATGGCCAGCTCAATTGCTCTAGGTTTTCGCTATCCCCCATCTTGCGTCTGCCTACCCACACATTCTGTTACTCTCTGGGGGGGGGGGGGGGCGACAGAAATTGCTCACTCCAATTTATGATTGCATTATTTGAGGTTTTTATCGTTAGAGGCTTGGCACAGCATGGTTACCCGTGTTCTTGACCTACTTGCGCTTTCAGTTTATGTGACTGCCCTCATGGGTTGGTTTTTGCCGGTATAATTACTGATGCCTATTATCAGCTTTTAAAAACACCTTGACGGTAAACGGGTAAACTGATTTTGCAGTCTCCTTTGCTGTTGGTGGGTTCGCCTGCTGCTGTAGACCCGCGAATACCAAACCGTAAGAATTCGGGTGCTGAAAATGTGGCTGGCAATTGCAGAGGCATTGATAGTCTTGGTGGTGTGTATCGGCATCTTCGTTGTTGAACGGGCCGAATTCAAGGCAGGCAGGCCAAGCACCTGCAGTTCAGCTGCCTTTGTCTAATTCCGACAATAAAGTGGTCATCAGGACTCTTAGGTTACGGGTTTCGGTGGTGAGCTCCAGAGAAGTATTAGCATGCAATAGAGGAGGGCGAACCTAGGCGTTATTTGGGTCCAGAAGTGAATAAGCAGTATAGATGAAATCTCCTCAAATAACTTAAAATAAACTATTTATGTAAAATTAAAATGACACGAGTTGTTGGAGTTATGGTCAGCCCACTGCTCCCAGTTCCCCCTCCCCCATGCCGCGTCTGTCCATCTATCTAATGCAGGTCTTCGTGTGTGAATTTACCGCTCCCAACAAGTTTGACGTAAGGTTAGACCGGGCCCGTGTTTGTATGTGAGTTAGGGTCTGTTTATTTTCAATCCAAAAGCCGCTTGGTGTGTAGTTGCAATACGCAATCATTATCTGCACCCTGACTTCTAGCCCGTCGTTTTGAACCAGGCCTTTCAGATGGACTGTAATTGTAATAGAAAAAAGGGATGCGGTTAAATCTTTCCCTACGCAAAGTCAGTGATCGCCTTATCCTAACCGATCCCCTTGCCCCTCTCAGAAAAATTTTCTGATTGCTTAACGAGGTACAGTAGTCGCCGGTTATTATGCCCACGGTTAATAGGCCCAGCCGCGTATTAAGCCCAAATCAGCTTGGGACAGAATTTTACATAGCTAAATCCGCCGGCTAATAAGTCCAGTCGCCGGCTACAAAGCCCAGTTTGCTAACAGGGTAGAGTGAGATTCTCATCTCTCTGCGTGCGCAACGTGGTCTACAGGCATCAGATTTCACAAAATTCGACGATTTCTGGTGCCTGGAGAAGGACATCAAAGAGCACTTGCGAGTGAAGTTTCCTCCAAAACGACGGACATTAGACCGCTTTTTTTAACGTGTCGCTGATAATTTTTTTTGCTTTTTTTAGTGCGTAAAATACAGACAAGCAGCATTCTTTTCTTATGCACAACCAAGCTCTTCACATAATACAGTACGTATTTAATGTATAGTGCCTATCCTGCGTTTGCTGATCAAGAACAAGGACTCTCCGGTTATTGCGTCCGCCGCTTATTAAGCCCAATCTGTATGGGCCCGAGGTGGGCTCAATAGCTGACGACTACTGTATTGCCTACGCGCTGAATCTTTCAAATTTCGCATTCCGTCAAGAATCTCCCACTTGAGCGTCACTGAATTACCTGTGACGCATCTTTCTGCCCATTCCATTCGTTCTTGTAGTCGTTCGGCAAACTTCCCGCAACCGCACCTCTCCTGCGCCTTCTGACACAAGCCGCTATTCAACTCCTGTCCGATCGACCCGGCCTCCTAGATAGTCTCCCGCGGAAGGGCTACCCACATCGACTTTTTGATCTATTTTCGACTGTTCACGAGCCCGAGGGCGCCCGCACCTGTCTTCTCTTGCTCCACCGGATGTCTGTCAGCAAGGTCTGCGCTCGTGTCATTTTATATTTGTAGTCTACCTTAAACTATTTTAGTAGGAGTTATGGTATACTGTTTATTCGCTCCCTTTAAGCTCTGCGTCCTTGCCATGATCGAACGGGAAACAATTGCTGGCTTTCTCAATGTTACGCGTTGTTGTATTGGGGAGGAGCTTGGCACTCTCGGTGAGACCATGTTCAATATTTACAATACTCCTGGCTGTGATTCGCTGGTTGCTCAGGTAGGTCTCGCTGATAGAATATCCGATTGATAACTTTGTCTGCTGCTATCAGCCGCCGCGTTTTTGTGCGCCTGTCTGTCTTTTTCTTAATGTTGGTCAATTTTTACCTGTGTACTGGTCGAATTTTAATGATTGCATGTTAAAAAGTGCTTTACTGTATCATTGTATCGTTTAAGTATATCCAAAGGAGGCATTTTAAATCCTTTCTTTTCCAGTAACGCACCATTTAACCACTTCCATATTTAATCTTGATTGTAAACGCGTGTGTTCCTGCGTCTGGAGTAATCACCTGCGTCGCCAATGTTGTAACCTAGTGTGTTCCTATGTCAACACTGGTTATGCCCCCCAGTACGTGTCAGGAAGAGAAGGCAGAACAGCTAGTACTTTACTGTCAGATGTACTGGTACATAACTCTGTTTCCGTGTGTTCAGCAGTTTGCCTTCTGTGGTCGGTCTCGTCTCGGCAGCCGTCTCGGGTCGTCGGCAGCGTGTCCAACAGCTGGATCCCCGTTCTGCTCGCAGCCTCGCTATTTAAGGGACAGTCGTCATTGCTCCCCATTGGCTTTCCAAATGGCCATGCGCGCACTCGCTAGCGCGTGCCTGTGTATCTGTCCTCAGCGTGAGATCACTGATAGCAGAAACTCGGCTTCGGGGCAGTCGATTCACGTGTGCTTCCTTTGTTCTGGCATAATGTCCGCACTTTGAAGGCCCTATGGCTTGCCCCGTTTTGTATGCGCCGAACTACCCTGTTCGCGCGTCTTGTTCCGACATGATCTCGGACTGTCTGTCTGTCTGTCTGTCTGTCTGTCTGTCTGTCTGTCTGTCTGGATCATGTGCTCAGTCATCGTAACAATCCTCTATAATTTAAACTGCACCTTGAATAAGCCGCTTTCGCACGCATAACCTAACAGTTAGATAGTCCATATATGTGTGTGAGCGCGATAGTGCCAATAGTGGAGAATATGCGAGTTCCAGGAAGCAGTTCAGAAAAAGAACAGTTCACTAGAACAAGAGTTTTAGTGTCCCGACGTTTCGGATTCCGTCGGGAATCCCTTATCGTAGGTGATGGTAGGGTAGTCATAGTCATGCGCAGATAGGGTTGAAACATGCACATGTTGCAAGGTATTTATAGTTCATAGTGGTCATCTGCGTGCGTATGACAATTATCCACTTCTATAGCCACCGCTTGGGTCGTAATTGGTGCGGTACTAGCTTGACACTTCGCGTTCGACTCATTAATTGCCGTGCTTTCCTCGTCCGTGCTGGATGCGGGATTGGTAATTGCGCGACAATTATGCTCGTTGTCGTCAGAGTTGTTATTGCTGGGCCCAGTCCTTCCCACATGGCTGATTCTCTTGCTCAGGCAATGTCTCAGTACGCAATATGGGAACGCCAAATCGTTGCGCTTGTTGATGGACTGGGGGCCTGAGAACGATGACATAAGCAGCTCGTGGCTCCCGCGGTTGTCACCACTTGACAGGACTCAGCCATATTTTCAAATTTGATGGGGCCGAAATCCTCGCGAGTGAGTTGCAACCTGGGACTTGGCGCCTTTCTTCCTCGCCGCCGCTGCATACTCGGCCATTCGCGTCCGAAGTAATCTTCCGATCATTTTCCTCTGAAATGGAATTTTCTTCTGTTTACAATCCTGCCATTTTATATTTACGTTAATAGGCTTCTTTAAACTATAGGAGTAGTTTTTATTTACGGTGTTTATATTTTTGGGGGGAGGGGCTCGGTTCATCGTGGTCGCCCGTCTAACTAATGCATATTCTTGACCTGCTTGACTACTTGCAATTTTTCACAGCTTGCGTTTTCACGCTAAGTGGTTGCCTTTAGTTGTTTTTTTAGTCGGTGTGATTAGCAATATCTTTCAAGTCCATGTATCAGTTTTAAAAATATCTCGGAGGTAGTTATATTATTTTTAGTAGGAGTAGTAATATTATTCCTAGTATTAGTGTCTTCTTTGTGATCATTTTGTCGAAACTGTCAATGTATTTTTATTGATTAATTTTCAAAACCCTTAATAGTCTTAAACCAAAATAATGTGAACCTCATATATTGATTACCTTGTGCGTAATTTGCATACCTTTCAGGCAATGTTTTACTGATTTAATCGTGCTAGTGTGTGAGCCCAGGAACTTTGCTGATTGGATTGGATTTGCCTACAGGAGTCAGGGTGATGCCTCCAAATATTCCAAAAAATTCCCTAGGAAGCAATTAATCCTCGGGTCTATGTTGTTAGTATTTTTAGGCTTTTAGTGAACAAATTTTCTTCATAAATTTTCTTTCCGTTTGCGCATACTCATCACAGTGCTCCCTTATTCAAATTGCGACTCTACGTGTGTAGGTCCTCCTTTTGGATGATAATATCGTTGTTGCAGCACTGGCTACTTATTTCAT
This sequence comes from Ligula intestinalis, assembly GCA_036362985.1. Lineage (NCBI taxonomy): Eukaryota > Metazoa > Platyhelminthes > Cestoda > Diphyllobothriidea > Diphyllobothriidae > Ligula > Ligula intestinalis. The sequence goes on from JAYGXS010000008.1 coordinate 16,601,854, forward strand.
TAAATATGTCTTTAACGTTAGCTCAATTGTAATGGCGGCATTCGCAGTTATGGTTAGAGTTGGCGTTCCTGCCTTTTAAGTACAGGGTTTTACGTTGGGTATTCTGCTTTAATGGGTCGCAGACGAGAATATTCCCCCCTCGTACTCAGGTGACCTAGCACTAAATGTTGGTCCTTTTTCTGAGTCAAAGTGATGACAAGATTGCGCGAAAAGAAGATGGTCATTCTGTAAGGAAGAATATGAGGTCTATCATATATGCTAAAATGCCGTTTTCTTCATTGAAATTAAGCCCTGTGCCCCAGGGCCTAAAAATATTTGAACTCTCCCGCAGGTAAGGGTGTTGGGGTCGCCTTAGAGATTATCAAGGCGTCAGAATGTGGAGACTAATTGAGCATGAGCTACCTCTATCGTTCCTTCGATTTAAAAGTGCCACCAGGGTTGAAGCCATTCTCATTGGGCTTTTGCAGACCACTATCTGCCTGGTGACGGCCCTAACCGTCCTTGGTTCTTCATCTTCGGTAGGAAAGACTCACTAGCGTAAGCTCAAAGTGGAACTCGGTGTGTTGATGGGTACAATGTGCGAAGGTCGTTGTGTTACTACAACCGTCTTTAGAGGGACCGATACGCCTTCCATTTCTATCTCAATATCACTTACTTGTAATTTTCGGAACAACCTTTACTGAAAATGGCGGAATCTCCCCGGGGAATAAATGCACTTAGAATAGCATTACTACAGTGAAAAACAAAACTTACCTTCAACGATGTCGCAATTTATTCAGGCCTAGGTTACTTACACTTGGGTACGCGAGTCTAATAGCATTATCAGTAGTAGTGGTAGTAGTTATTGTAATATTATTAGTAGATGGAGTAGCAGTCCTAGTATTTGTGCTAATGGTCACAGTCATAGTAATAGTTGTGGTATTAGTAGCAGCATTATTTGCAGTAGTAGTAGTAGTCCTAGTATGAGTATTAATAGTAATCGTAGAAGTAGTCCTTGTAGTAGTAGTAGTATTATCAGCAGAAGTGGTAATAGTACTAGCAATGGTGGTGATAACAATGGTCCTAGTATTAGTAGTAGTAGTAGTAGTAGTAGTAGTATTCCTAGTTACGGCCGTATTAGTTGTAGTAATCCTAGTATTAGTATAATTAGTCTTAGTACTAGGGGTAATATTAGTTATAGTATTAGTCGTAGTATGATTAGAAGTAGTGCAAGTAGGATTAGTAGTAGAATAAGTAGTAGTCCTAGTATAAGTAGTAGTCGTCCAAGTATTAGTAATTGTAGTCCTAGTAGTAGGAGTAGGTGTAATTTTTCTAGTATCAGTAGTGGTAGTAATAATAATAAAAATAGTAATAGGATTATTATTATTATTAGCAGTAGTAAAAGCAGTTGTTATATTAGTTTATTAGTACTGCGTATGCTTAGGCTCTTCTGGCTTTTTTCTATTTTAGGCCCTGAAGTATGACCTAATCGACTATCTGCTACAGACGCTGCACAACGGTCTGCCGGTGACCGTTCGACAGGCGGGCCAATGCCGTGCCTATATCGTTAAGGCCCTGAAAGTCATGCAGAAAAGCAACCTCTACGGCGAGAAGGTGTAGTTTTTACTCGCTTATGTTTCGTTGATATCCCCTTTCTCCAGACACACCTCTAACAGTAATTTTCGTGTAAATAACTCTCCAGTTTAAGTTGAAGGCTACGGTCATCGGACCTAGTTAGGTTTTGAAGGAGAAGGGGGGAGAAAGTATCGGAAGAAGTCGTGTATTCTGCATTCAGTGGTGGCAGATAGGGACTCCGACGCAAGGCTCGCTTTGGATCTGTGTCTGTCCACTAGGGTGATGTGGAAGTGCCTGAAGGAAGTCATGTGAGATTCAGTCGCCGTACACTTGGTTGAAAGCAGTCTGCGGGTGACTGTGTTTGGCTGTTGCAGAGACTGTGTTCATCCATGGTCCCACAATCCAAGAACTAAGATTACGTGTAGCCTCCAGCGCGTTGTAGGCGTATACGTGCTTAAGGCGCTACAACTCCGGTCAGACGCCAAAGCAAATGAGGGGTTGACGATGTGGCCCACAATGTAATACGCTACAATGGATCCGCGTGAATTCGGTAGGACAAAAAAGGCTCGAGCTTCATTTCACACAATCCACTTTATGTCCCTTGTTAATGAAGAATGGCCGAGGTCGTTAAATGTTTCTCCGAAAAACGCTTTCTTATTCGACGCGTCAATATCGTCACCGGATTCTCTTATCACCGTTCAGAGAGCGAGCATACGCATCGGATACTATGACAAAATTACGCGTTAGCTGTTCCTATCATCTAACCAGAAGCGGCACTTGCGTTCAAGATTGCGCTATCAGATTTTTGCAGTGCAGCAGTGTTTCGTTTGTTTTTAGTTTTTTTACTTCCGCGCTCAATCGCCGATTGCATGCAGTGGCAGGTTAGCGCTCACCGATCGTTTACACGACTCACTCATCCCTTTTTGCCTTCGGGCTCACACTGGAGTAGCGCCCGAAGTCTAACGATATAATAATAGTGCCTATCTTCCAATGTGTATATTCTCGATCAAAACCGGCAAGAAATCGAGCCAGTAGCTTAGAGGTTGGAAGACTGGACTTCTAACAAGGTCGCAGGTTTGAACTTCGGTAGTGCAACACTTTAGATTGAATATGGTTGGTTGATGACGGCTAACAAGCCAAAATGGCCATCTTAGGTTCCCTTGTCTTTGTCGGTAAAGCCATTTCGCAAATATTCTTTAGAATGACTGTGTAAGTAAGTAAAACGAGGCCTTTTCTATATATGGCGGCACTTCACCAAGTTATAATTACAAGTCGCAAAACATAATTTGTTAACTCGAATCAACCCTTTCTTTTTCGGAAACAATGCGATTTCTCATTCTGGCATTTAACCCTATTTTAGTGAACGCAAAACGGCATTTTCCGTTCTCCAAAAAGACAATTAAAACTTTTCTGGCTTACATTAATGTTCTTTTATATTACAACACGCATAATCAAGACGTTTTGGTCCGCAATGTTTAATAGCGCAGGGCTCCTTGCATAATAAGAAGCGATGGAGTTTGTCAAATTCCGTACATATTTCCCTCTAGTATATGGATCAGAACTGAACTCTTTTCTAGGTAACAGTATTTTGCGCCTCAGTTTACTTCACTGAACAAAATAAACAACAAATTCTCAGACGTAGAAGATGTGATCGCTGCGAGACGTTTCGGATTCTGTCGAGAAACCCCAATCTGAACATCAGATGTGTGTTCAAGCACTTTCCCATTTCAAGAGTTTACCAATAGGCTGTATTTCTATTGTCTGATGTATGTTTGTGTGCACATCTAAATTCTCCCCGCTAGGTCACTGCCCGTCTGGAGGCCGATCCCAACTGGGCTGAATTCCGGGACCAAAGTCACGCCCTCTTCCTCACGAACGCGCCCCAATCAACGGCCTCAGCCTACCTTACCGCGGGTGCCGGTGGTTCGAGTGTTCACTCGGGCTTCCTTACCACGGGCGGTGCTGGTCACACCGCTCCCCCTGGCAGCAGCACCCCCACCTACGCTACTGGACCCGGTGGCGTCCCCACGGCTCCACCCCCACCCCGTTGACTCTGCACCCCCTCCCACCCCCACAAGTCCCACCATGCACCGGCTGCACTGTGTACAGTCGCACCGGTTCCATGACTCACCGACCCCTCCTCTTAAACGCCTCCACCCCTCGGCGTGTGTCATTCTTCCCCCCCCCTTCTGTCTTTTGTCAACCTCTTTCAGTTATTTTTAACGCTCAATTTCTACTTGTAATTCTGGTTTGGATACGCGTGAGCGTCCCGTTCACAATGTACTGTGATTGCCCTCTATTTTAGTATATCTTACTACGTGCACCAGAAAACAACCGGCAGAACCACTGCCTCTTCTTCAACGCGCTTTTCGTCACCTTGGCGGGGGTATCTGCTGCACACAGTGGTGGGTGTATATCAGTTGGGTTTGGAGTCGTTAGTAGCTGCCTAAATAGATCGAAATGCCGCCTATTTTGTCGGTTTTTGCTCTCAATAAAGCTACCAAAACAGTCGCGCCTCACATTTAAGCGCTAATCATTGTGACCTGGTAGTTTTCGGGCCTTTCTTTCCGGGGCGCGTGACGGCTTTCGAAGCAGTTAGGTCTCTCAAATGTTCGCGAGCGTGGCCTCTATTATTGTCCGCTTAAATTCGTGGTAGGTTGTGCTGACAAGTACTTTCTTTCGGCCACTATCTACCAGAGTGGTGTGGAAGGATCTTTTCATAAGATATCAAAAGCATCGAATGGCTCATGCGCCTGCGTGGCGCGGCTTTCGAATTTGAGCCACCCATTTTTTTGCTCTCTATTCACGGGAGAATTTATTATCCTATGCCATCCTCTTTAATCCTCTGCTTTGTTTGTCTGCGTTTGTGATCATGAGGTTATATCTACAGTGCACTGCTACCTTTTTAAATGAACGAAAACAAGTTATTTTATCTACAACATATCACCAACCCAATATTTGTCAAATCCGGCCAATCTGTCGCATATACAATTCACCAGCAACACCAACATCGACGATTCTCCGTAGGATGACAACACGAAGAAAAAAGCGTGTGAAGAAGTGGAAATGGAGAAGCTGAAAGCCGATTTGTCTCCATAGTTGATGTGAATGTCGTAAAATACTTGACTTGTGTGTATTACATGACCTTTTTATCTTTGTCCTTTTAAAAATGATCCTTTATTTACCTTACCATCTGTTCTCCGTGAATGGAGCCATTTTTGCTGAAAATTCAGGTTTGTAAAATCCTCAATATAGCATTCTTCTTCTAAAATGAGCGCAGAGCTCGATCCCACCAAACAATAAGTCTATAAACTAGCCAATATCACTATATTTCGGCTTTGGTACGACCACCCAGCTGCTGACCCGACGACAGCGTGACGTCGATCGATAATGTTGCTTTAGCTGATTGGTCGCGGGTGCTCATGGCTCAGGTGCCTTTACCCTCTGGATAGATACTTTAGATGACTTTCCACATGGCCTCGCAGCTAGTGATTAAACTTGCTGGCACGATAAGAGCCCCCTCAAAATTACCTCTATTCCAAAAGTTGGATTCAGAAACTCGTTACGGCCAAAGATCGCAAACCTTTGTAGTTCGTGAGGTTAGGTAGTGGGGCCAGTAAGAGCGTTTCTGGATGTTTGAATGTGACAACACTCCTGATTTTGGTTGCTTTAAATCTGCATGTTCCGATTGTAATGATATGTTATAGGTAACATCCCCCTCGTTTACTTAGCATAACTGCCCGCTTATTTCGAAGTAGTAAACATGTTTTGTTCTTATTTGGCGTCGGCTCTGTAGCTCACCATAAGCGCAGGACATAGGTAATCCACGTATTCCATTGCACCCCCACCCCCCTCCCGAAAATATTTAGTGGCATGTGAGTAGCTATCATAGGTTCGCTTGTGTTACTTACCATAATGGCACATCATAATCCATCCGCATATCATATTGCACTGCCCACGGATATATTTGGCAACATGTGGATACCTTTTAAAGGCTCGCTTGTCTTACTTCCCGCAATCGTTCGACATAGTCCATAAAAATAGTACAGCGCAAACCCCATTGAAGTACTGAGTGACTCACATGCTGCCAACGGACGGGCAGTAGTATAAATTGATGAATTGATAAATTAATTCACCATATTGCCAGCACAGGTACTAGCTAAAAGCTCACACACGTCTTTCATCGGTATTCTGCTGCTGTTTGACACAACTGCAAAAGGTCCGTCTCCCCAATGGGTCCCCCAGTTTTAGCTCTTTGCTGTGTGGTAAAAATACCGGTATTGAAAGTTGTGCTTTTTAAATTTCCTTCGAAATTAACTGCTGTCCTATGTATAGATTGGTATATTTAAAGTCTTCAGATATAAACCGAAATTCGGTGTATATATTTGGGTCAAATCCTATCCGCAACTGCGAACTACACGCCTGCTACAAGCATGCTGTCAACGGGCAGATGGTAGTATACATTGATGGGTGGAATCCTACTTTGGGTCCCAGAAATTGATTTAGTAATCTAATGTTCTCGTCGCAAAATAGCGAGCCATAAATAAACACAGAAATTTACTTAGTTATAATTTGTTGGGTGTGAGAAATTTAGATATTTTTTACTGATAATTTGTGGGTTATTGGGTTTCTCGATATTCCTGACAGAATTTGTGCTTAGGAGGTTTTCTACTTCAACTTACCTTATGTCCAACTTACCGTTCTGGAGTTAGATTTTGTGTAATGTATTTCTTCAAGCGAAATACTGTTTATGATTGCAGATTTTTTAAACGGTTGTATGGATGCCCATCTTTCGGTAGCACCGACTGCTTCATTTTACTTGTAGCTAATGAGAGGAAGATGACTTTAATGTGAACTTACTTTAGCTGGTAGCAAAAAGAATTTCCGCCAAGTCTCTCGCAGCCGGGCTCCCAGTGAACTGGCTGACCAAGCAAGCTTGTCTAAGTAATAAAATTAAAATATCCCAGACTGCTATCAGGTTCACTTAATTACTCGTTTTGACTTAAGTGAATAATGCTCTTTAAATGAAATATGCCCCAACTCATGGTTCACATGGTGTTCACCTAGCCCAGGTTTTCGAAGTATCAGCTTTTCTCAAGCCCCGATCTTGGTTTCCAAGTTTTTACCTCACCAGTGTTGTCACATTTCCTACAATTGAGTCAGCGGAAGAACCATATGGCTCGTTTCCTGTTCCGGTACCTAATAATTTTAAATGCAGACATCGTCATTTTTATGTACTTAAATCTTTCATTCGGCGTTCATTTCCGCGCGAAAAGAATTCTTTGAAAGTCGCAATCGTTTAAAAAACTGGGATCATTTTTGCAGAAATGGTTGTGTTTGCTTCCGAAAGGTATCGAAGTTAAGGACAGAATATTTCAAACTTGTATGTTTAGTAAAGCGAAATCCACAGAGAAAAGTCTTCATTCCGTGGAGTCCCTGTACCGTTACGAGTATAGAGAACGCTGGGGATCCACTAACCAGCCGAAACCCAAGTGACTGTGTCATGCAACAGCAGATTAATCGGTGAAACACGTGGTCTTTAGTTCGTACTTGTATTGGGAATACAACATAACCGGGTGTTGCTCTACCTGGGAAACCTCCGAGGCATCATCATAGCTCCCGACAAGTTAGTGGTATCCTCTGGCGTTATCGCGCTGTTTACAGGCATCCCTAAATGATTGTCGATGAGAACAATTAAAGGTACTGCCAATAAAAGCGAACATGCGTGTCTCAGGAAGCAATTGATAAGAAGACTCGATCGCTGGGACAATATGTTTATTCGCCTGACGTTTCGACATCCGTCGCGGATTCGTCATCAGAGACATGAACATTAGCAGAAACGGGTAATGCATGCCCAGAAGTTGGTATGATCCTTTCTATGTATATATGATTTTGTGGGCTCGATGATCTGATTAGGTTGTGCCATAGAGCTAACGTGGAGACATCACAGGCATTTGCATTGCAACGTGATTTGATTTGAACACTCATGAGCCAGAGAAATCCTCCTGTGCCATTGAAAGCCGTTTTGCACGATGTGATCATCGGAGGCCTGAAGTAACGGTAACAGACCGAGAGATATTCACAGCCTTTTTGCCCGATGTGATCCTCGAAGGCCTGTTGTAACGGTAACTAACTCAGAAACATTCATGGCCGTTTTGCACGATGTGATTATTTGAGGCCTTTTTTAACAGTGAAAACCGGCAAACATTAATAAGCTTTTTGCACGATGTGCCACCAACTCGAGTTTTGGTGGCGGGTCAATAGATTACTGTTCAAAATGGCCGCTGCGGTCACATGTTACAGGCAGTTAACCAAAACAAGGGAATAAATCAGGATATAGTAGGTGTTATAATGAACGCGTCCTCAGAACAAATACTAAACCTTGCGGGGGTTGGCATTACGCCTAGAAGCATGCTCAGGTCGCTACAATGAGGTGAAACAGATGCTTCCTCCAGTATCTGTGACTCTTTAATGACGCCGTGTCCGTTTGGGAGAGAGTGAGCGAGTGCGATGTATGCAGTGAAAGTCTACCATCAACAGTACCTAAGATTTTGTCTCCGTCCCTAACCCATTGTTGAGCACACAGCGTTAGAAACAAGGATCGAACTATCGGACATGCCGGCAGCAATTATCCCAGTGTAACCCTTCTCAAAAAACACTAACGGGGGGAGAAGGGGGGGGGGGGGGAAGGCTGGGAAGGATGACTCATCGGGCAGAGTTTAGACCCCTTTGAGTCAGTTTAGCGTTTCCGACACAGTCAGCTCGCACAAACTGACACAAATGCCAACACAGTATCCCCGGCCAAATCTCATAAACAAGCGGACTATGGGTGCCCACTTTTGCGCCCCATTGTCAGGCATGCATTCGGGAATAAAGGGGAGATAAGGCGCAGTTGTTATTACCATTTTTCATAATTGTTTCTGTGACAAATGTGCAAGATAGCGTCATAGCCTCAGAAGCGTGATTCTAACTTACTCTCTATCCTAACATAGGTTATTACTGTCCATAGGTGAATCTTCAGATGTAGAATGTATGTATGTATGTATGTATGTATGTATGTATGTATGTATGTATG
>JAYGXS010000008.1:16610492-16693296 GCA_036362985.1 Ligula intestinalis
GTAAGCATCAAAAGGCTGTATAAAATGCACTTCTATTATGGAGACAGTACCAATATCGGTTTCTGTGTTTTAGTCTCTTTGCACATGAGGCAGCGGGTTAGAAAAAAACCATACAGAAGGCTGTTTGGCTAATATGTGGGACAGGACATACGTCAGAATCACAGCAGACGCGTCTTCGACCGCGTTCACACCCGCTCTTACGGCGGCCAAGGTCTGCTACACCATACCTAACTATGGTGGATCTATCTCCCTTCTTAAACACCTCTGTTTTTGACGACGGGGCAGCCCCCCCCCCCCCGACCACGCTACTCCGACTTTCCTTTCCCACCGCCGGGATTGGGGCCAACCCGGCGGGGCTCCTGATCCAACGAGGGCTACTAGCCAGCCAGTCAGTGCATTTCTTGCGCTTTGTAAAGTGTCGTTTTACCACAATGTCAACCAGTGCCAGTTCTGCCATCGGTTTGACTACGTTCATTGTATGTTCCACAACACGGGTGGCGCAGGGACGGCGACTCGCGTGTGAATCAATTTTAAGTGATAGTAGATTAGCGCCTATAATACTCTCTCTTCCCTCGCTCACCTGTGCCCGGTGTCAGGGCACAGTCAAAAAGACCGGAGGTGGGATCGGGAGCAGGTGGATGGCTTGGCTGAAGCCGCCACCACGCGTGCCATCCCGCCCCCTCCCACATTCGGCATTTTTTACAGGACCAAAATCTCAGTAACGTCTGCTGTACACTGATTTGATCCCCATGTTTGTGAAAAGCATCTATCACGCTGCGCCTTTATGGAGAAACATAATGTCAACTAAAAGACCTACAAAATACCGGCAACTGAAGAGAGCATTTGCAGTATACGTTTAAAAATAATCAATTCGTTGTTCAACAAAGTTGCACAATAACAGCAGTGGGCGAGGATGCAGGCAGGTGTGGTGGGAATGTAAATGCCAAATGCCTTGAAGGTATTTGTGAATTTTAGTGAAATGAGTTTCATTACGAAGGGCAAATGAAGGATTGGACGTCAAAGAAGTACAAGGATTCATGAAGGAGGATACCTCTTTGGGCAAATTGTCTGAGGATTCAGGTCTGGAGAGGGTTACAACCGGAAAATGAACTGAACTGATTTCTGAACATTCGGTTGAAGACGACTTCCCAAAGACTATGCTGAGGCGTGGTCAAAGCCATCCTTTAGAACCTATATGTGTCTGATTTTTAAGGTGATGCCTAACAGCCATATCATCTGCGTAGTTAGCATACAAAGAGTTATTTGGCGATTCCAAGTCATGAGTATAGAGTGAGGAGGTGAGGGAATGAGGTGGAACCTTGAAGGACTCCACAGTTGGTAGGAATGACCGTAGATTTTAGCCTGACGGATTGGACTTATTGAGTGCGGGAATATCAATAATATTAATAATTTTTAATTAACAATATCAAGTCTTCTGCGTCTGCTCAGCTAAGCTTTGATGCTAAGGCTCAATCTTAGAGCGAGAGGGATCGGAACATAGTGTTTTTTTGAAGAAGAGAACATTTATAGCTGATAGACACCTGCGCATGTTTTAAGGGTTTAATCGAAAATCAACACGCGAAAGTCATATCTGCTTCCGATTAACGGTGGTATTAGTCACTTCTTCCAATAAATGAATACAAATACTTGCTCTATGGCTCAGCAAATTTAGCACTTTGGTGAGATAAACCAAATGCAAAAGGCAAAATGACCGTTTTGTTTAAAAATGTACGAGGAAGACGTAGAAATTGCGAAGGATTTCGCATAGCTCAACCTTGATTATACTCAGGTATATAAAGGGGCTTCAAAGGGAGGCAGCAACTGAAGAGTTTTATCCTCGAGGTAACGAAACTTGGTTTACTTGGCGGCCACTATTGTAAACTGTCGTGGGGACTGGCAAAAAATTGCAAGCTGTTTAGACTGTCTGGAGTTTGTATAAATTCAAAACCAGTGCTGTTGTGCTTCAATCGGTAGGCATCTGCTAAAATTGGAGAAATTTGTTTTCAGACTGTCAGAAACATATTAATCTCACAAGCTTGTCGGAGGATCCACCCTCCCTCATCCCGCTACAGTGAGCACCTGTAAGCAATCTGGATTTGAGCCTCCGATGGTGCTCCACCTGGGTTGGTTATGACTGAGAAGAAGAGCAAGACGTGATCTCGTGCACTAAATTTTATATTGCCCGATTTTTCGAAATCCGTCGCGGATCCTTCATCAGAGAGAGAAACAGTAGCAGAAACGAGTAATTAATGCACAGAGAGTTGCAGTTTTTCTTAGGATATAGTCACTATAATACCGTACACTTATGCCAATTAACGACTCCGCTATCGAGGATAATTGTCCGCTTGTGCGCTAAGTGCTTGATGACCGGCGTGTGGGACGTGACCTGCTGAACTTTAATAACACGTGGTGGAACTGGAGTTGATGATAGCTCGGTCATCTGGTACGCCAGAGTTGGTTTTGGATAACGCATTGGTCTGTGCGTTCCCCAGATGGCGACTTGCTTTGGCTAAATTTGGTCTCAACACCGAATGTGGATTTGGCAGATCGTTGCACTTGTTTATGGACTAGCGGTCCGTGAACCCTGACTGAAGTAACTCGCAACCCACAAGACTGTCACCTCTCGCGAGAATTTTAGTATCCTGGGTGTCCTCCTAACTCGTACACCTGACGGTAGCGTCCGAAGGCGCGTATATAGAAAGAAAACCTTGTCTGGACAATATAAGAACTTAAACAGTTTCGTAACCCTCCAACAGAAGCGAAATCTAGGGCGCTGCTTAACGCAAAGAGCTAGAAAAATTTGCTCAGAAGACACTATTGAAGATGAACTCGAGAAAAACCAGGACTTACTCCGTAAAAATGGATATCCCGAGAGATTAATTACCAACAATATGGCTGCTAAAAAAATGAAGCCCACAACACATACTGTGGAAAAGAAAACCTTAATTCTCAAACTGCCCTTTGGAGGAGACGTGGCAGGTAAACTCCTGAAAAGACGCCTTGACGTAGCCGTATCACGAACCTTTCTAGCAGCGAGAGTTTGGGTATTATTCTCAACCAGCCCGGTTTTACAAGGGGAAGGCAAGGACAGGTTACCGACTCAGACCACCTCCATGTGCATCTTCTCCTTTACTTGCTCCTGTGGAGCAGGTTATATTGGTCGCACGAGTCAACGCCTATCCAAAAGAATGAAAGGACACCTCCCGCAATGGCTCAGGAAAGGTGAAGTCAATACCACCAGGACAATCAACAGCTCTATTTTAGCGCACATGGTGGATTCCGGGCACCAGGTGGACTACAACGAAGCCTTCAGGGTGATCTACAGGGTCCTACCAAACTACCCTAAGTCATTGGGTCAGCGACTGCTAGCAACAGCAGAAGCAACTGCTATCCGGTTGAGGAAGCCGATTCTGTGTGCGCAGAAGAACCTGCTGCAGGTCCCAAGCTTAGCGTGGCCAACGGCCACCTAGCTACCGGCTTTTTTCCGAACCTCCTCTCTCTAGTCCTCCCCGCTTCCTAATTGTCGCTTGTTACTACCCCAATCCCTTTCCCCTATCCCCTGGACTAATTTGCTTGTAACTTTGACCATAATTTTATCCTTTTACACCTTACCCCCCCCCTACTCCCATATAAATGTTATGGCCTGACGAGAATTTATCGAAAGTATACGCATGCTCGCCAATTCCTCTTCAAATTTTATTATCATAAAATTTGAATGTGTGGCCGTCGAAAGTGATCTCGTCGTAAAAACCGTGACTTGAGAATTGGCTCTATTTCTCCGCATTAGCGCCGTATGCCCTGCATTTCACCTCTTGAGAACTCTTACAGTTTCTCAGGCGCAGTTGCTTTATCCTTAACTGTATCATGTCCTACAGAAAACTCCAGGTGTTTCTTGCCGTTGCAGTTGTCGTAATGGCTTCCCAAATCTAGATCTGTGCCACCCACTATCTTTGTTTCAATCCAACAAGGAGAACAACGACGAAGATCGGAAAGGAAAGGGAGTCCTTTATTGGGTCTCACGACGGGGACTATATGATGTGAAAGGTTACAGATGTGGCCAATCAGATTGTGTCCTAATGCATCTAGCGTCTCGATTGGCCATCTAACCCCTTTGTCCTGACCACATTGTGTGACCTCCAGGCGCGCGCATGGCTGCCTTTGGCTGTGGGCGGGCCGAAAGTGTGACCCAAGAGTTTACCCGGGCCGCTCGTTAGGAATAATCCTAACAGCAGTTCGTGTTTTGGTTCCATTATCTGACGCCTTCTGTTCGCGTCCGGCCTGTGTGCGACTCCAACTCCATCTAATGCAAGAAGGTGGACGACGGTCTTCGAGACGTTTATGATTACGAAATCGTTTGACTCTCCGTGTTAGATAATATTGGCTAGTGAGGGCTAAAAAAAATAGAAACGTCCTTCCTAGTTTCCGTTTTCTTAAATAGAAATGATCGTCTTCCTCGAATACTACCCGCTGAGTGACTGCTTGCGGAGTTCGAAAGTGAGCCCCAAAAGTTAAAGTGACAAATGAATCCGATCGATGAGCGTCTATCCACCAATCTACAACTTTTCAGCTTTTACCCTGGCTTTTACATTGCCTGAAAAGATAATAATCAGTAGGATGAAAGCTTTATACGCTCAGCGAGATTGTCGTAATGAGTAGGTGAGACGCAAAAAATCAGTTACAGCTGCATTGCCGCATAATATTCATTACTTATTCATGCACATACAGTGCGAGCTGAAATTCATACTAAATGCAGAAATTTTCGAAAGATTGATAATCAGCCGCAAACCTGCATTTACGCATACACGTGCACATGTTGGATAAGTTAAATAAGTTTCATTCCGAGATCATATGATGAAAAGGAAGAAGATCTTCGGAAAATCGAGTTGTACTCGTGAATTTTCGAACAGGTACCACTTGTTCTTCGTCAGCCTAAATGAAAAGTGAGTGCTGGGAATGTCGCACTCAAGGTTTTGGGGGCAGAGGTTATAACGAAGGGGTGGGATTGGACAGGAGGGTTATGGTAACGTGAATCCTGCGGCGATAGGTTATGCTGGTGAGGGGAGGAGGTGTTAACGTTTGGCTTGTTGGCCATGTGTTCGAGGAGGGAGGGGGGGGGGGTCAGAGTCAGTGAAATTCTACTTGACCGAGCACGGACAGCCTGCTGTTGTTTCAGGCTGGGTGCAGTTTAGTCGACCAGGCGAGAAAAACCGGTACAGTGTGAATCAAGCTCTACGTGTCTGTTAATACTAGCCAGGCTCGAGTGCCACGCTTCGATGAATTCTCTCACTTGCTACGTGTTAGCCATGGCGATCATCTCGGTGCCATCCAAATTGAATTGCACATGTCGCATTTGCATTAACCTAATACAAAGGAACGCAAACCCAAATGGTTCGTTTTCTGATAAGGTATAATTGACACATTTCCGGGCTTAAATCAGTGGTCATTTATAGTAAAACACACATAAACAAAATGTTTTAATCCACAGCTTTGAATAGCGTAGGAAGTCCCTAGGATACAAAGAAACGTTAATTTTGTCTTATTCCGCAAGCAGTTTTCCCTCATTACACGAATTTATTTTTAGTAACCAGCTTGTGGCACATCGAATCACCATAGTTAACAAAAATAACGACTTGAGTTGACCCATGTGTGAAAAACTCTAGGCGTTTGGCAGGATTTGAACCCGCGCATCAGAGAAAGCCTTTGCCGGAGGCTAATGCTCTACTGCTAAGCTACAAACGTGCAAATCTGCCAAACCAACTTAAAAATAAGGACGTCAAAGATTGACGTTCAAATTTCATAAGTTAGGTAATCCACTGCAAGTCCAATCGAAGGTTTATACCTTTTGCTGGTTGGGGGATCCCAGTTGAGCCAAGCTCGAAGTAACCCGGCTGGCCGTAGAACTCGTTCCGGTTTGATGAATGATCAGGCTGATTGAAATTAGCTATTTGGAAATCCTCCCCCACATTATTTTTGTCCGGTCGTTTGCCTTTGTCGTCGGCGTCTTCCGGAGAAACTGCGCCCGATGACCAACAGTCACTAAGTCGATGTTAAATACACTGATTATCATGATTAGGATTGATAAGTGAGTAAAACTGATTACCACAGTGGTGTCTATATTACCATTTCTGTTTCATAGAACATGTTCGTGTTCACCGGAGTGAGTTTATGTGTTCGCTGACATCTGTTTAAACTTCTACGACATTGCCTTAAGAACTACCTCAAATTTAATCGAAAAATCTATGAACAAATTTAAGGCACTCCCGTGGGTTCTTGCCTGTCAGGCTTGATGCCAGAAGTGGTCCTTTAATGGGTAGAACACTTTGTCTTCACCAGGTATCAACCAAATGTTTTGGCTCGCTATGTCAATGACACTTTCTTCATTGTCAAAATAGCTGACATCAAGCACCTCAAAGAGTTACTGAACTCGGCTGGTCCGAATATCCAATGCCCAGTGGAAGCTGAAAAGAATAACTAAATTCCTTTTCCCGATGTCCTTGTGCGCCGGTGTTTAGCTGGACTACTGTAAACCACACTATTCAGAAAAGCAATCAGCACGATGTAAATACTATACGTCAACAGCAATTTCTCTATGGCTCACAAATTTAACTGCGTTCGGACTCTTTGTCAAAGCGTTGAAAAACATTACAATAAACCAGCTGCCAGAAGAGCTGAACAACAATACCTTTACGAACTCCTCCGAGCTAACGGATATCCGAACTCCTTTATCAGACAAAGCAAGTGTCGAGTGAATCGACAATTGCCAAAAGAATAGTAGCCCGAAATCTGGAGGACCATAACATACATGAAGAGCGTCTCCGAAGCAATTATGTTGGAGAAACAGAGTAAACACTGCAGACCCGCTTAACACACACAAATTAGCGGCATGTACACTTGACCCAAACTCGCAACTTGCAGCACACATCGGAGAGACTGGCCACAAATTCGATATTCAAGGAGTGACCATCGTTGGGCAAGGAACCTCAAAAGCGAAGAGACACTTTTGAGGCAAGATACTCATATGTTAAATCCGTCAAAAAACCGTTAAGCCTTCCCGCGGCCTACAAAGCGCTACACCATTACATGAATGAACGACAGGTAAAAGTGAAACTGACCTTACGAATTGCAAGCGAGGAGGACCCCACCGAAGAGACAAGGTGCGACGAAATGTCGTCAACGTATGGCGTAATCCAAGGGCCAGGCAGCGAACAAGGAATGTCGATCAGCCCACGGCTGACACGTATACCGCTGTTCGATAGCGGCAGACTACGCTTTGACAAAGAACAGCCGGCCTAGCTCTCCGAAGCGTCTTATTCTCATCTCGCAATTCTTAATTTTGCACACTTGATTTCTGTTTAAAACCAAAATGGGTTCATGATTCACAAGTAGGTTTTTAAGAAGTCTGTGTATTGATAAATATATGCGTATATCCTCTTACAAATTGAAAACATGTTTATTGCAAACATGTTTTAAATTTGTACATAGCAGCTGCACAATATGTTCTCTCATTACTTAAATTGAATAAAATTACAAATTTTCTTTGAAAATACCACCACTAGGCCAATAATTGAAACCACTGGCAGAAGAAAGTTACCGGATAGACAAGGGAAACTTGCTTTAACATTGTAAGTGCATGAACACTCATTAATCGGCAATGTTCATCTGCCTATAATCCTAGCCTTGGTGCAGCTGCCAGCTGGGCTCGAGGGTGACCCCCAAGGCATGACGAGACCAGTAGGTTACGTTGGCGATCGGTGAGTGTCTATCTACTAATATTAACAACTATTCCTGCATACACTTCATTCAATGCGAATGAAATGATTCTGGCTTTTCATGGAAATATCACAGAAGCGAGCAAATTTGGTTTATATAATGATTGCAGTCCAGTCTGCGGCCATAATATATTATTCGAAATAGACGATTACCTTTCAAATAACTAATTGCCTTATATTTTGAGGACCTACTCGGACAATGAGATAGCAGTAGGTCATGATGATAAATACGTCGCAGTGGAAGGCAGAGGAGACCGAAATGTCCATTCTGACTTCCTCCAGCAGTCCTAAAAAATCCCCAGATTTGCTAACATAAAATTAACACGGCTTTTTAATGAGAGTTTACGCCCTGTGCGTTACTGATGTGTCAGGAGTCGGTAGTCTTCTCGGTTACCCCGGAACTATACTCTTTAATGTATAAATTACATTCCCCGACCATGATGCTCAATTTCGGCTCGGGTAACAATCTTTTAGGTGGAACAAAACGCCTTGTTTGCTTTGCATAAGCGCCTACTTCATTCTTATAAGTAAGCATGCTTTATTTTTCTACTTTGACCTCAGCCCCGTTATTCAACAGAAACATTCGTCATAGTCCATCCACATATTAAGGTGCAAGTTGAGACACAGTGGTCAGGTGACGACCCCGAGAAAGAGGAAAGATTGAAATATGAGACCGGCAGACGATAACTCTTGGTAACTCATCAAGAGGCCTTTACGCTGACATGTAAATAAAATATTCAAATATGCGCAGGTGTTGTATAGTTCTCGTGGGTTGGGGGAAGGAGGAAATACCAGGACGTCTGGAGAAGAGGAATTGATGATACACACCCATCTAGCTAGACAAAGGAGAAAATAGATCGACTTCATTTCAATTCTCGCACACCTAATTGATACGAATTAGCACGTTGATGCGAAAGAGGACTTTCAGGTCAAGCATTGAAATGCATGACTGACGGTGCTGCGAACGCCACAAATGCCAATGTTGAAAGTTCGCGTTGGGGTCAGTACCAATTTTACTACAGTTTTCGCTTACGGTTGGATAACTAAATATGCTTGTTTGCTGGCCCATAAAATATTCTAGCACAGAGTGCATTTGGAAACCTCGAGGTTGCAAACGAAGCAATAAATCTAGGATATTGCGGTTAAAACTGTAAAACTCATTTTTCACTTTCCTTCTTTTTTATTTTGTCAGCATTTGCACTTTTTCCGTGCACTTCTGGTTTCCTTGTCGTTAAACTTTCTTGAAACATTTTTAAGTGTTCGATCGATCGCAAAGTTTTAACAGGGGTGGTTCCTCCTGCATTCCTTGACCCGCTACCGTAGACCAGTGTAAGCCGATTATAACATTCTGTAGACGGCTTTTAAAAATATAATTTCCAGCTATCATAACGAAATAACAGACAGCTCACCTGCATTTGACCTCTTATCTCTTCAACGGTGCATTTAATTTTTTGCTTCAAGAAGCAGGTAGACACACTATGTCGACAATCTCCAGAGGAGGCGAGCAGCCTCTCAGTAGAACCTAACTTAGTACGATGCTCTGGGCAGGATTGGCCCTCCTGATAAATTCGCCAGATCACCCTCTCCAATTAAGATTTAAAACCAGCGGAGGGATGTTACTTGTCAAAGTTGTGAAATTTTGACAGAAACAGACATGCGGCTGGCAAAAGGAAGGTTTAGACGAACAACATGAATCCCCTTAGCAGGCACATTAACATCTTCCGAATGCGGTCGGATCTTTACAGAAAAATAGTTAATTATGGAACGGTCGGTTGTTTTCCCGTGGTCAATCTTATAAATGCCGGTGTTTGAAAACCTGCAGGGGTGAGTGGAAGCTGCTTTAAAATCTAAGGACTGCAAAACTTACAAAAGAATTCCAAATGCATGTAAAAAAAAGAGGGCTGTCAAAGGATTTGTTCCCCTTCCAGTCCTTGTTGGTGAGGCTCGCGTGACGGGGGCTGTTCTACTGACAACTTGACGTTCAGTGCGACCGGAAAGTCATACAAAATACTGATATTTGCGAGAGATTGATAATCATATTCAAACAAGCATTAATGCAGGTACGAAAGCTTTGAAATAGTAACTAACAGCCTTAGCTCAATTTAGAATTTAAAAAATGTACTTAACAATAATTTTTTGGTAACAAAAGTAAAATTTTAATGAAGCACCTCAAAAGTGCATGCCTATACGTAGCTTTCAGTCCAGCTTGTCCATTATACGTCAATAAGCTACTTTTTAGTTGCTTACAGCCATTAGACGCCGTCTAATGACGTCCTGACCTTTCTGATCAGAGACGAGCTGTTTGATCTGCAAAGCAAAAACGGTATCTTAGTTTTTTAAAACGATTGACCTTGCAACGAAAAGGAAATTATCAATGGATGACAGGCAATAGAGTAAATTGGTGCAAATTTCAAACATTTGGTCACATTTTCCGAAGTATTAAAAGTCAAAAATAAAACAAATTTGGCGCCAACTTTTAGAAGCAAAACGATTTAATTGTGCTCTTAATTGTCAAGCACCGGTAGCGGCACCTTTAATCGATCCGACAATTTGTAAGAATAGCCAACACCTTCTCATACAACAGCGCCATCAGATTACGGGATAAAAAACACTCAGAAATGAATTGCAAAGGGATTGACAAAAAGGGAACAAAACAGCTGTTTATCTGACTACCTGAGCTTTGGAAAGGAAAATTATAATTTCAGTTTGCTTCACCGTACGGGAAATTTCACCCGCCTCAGTATGATTGTTTAAACTTGATACAATACGTGTTCTTTCAGTGCTTGCTATTTCGCTCGTTCGATGTCAAGTTGTTCAGTGTTTCAAGGATTTACCGAGACTAAGCAATTGCGTTATTCAAAGGGAGGGTAGGTGTTGAAACTGCTGAACATTGATGCTGTAAACCTTCCTTTCAAACGATGGGGCCTGCAGCAAATTATGGAGTACACTATGAGCGGGAGTCATGCAAAATGCCAAAATTAGCGATAATCGTTCGCAACCTAGCATAAGGTAGGGTTGTAATTATAATAATGATAATTGTCGTACAGCCTAATTTCTAGCCATTGCAGTCACGTCAGGATGACTGCTTTTAGTGAGATTCTTTTTGATCGCTTATAAAAGCACATTATGTAAAGCATGACTACACTGGTTTTCACTACCATTATAAATGCAGACATATTCTGCATAAAACATGCATTAAAATATGCGTTCTTGTACTCGTATGGTAGACAATTACGCCTCCTCAAAACTGTTTATCAAAATGTTAGCCTTTGTATAGGCATACAATTTAACTAAAATGAACCTTGCTACCAAATGAGTACAAAAAAGTATATTTTGTTTATGTTTCATACAACATACATTTACAGTTAAAAGGCCAGTGAAGATCAATGAGTTAAATGTATACGTACGTTATCACTTTTGCCGTACCCTTTTTGTACCCGTTTACAAACAAAGTTGGCATTTTGAAGTGACTGAAATATATTCAGATTAAGTTGTTTGATAATCAATGTTACAATCCTACTTACTGTCGGTTTGCGAGTGATTATCATTCTCTTGGAAAATTGGGGCATTCTGCATGACTTTCCGCCCGTAGTGTAGGTTCTACGAACCACACACTTTGTCTTCCTCGTGCTACTGACGACTCCAGGTAAGATGTTATCTACGTGATTCAACGTTATAGCCCATGTGAATAACGCACAATATGTCCAACAAATGACCGTGGCCTTGAGCATGAGAAGACGCATTCGCTGGGACAAGAACTTTATTCGCCTGAAGTTTGGAATTCCAACTCAAACGCATCCTCAGAGACGGCGCCCGATGAGGGTATTTAATGCAAACAGAACTGCAGTATTTATCGTACTGCATATCTACGATAACTGATGGCTCCCCCTCGTCTAGGATGATTATCTTCTTGAGCGCTAATTGCTTGGCGGACGGCATACAAATCAGTGTCTGCTGAAATTTCATCACTCGTGTTGAAGATTGGCCTGGTGATTGTCCGGCCATCCAGCTCACCGGAATTGTCTATAGAAAATGAATTTGCCTCTGCGCTTTCCGAGTGGCTGATTACTTTGGCCATACTAAGCCTCATCAACCAATATTTTTGGGGGGTTTCATTGCATTTGTTAATATACCGGGCCCCGTAAACAACGATTCGAGAGGTAATTCGATAGGGATGGAAGATTTTTTGATGCAAGCATGCAAACGTCTTTATTGTCTCTGGGTATCAGTTTAGTACTTAACCGGCCATATGAACAGCCTTCAGCTTGGATGGGCTTTCAGTCTAGAGTTTTAATCCAAATTCGCGCTCTGCCCTCTACCAACAGATTACTTCAATATCCCACAACTCTCGACAGTTAAATCAGTAGTGTGGGATAGGCTGTCGGTGCGTCGGATGTTTGGTTTTATATTCGGGCGGTTACTGCTACTTAGGATGCCACATCCCACCACCAATTAAGCTTAATATGAATTTTAAATATGGAAAAATAAATTTGAATAAAAAATAATTCTTCAAATTAATCAAATAAAATAATAAATTTAAAAGATAACATGTTTACCATTACAACTGGTCCATTATTACAGAATTCTGGGGTTGTGTTCTTCGTGGTGGTACCTATAATAGACTATTATCCAAATATTTCTTCGTGCCCTCGAATTGCCTAGTATGATTACAATATCAATTAATACATCGAATGTTTAGAGTTAAAAATGCATTTTGTTGTAATGGGAAGTCCCTCTCACAGAAAAAAAGCTACGGTCATCATTTAGAACATAGACGTACCAACGGTACGCTTGGAGGATGGGCCTGCAATACTTATTTTCAAGTCTCTGGGGAACATGGTGTGCAGTTGAAATAAGCATAACTTCGCAACAAGTTCTTCAATTAAAATCGGCAAATATTAAAAAAATTAGTATGCCAATCGAGGTCAAAGCGTTTATTTGGAGTTATTTCCCGATCATATCTTGCACGCTTTCGATAATAATACGTTTTTTCTATCGTGATGATCTACAAACAAATTTCTCCATATAGTCTGTAAATTTTATGCTTTCATTCACTCAAACACTACTAGTTTGCATTTTCGCATCAAAAACACTGTGAATATGTTCAGTTGTGACCCCTTACCGCGCCGCTTGGTAGAGGTGCTGAGCAAACATAAGGGCCAACTCAGGGTACGGCATGTATTATTCGGCCTGCGTTCCGATAACACATTGGAAGGGGCGTGGTGGCACGCATAATGGTGGCTTCGGCCACGTCAGCTACACGTGCCCGATCCCGTCTCCGGTCTTCTTCACTTTCTCTTGACACCAGGCTCAAATGGCTGAGGGAAGAGCGAGTGCGGTAGATGCAACGCAAGCCTACTGTCAGCTTGCTGAAACTTAGCGCGGCGGACAGTGTGCATCCGCTCACGCAACTCGGCTAACGTCTTCATAGGCAAAATACTTCTGAAGTGGGACCATAATATCCGCAATTGTACAATATTATTTCAGGAAAATGTCTGTCCGTTGTTTGTCTTGGTACGATGCGTTTTTGGCTAAGGCTGTCCTCTTGGAGTGTTGAGTGTAGTTTTCTTTAAATCATTCGTCAAAGGAAAGGGTTATTGCGGTTTCTGCCAAAGTATTTATGGAATTTGACGACTAAAGCTATGGCAGGGCTAATGCCCACATTCTGAATTCTGTTTTTTAAGAAAAACGTAGATTTTGGTAAATTGTTTTTGCGTCCCAAAGTTGCAAGTTTTCGGTTGGCAAATTTTTCTAATGGTTAGTCTTCCTCCTTCCTATCAATGACTTTTACAAGAAAAATAGAAGCAAATGCGTATTAACCTAGCCTGCATTTTGTTCGTGATTGCAATTCTGCCATACACTAACTGATGCAGATTCTTCCTGCGATCATTGGTTTTGTTAAATTAAAAGGGCGTTTTGCTACTAATAATGCTCGAGGAATTTGATTCTGTTCGCAGCTGTAAAGCGGAGATTAACGTTGGGCTAACTTGGCCACACAGTATCACGGTTTATTCAACGGCTATGTGTTTTGACCACTGTCACAAATGACACTCAATCTCATTGGGCTAGGTTCGAGGCCACTGTACTCGAATGCGGTAGACGAGGGGCAGTGGTGTATTTGCGCACAGCAGCAGTATAACCCCAGTTACCTAAGGAAACGTGAATGGGAAATTAGGTTTAAAGCGATTACAAACCTTTAAAAAGTGTGCTGCTAGATCAAAACGTCTCCGAACGGCGAAACGTACGTTAGGAGTTTACTTCATAATCTAAAAGCGGAGTCAAGGTACTAATTTCAGGAATTGCTTTGTCCAGGGCATGGACATAACTGACTATAAAAATAATTTGCATGTTCAGCAAGGTACACAGTGCATACTTAATATATGCTAAGAAGCATACCAACTTCCGACAAAAAATGTGAAGGGTCAACTAAGGCAGCATTTTGCGAACTGTTTATGGAAAGTAATGTTTGCTTGTTCTTGTAATGAAAAATATACATTGTGCGGTATTTTCTTTGGGATTTTCGTCTTCGCATGACTGCTTGTTTTATATTCTTGCACAGTTTATAAAAGACGTTTTTTTAGAATGTGCCGTCAATTAGCTCAAATTCCACCTGGTGTTATTGTATAAGGACCGTCGAATACAATTGAATTATTTGGTTTTCGACGTTAGGTGACACAACTTTGCTGAATCGAATTTCGATGATAGCTGAGATGATGGTACATACAATACACTAGTTCAGATGCCGGAGCAAAAATCACGAGCCTCATACGACTGTGAGAGCAACTATTGCAAACTAAACTGTTTTTCATGTGCTCTGAAGGAATGGGAAAGTTATATTGGTAAAGATGGAGTTTTGCACCATTTGAGTGAAACAGAGATAAGCCCATTTATTATTAGTTTTAGAAGTAGGCCATTTCTGCATCCGAATAAAAGCAAGGAACCAATGCTTACAACAGCTGGAACAACGGTTAACGCTTAAGCATACATATGCAGCAGCCATTGCTGCACGGATAAGGTTTTGCAGACTGAACAGTTTTTTGTAAGGGGGTCAAGTGCTACACGGCTTGACGAAAAAATAAAATGTGCACAGCAGGTTTCTGCTAAGTTATAAAGTATCTGCGGCATGGTTAGTTTGATAAGCACCAACGGAGCACTTCAACTGCTCAATCAAGCTCAACACACACCTCATTGGGAGACTAATGCATATGCTATATACAACCCGGCCTTTCACAAATATGTTGTCATCAGTTGTTTCGCATGATGTTTTTCTTCAAACTAAAAAGTTCTCATATTTTTGTTAACATATGCAGCATTTCCATTTAACAGTAAGTAGTTTAGGACACCGAGCCCGTTGGACGGTTTAAGAAAGTGGCGGACTTTTGAATAGGCAATGCTAAAGACAAATCGAACGTTTTATATCAACAGAACGTATTATGCTCCATATGGACCCACTTAATAGCCATTTGTTTCGTCCTCTACAATGAACAAGTGAAACAATTACACTTGTGAGAATATTCACGAAACAGGCCAGGTTTATACTATATGCATATATGCATATGCTAAAGTCGTTTTTATTTACTTTATTGTTGTTTTGATTGCGAATGGATAAATAGTAAGGGTAGTTTTGAAAACTTCAATTAGCTCCCAGGGGCACTTTATAAGTTTCATCAAAAAACATTTCCTTCTCATAAACTAAGGAAAATGAAGGAGCAATATGCGTTCTATTTAAACTCAACAAGATTATGTTTCAAACTAACTTTATTCGTTTGACAATTCATACCGCGATGGGAAAAAATATCTGACTAGCATTCCAACGCGATCTCTCAATTCGTATTGTGTATTCGAACTGGAAAAATGAGACGCCTGACTTGGATATCTTCAAATGCATTTGCGTTGAAGTCCATTGAAAAAAGATTTGAATTTCCTTCAGGTCTCTGCTAACCATCTAGGTTGATGACTATGTGGAAATCGTCATCGTATGATTCCGCTTCACATATCTGCTTCAGAGCTCTTTACCAAAACTCTGCACGGGCTTACTTGCGGTTGGGGGAATAATTGATGAGCCAAAGATTTCAGAGCGAATTATGAAATCATCATTTGAAGTCCACTGGAGCCAAAAAACCAGAAAGAAACAAATTGTCACTCGGCTTGGTTTGTGTGTTTGTGAGATCAGCTGCGCAAATACCGGGCAAATGGTGGAGAGCGTTTTACGTATCGGTGAATAAGGAGCCTCCTATTCGCATTGCTCAAAAACCTACCCTGTCTTCCTTCCGATACCACCAGGCCCAGGTAGGTGAGGAAATAGAGAGTGAGACAAATGCTTGCAAGTCTATTTTCACTATAATCCAGCGCAAGTCCCCGTCCCTGTGCCACCCTGTTGTGGAGCAAACGGTGGACATCGTCAAACTCGACGGTTACACTGCTACCTACGATAACTATGGTAGAAGAAAAAGCCTCGCCCATTCGTTAAAGTGAGGTTCTAAGCATTACTCGCCAAATGGCTCTCCTGTTTGCTGCCTACCAAGTACCTACTTTTCACGTGACTGACCGAAATGTTGCGGGTAACAGGACGTTTTCTACAGTCCAAATTCCTACGACGCGGATTATTGTAACAAGGCAGTCCTTAGATCTACGGAAATCTTTGTCGGTCATCCACTAGAAGAAAATACTGATCACGCTGACCGCTGTACATTCCAACCCGCAGTCTACCATACTGAGTTTCAAGGATTAACACAAACAGCTTTCACCGGCGCCCTACGTCTTTTCCAAATTGTCCCTACATAATATCTCTGGACACATACAAATATTCAAAATAGATGCGTTCCAATGCCATTTGGATGTGAAGAAGTTTTATTTCTCTAATTGAGCCATGAATGCGTGGAATAACCTAGCCGAAACGATTGTTATGTTCAAAATCTGTTGAGATATTCAAGCACCCACTTGATATCCAGATGCCGCAGTACAAGGTGGACTACGATGGGACTAACCAACGTCAATACTCTAGCTGACAATACAACCCCGTCTGTATTAGCTGACTGTAATTTCTTTACATTTTTTCCTATGCTTGAGGTGTTTATGTAAAAAGATAGGGTTTTAAAGGCGTAAGAGTATTTTTATTCAATGCGTTGACTGACACTGCCTGTTTGTGCTAATTTACCTACTTTACTGTACAGGTCTGAAAATGAATGGTTGAAAACGAAAGTTTTCGAAGGAAATTTCTATTCTGGCGTTAATCCTTGGTGTGTGCGCCATGGCTTCTTCCTGCAAACATAGGTTTTTAGGAGAAACATACTAATGCAGTTGCAGAGAGACATTATGTCAGGGGTTCTGAAACGATTTGCTGTAATGTAATTACCTATGACGCCTAAATAGATATCTCTTAATCAATCTCGGCGAGCATAAATTTCCCTAGATTCGACTTGACTCCTTCCTGCTCTCAAAAATGCTCTCACTTCGTCAAAAATTAGCTTCTGGCGATTGATAATCGTGTGAATGACTAATCAGAACTATCTGAGCATGATGCTGCTTTCAAGAAAAGATTTTAGTTCAGATGAGTAGATTAAAGGAAAAAATGGGGCCAACGCGAGGCAAATTCAACTTTTCTTGCTTTTACACACTGCGGGGAAAAACGTATTTTTATGTGAATTGTACTACAAAAAGAAAATTAATATAAGTCAGGAACGTTTTTTCTATGTTTATCGGTGAACTGAAAGCTCGGAAAATGCAGCCATGAAAAATCGCATTGTTTTCGAGAAAGGAAGAGTGAAAAGTCGTGTTGGCAAACGATCGTTTTCGGTCATTCATCGTCCGACCGAAAACGATATTTTGCCAACACGACTTTTTAATCGTAGAAAAAGGAAGAGTGGATTTGAGTTAAAAAAATCTGCTTTGCAAATCTGTTACGTTCTACGCCATTAAATTAAGTGATAAACTTGTGCAGCTCTACTTTGTTTCACCACAACAAAAAATAAGGATCGTAAATAAACATTTATATAACCACCTACAACATGCCATCCCTTTTTTCTGTCACGCCGTCTGCGAACGATTTCCAAACAATTTATATCTTCATTTGATTACGAGCGAATACGGAAACTTTCAGCAGAATGAGTACCGCGTGAGTCGTAATCAAGTATTTTCAATATCAGTAAGGTCGTTCTGTGACGCATTATTAATGACAGATCTGTGGCCAGAAACAAGTAGAGTGGACTAAAGCGGTCCACAAGTAAGCAAGACATCGATTTCATTCACACTACCTTCAAAATTAGCAATATATGCCAATTAAGCCTATTCACAGGAAACATCTGCCGGTGCCCTCTAGAAGGAGGATTAAAAAAAGGATGCAGGAAAATGAACTGCATCAGGAAAAGGCCGGAGTCAAGCCGTGTTTAAGTAGAAAACTTACTACAGAAGGTTTTTTTTATTTGCTAAACTGTACACTTATTACCGGCCTACCTCCACAAGAGCATTTACCTTTGCGATGATGACTTGCTTTTAGATAAACCTGTGAAGTTAACCAAGCTTTTACTGATGGGGGTTCTCAGGAAACAACGATAGGGGGAAATTATGTATTAAGCTATCAATGTATGTTTGTTTTAATATACTAGGTAACTCCATATTCAACGACACAGCAAACAACGTAGCCAAAGGCAACGTGATCCCATCGAAAAATGCTGCATGTCTATTTGAGGGCTGAGCCAGGTACCTGATCAAGGAACGGATTGGACAATTAGCTTTCACTAAGGCTACCAAGACTTCTCCCCACAAAACTGCTTTTACCGTCATTTTCACACCATAGGGGCGTGCTTACATCAACCTGGTGTGCGGTGGTGAACGGAGATATATCCTATCAACACCCTCTCTAGGCAGTTACAGCATGGCACTCATCGACCAAGGTTCACAGATCGCTAACGAAACTCACTTTTCTCGTTTTTGCCTTGTGATTCATTTTCGAGACCCACCAGCAGCCACAGAGAGGCTAGTATTCTAGACAGATAGCATTGCTGACAAAGACCAGGGAGACTGGAATGGCCATTTCTGGTTCATTAGCCGTCACCAGCAAGGTAAACAGCCTTTGGCTCAATGTCGAGAGCGTTAGACGTAGGTTCGAGCTTTGACTGATGACGGCCAATGAGCCAGAAATGGCCATTCCACTCGTCCTTGGCTGTGACGGCAATGCTATCTGTCCAGTAACAGCATGCCCCGTAGTGTATTCTCAGTCCAAATACTTTTCTGGTCGAGGATTCTGATGACTTACATAAATCTCTCCTCGGACTAAGGATACCGCACTTATCTACTCAACCTCGGAAA
Organism: Ligula intestinalis; assembly: GCA_036362985.1. Lineage (NCBI taxonomy): Eukaryota > Metazoa > Platyhelminthes > Cestoda > Diphyllobothriidea > Diphyllobothriidae > Ligula > Ligula intestinalis. Next base: position 16,629,569 of record JAYGXS010000008.1, read on the forward strand.
ATGAATAATCGGTCAGGTCAAGCCTATGACAAGGAATGTTTAGGTTAGACAGAGCTAAATTACGGGAGTGAAAATGCTATCTTATCTGAGGTTGAGGTCGTTAATGCGAAGAATTTTTTTCCAGCTTGAACATTTGCATATACCTATCAAACTAAATGATCGACACAAATTACGCATCTTCATTAAAATCTGCTTTATGCAGGTAATTTAAACGACGATGAAAGGAGGCATGCATAGATTTGTTTGTACTGCTGCCACAACGGACACACTGACAGCATGCATACTGTGCTGTATTTATAGACTGTATATCTCTCGTAGAATGCTGCTGCGCAAAAGTTAACCACCAGATGGGCACACATTGGTGTTTTGGGAAGTTTACATTAATGGACTGGCTTTCCCTCTAGTTTTGAAGATTTATACTTTTTTGAGCTAGCTGACCTGAACTGTCTTCCGCGGGAAATTCAGCAAAGCGCAATGGCCTAGGTGCGGCTAAGGATATCGCAATTATCTACTCACTCTCGGGCAATAAATAATTGGTCAGTTCAAGACTGCAAATAAATCTGCGTGGTTCAGGCAGATATAGAGCATGGGAGCAAAGGTGTCTTCTGGTGTGAATGTGAGTGTCGAAAATTCAAGGAAACTCATTTTAGTGTAAACTTTTTGCATATACATATTAAGCAGAACGCTAGATATAATTACGTGCCTTCAACGAAATCTGATTTTTCTAGGCAGTTTGAAAGATGAGTGTTGTTTAATATAAAGAGGAGACATTTCTCTGTTTGTTTATACGATTGCCGCAATTTTAGACAGTGATAAAGCATGAAAGTGAATGTGCCTTCTAATTTGAATGCGAGACCGTAAATTCAAAGCATTTCCTTCTAATGTGAGCTTTTCGCATAAACAGTATGTGACTGCCCTTATGCAATGCCGTGTTCGAAATTTAACTTAGTAGTTAAGCGGTCAGTTGGTCTTCTTATTCTGATTTCTTAAACAAAGTTGAGGCTGAGAAAACGGACGAATTAGGAACGCTGCTTGTACAGTCTTGTTTATTTGAAGAAAACAGGCAGAATTTTGGCGAAATTGGAGGTTGCTGAATATCCGATCTATTTCCTATGCCATTAACTAGCACAGAACAAAACTTCATAGTTTGTGTGCTATGCATTAATAAAAGCAAACAGGGTTTCAAAGAAATCCCTCTGGAAATGAAAAGTATGATGATAATAATCGGAAATCAGATGAAGGCAAATGTGAGGAATCTCAGTGCTACACTAAACAAGAAAGGGATTCAGTTTGAAAAATTATTTTTGTTTAAAACGCAATACGTTTATTTTTAGGATTTTTTTCTACCATACCAAGAATCAGAACCGTGAATAAATACCCGTGGATTCCACTGCATAGATGCACATACACAAAATACCTCCTTAAATTTGAAGCATGTGGTATGAAACTCCCTTGTGTGATGCACTTTTTGTCAAAGACTAAGTAAGAAGCGAGACGGGCATTAGATTATCTGTTTTTGTACAACCTGAGTATATTTTTGGCCACTATACTATACAGTTGCAATCTGAGAACGAGGCCTTAAGGTAAACAAATATGGCAAAAAGTGTTCCAATATAAAGCGAAGAGCAAGTTCTTTCATTTTAACAGACTTTTTACCCCTAGCTTCGGGAAGTCAAAAAACATTCAAAATTCACCATTTTTTTCTTTGGCTGTAATCTTTGAAAGGGGTAATACATGCGGAGATCCGCCAGTGAAGTACCTAACTGTAGCGCGTTAAGGCGATATTACGTATTGTAAGAAGGCTCTCAGAAGATGTTATGCTACATTTCTTCCGTTCTACTTCTTGCTGGCGAGGCGAGGAAATAATTGTTCGTTAAAATACCTGCCAATCGTATTAGGTTAAACACTAGTCAAGCTCCTAAGGTTACTGTTGTCCAAAGGCTAGTGATTAGAGAAGAAGTCGACAAGTTATTTGTAGTCGTGAAATTCATTGAGTAAATGTCCAAAATTACTTTAAATTTTTACTAACCGTCCAAGCTGCTATGTGAGTAGATCTTGATATCAAATTATTCCGCGTCAAAGACCTCGTTTAAGGCTCTGTACCAAAAACCCGGGGTAGGCAACCGGAAATTAAGGAAAATAATTAACTAGTCTAAAACTTTAGAATGGTTTATCTATCTATCATTTGCATGGCAGGAGGACAAACAAACCTATCCTCCTACCTTATTTTTGTAGGATACGGTACAGACACTGTCACTCATGGCCTGGTGATTCCGAAAGAAGTCAAACAGTTATTTTTGTGGAGAACTGCCAAATCACGTTGGAATGCAATCGAAGAAAAGCGCCCACATCCCTAACGTTTATGCAGCGGAGAATTATTATCAGAAAGGATGGCGGAAAAAAATTTTATCCTCTTCTGTTAGTTCGCGGAGAGCTTACATTTTTTAGTTCATGCCGGTCACAGGGAAACAAAAATATCGTCCAGTTTAGTCTGCAAAAGCTTGATTATTTTAAAGGCAACTTTAAATTATGAAGGCAAAGTCCCCTATTGTCCGTTTTGTGACGCCTTTATAGGTTAACAAAACTGGCTGGCTTATCTTTGATGTTGGTGCACCATATACCCCCGACAACAATTGTTAAATTCCACATGTAAAGTCTGCCTTTTAATTGAATGCCAATCTACAGTCAGATATGACTTTGATAAGTCCGTCAGCAACTTAGGTAAACACCCACAAATGTTCGAATGCTAGACAGCACTGGGTAGAGTGATTGCGTATGTGTTTGTCGAGAGTGTGTTAGTACTGTGTGTTAGCATATCCGCAAAAATGATTAGTTTCATGCAAGTTTTATAATTATTCAATTTTAATGGTACATAGGCGCTCACCGATCGGTTGGGGTCTTAGTTGGTGCGGTGATGGCTTGAGACTTTGCGTTCGACTCATTACTTGCCACGATTTCCTTCTCCGTGTCAGATGCGGGCCTGGTAATGGCATGTCAATTATGCTCGCTGTCGTCAGAATCATGGGTGTCCCGGCTTCTCCCACGTCACTGATCCCCCTGCTCAGGCAATGCCTCAGTACGCAGTATGGGAATGCCAAATCATTGCGCTTGTTGATGGACTTGGTGCCTGAGAACCATGACTCAAGCAGCTCATGGCTCACGCGGCTGTCACCTCTTGCGAGGATTTCAGCCTCGTTTAATTTGAAAATATGGCTGGGTCTCGTCGAATGAGCTGCAACCTGTGAGCAAGCATCTTCTTCCTCATCACTGCTGTGTGCTCGGCTATTGGCGTTCGGAGTAATCTCCCTGTTTCTCCGACGTATTTGCCTTGTCCACAACTACACCAGATCTAGTAAACTACCCCATCAGTTTCCTGCCGTGACAATGGGTCTTTCCTCCTATGATCGCTATGAACTATAAATACCGTGTAATCAGTGCGTGTATCACCTCAATCTGCGCATGTCTCACAGTATCTAACGGTTACCTATGATTAAGGATTCCTGACAGAATCCGAAACTTCAGATTAATAAAATTCTTGTTCCAGTGATCGCATCTTTTCCTTTTGAACTGCTTCCTGGAACTTGAATATTCGTTTCTATCAGGAAAACCTCCATTGACATCAAATTGATTGTTCTAGAGGGGTTAATCGATTTTGGCCAAATCTTCAGGTTAAGCATTAATCACATGCCTAAGAGCATATCTTAACTCACACGCGAAAGAGGATCATCAGCGTTACCGTGAAAACCAGACGCTGCCGCATGACCTTCGGTTAAAAGGAGGTTTTTTTGTCGCGGGTGGAAATCTTCAAAGGCAGGAATATTTGAACGTGGTTAGGGTTTTCAGAGAGTATATCTTTGTGCACGCAGGTAAGACTACTTTAATATATACCGGTCTAGATGAGTAAATTTAAAATTAGATCAATCAATAGTTTTATCCATGGTGATATAAATAAGCAAGTCGCGCCTAACGAAGCCATTCAGGTTGTCTGCTGGACACCAATCAAATGCTCTAAGGGCCTTATGCCGAGGAATGCTAGCAACAGCCGATGCGGTGGCTATATGACTAGCGAATCCAATGGTGAGTTGGCAGAAGAAACTTCTGCAAGTACTAGCACGTCTGTGGCTGACGTCAGCGCCAGATGGATATCAAATGAGGTTTAAGCATAATCCAGCTCTGCTATTTCAGTATCCTTGCAATGATACCGGCCGATGATGGAATGCCAAAACCTTCAGTCTCGATTCGTATATTTACGGACCCAAACCGTTCCTTGCTATCCTTGCCGGAATAAAGAGCCGGTGTCTTTACATGTTTTTTTTGCCATTACAAGAAGGCGCAAAAAACATCCAGTTTAACAAATTGTTTGGTAAATTTTACTGCAACTTCAATCGGAGTTTGCCTAGGGGTTAACATTTAGGTCATTTTTTTCTAAACTCGGAAACTATAAAGTATAGCACATAGAAACTGCACTAAAATGAGCCTTAACATTAGGCAACACGTCTAAACAAATAAGACGGCCTCTGCTATATGGGGATTCCTGGGATGATTAGGTATGTGCGATGAGATCAAGCAGAACGCAACGATCGCAGAATATTAGCTTGCCGGTTCGGGCTTTGCACGAACCAATCACTGCAAACAGGTGCATATAAGTAAAGGCCGCAAAGGCTACTGTGCGAAGAGCACATTAAATCTTGGCCTTGGATCAGTGGAGGAGATCTTAAACTCTCCATTGACCCAACCTTTTTTGAAGACAGCGTAGTTGGGAGACTAAGGGATATATCCAAGACCTCAATCTCATCCTTCAGTATCTTGTATGCGCAATCCATTTAAACACCGTGAACGCATCAGTTTTCTGTGGAGCGAGCGAATTTTGCTCTTACAGGCCACAGTGGATTGTGTGCAGGTGACAGCCAACATAGTTTTCTTTAAAGGCATTAACTATACGCGGACAATACTTCATACTACCAGCAAACAGCGTTTTCTTTAAGCCCACATAACTGTGATAATTAGAATAACGCACTTGACCAAATTGTAAAAAAACGGCGGTCTTGGTGAGATTCAAACCAAAACCACCAAGATAAAGGCTTATCTGCAACCAACACTGTAGCAAACTGAATTGCAAGGCTCCCACTGGAATCCGTAAATTTAATCAAAATTGAGCTTTGCAGCTCAGTTGTATTGGTCTGAGCTTTCGGGCTCCTGCAGACGGTAAAACAGCAACAAATGGGGTGAACACGCCACAAGTAGCCGCCCCATTTGTTGCTATCTCTCATATCTGACGATGAACTCCTGCAGGAGCCTGAAAGTTCAGACGAACCTTCTTATTCTCAAGTGAATTTTTTGGATTAATCAACTCCTCACTTCAAATAAGAATAAATGTCTCACTGTGAATAATACGCTTTATAACCGACGCTCTAGTTAACCGAGCTACCGGGCCCCACCGGGAGCCGTGAGTTTAACCACAATCGGGCCTATTTACCGATCCGGTCTACTGCAACGTTTAAAGTTGCAGCTGTACGTGTTGGCCTAGGGCTGATCGATTTTTCTCCGGACGCTGTTTGGCCATGCGTGTGAATCTAGGCTTGGCGTGATGGCAGTTGATGTTCTGTTTCGTACCCATGGTAGAGGATGCTGGTAATCCTGTCCCTATTCCGGTGCCGTCTTCGTCTGCAAATCATGATTCAGTTTGACCTTGTCTTGTCCATTACTTAGGTAATGTCGTAGGACTTTGTAGGCCGCAGGGTGGTACAGATGCCTGTTGAAATAGTTGACGTCTGAGTACCATGCCTCAAGCGTCGATCTTTCAGCATTTGAGGCTCCTCCACCTACAATGGTCATTCCGGGAATATCGAAGTTTTGGCCAGTCTCTCCGATATGTGTTGCAATCTGTGTGTTAGCATCCAGTCTCCGAGCCACCACTTTGTGTTCCTGTAGGCGGGTCTGCAATTTGCGCCCCTTTTCTTCAACGTTATTACAGCCTTCAATGTTGCAACGTATTTTCTAGACGATTGCGGAGGTTTCAGTAGGGGGCAGTTCGTCTTTGGGTTGCATCACTTGGCGACGTATTGTCACCTGAGGTCGATGTGCTATGCCTACTCCAGCAGGTTGTAACCGTCGAGAGACTCCTTTGGAGACTCCTTTTATGCAGTAAATGGCCCTCCGGACTTTGGGTTGCTCTTTTGCTGCCCGTCGTCTGTTTAATTGGCGCGTGCTTTGGTTAATAAAAGAATGTGGGTACCTATTAGCTAGAAAGTGGTCATGTAAGTATTGTTATTCCACTCTTTTGTCAACTTGTTTAATGCAATGTTTTCAACCCTTTGGAAAAGTGTACGAACGCAGCTAAGTTTGTGTGACAGAGGGTGATTGCTGTTGAAGTTGAGTATTTTTCGTGCTGATGGCTTTTCTAAATACTGTGGTTTGGAGCAGTTCAGTTGAATAACGGCGCACCAGGATATCGACGAATGGTAGTTGGTTATTTCTTTTCGTTTCCATCGTAAATTGCATATTTGGGTCAACCGAGTTTAGTAATTCTTTGAGGGGTTCAATATCGGATGTTTTGACAATGACGAAAGTCCTATCCACATTAAGAGCCCAAAACTTTGGTTGATACTTGATGAAGACGAAGTGTTCAATCCGTTGGAGGACCACTTCAGCAATCAGGCCTGAGAGGGAGGAGCCCATTGGGGTGCCTTTAATTTGTTCATACCTTTGTCCTCCAAATGTGAAGTAGGTTTTAAGGTATAACTATAGTAATTTGAGCAGATGTTCAGACTTCAGGGGCTTGTCCCTCTTATGGTAGTGTTCAATTAGAAGTTCTCTGACAACATCAATTGCCAGTTGCTGCAACACATATTGGGGAGAGTGGCCTTAGATATTCAATAAACGAATATCGTAGGCCGAAGAGCCTCAAAAGCTGAAAGATTGACGCTTTAGGCATTGTACTCAGACGCCAACTCTTTCAACAGGCATCTGGACCACCATGTGGCCTACAAAGACCTACGACATTACGTAAGTAAAGTACAGAACACGGTCAAACGGAAACATGATTTACAGATGGCACTGTGAAAAAACCACCGGAATGAGGGCAGGATTACCAGCATCCTCTTCTGTGGGGACGACACAGAACCCTAACTGCTTGCACGCCAAGCCTAAATCCACACGCGTGGCCATACAGCTACCGGAAAAAATTGATCAGCCCAAGGCCAAAACGCATAGCCGCAACTTTAAAGATCCTGATCGATAAAGTCAGTATTGGCTTCGACAAAGGACAGCTGGTCGAAACGTCAGCACATAAAAAAATTTATTCTGGTGATCAGAAGATGACCTCTTAGTTTTGTTTGAATGTGCTAAGGTCACCTTTTGCAAGGATCCCATATGTGAATGTTTGATTGGGTGGTGCGACACTTGGATTTTGTCACGACCGGTGTAAAGGTCCGAAGTGACCATTCCAGTCTCCATTGTCTTTTTCTGCAATGTTTTCTCTCTAAACTGCTGGTTTGCTAGTAGCCCTTGTTGGATCCGGAGCCCCGCCGGGTGGGCATCAATCCCGGCGGTGAGGAGGAGAAGTCGGAGCAGCATGGTCGGGAGGGGCTGCTCTGTCATCAAAAATACAGATGGAGAGGAGAAGAGATGGATCGACCGTAGGGAGGTTTGGTGTAGTGGACCTTGGCCGCCGTGAGGGTGGGTAAGAACGCGATGGAGACTCGTCTGCTGTGGTTCCCGCCTAAACTGCTAGCTGCTGGTGGGGCTCAAGAATGAGCCCTATAGCAGAGCGGGACAAGTGAGTTCCGTTAGCAATCGGTGAACATTCTTCAACGAAAAGTGCAATCGTTTGTCGGCAACGATGGCCGCTGTTCCTTCTGGTCCTATCGCTGTCATTGTCCTCTCGATATCGCCTCATCGCAAATGTCCCTAATAGTCAAAATCTCCACAACGCTCAGCGCTGCCATTTCCACCAGTACTTACCCGCTATTATGCAATCACCTCTCAACCTTAAAGGAATCATTTTTCAGCACTCCACTGATACTTTGTATTGTTATATTTTCCTTTTTGCTATTCAACCATTTAGTGACTATAAAGTTTTCGCCCGCTACAAACCCGCTTTCGTACTCTACCATATATGCATGCTTGATGTAGTGCTTGACGTCGCTGCCTAGTGTTCGATAGCTAGAGAACTATCCAGGCGATTTATTCGGTCGTCTGTGTTATCTCCTGCGACCACGACCGCTACAAAATGTTCGCTTAGTTGACCTCCATGTAGTTAAACGTGGAAGCATTTTCGAAAGTTCAAACCCATGGACTCTTTCTCCGGGTGTTCAACCAATTCCGCAGATCTTTTTAACAAGTCCTCACCTTTAGTTCAGATTATTTGAGGGGAATGTAGGTGCGTACCTTTAAACATATGTGCATGCTTGTTATGATCTCAGAAAATAGTGTACCAGTTTATTGGTGATGCCAAATGACACGAGCCAATGTGTCTTACATGCTCCCAAAAGGATTCAAAAGTTGACGAGTTGAACGCAAGTGTGGTCAGAGTGGCCCAGTAGGCAGTCGCATAATAATTTATGTTGTTAATGTGGCCAAAAGCTGCGAAATTGCTGTCTACGTTACGTCTTGTGCGAGCCACCGAGGAAGAACACGGCAAGACGTAGACAAGGCAGACATCCTTGTACAAACCTAGTACATCATACTTAAGAAAGCGAACGCATGCAAGATTGGACCAATGAGATTGTGGCCTCAAGTTAGGCGCGGCTTCATTGACTTTGTGAATAATGCAGTTTGCATGTTAGAGTCTTGAGCTTGGCCTCAGCCGTGCGCGTCGTCACGTGCACTTTGTGTGGGCGGACTGGTGGTCTGCCGTGCGAATGACTCGTCAGGGTGGTTTGCAGTTAAGCCGGGCCCTGACAATATATGCGTGGGGAACTGCAGAACATATTAACTACAGTAGAAGCCTTTGGTTTAATGGTTAGTGCATAAAATGAATGATCAAACGAGCACCTTTCCTAGCATCAGATTTTGGAAACTTGGAGTTGGGAATGCCTGGCTGACGATGGCTAAGGAACTAGAAATGGTCATTCAACTCTCTTCTTTGTTTCACCGAAATCTTATTTCTTCGTTCTGCTTATGCGTATCCGAGGGACCGCACTTTCTGAAAACTCAGATATTTTACAAAAATAATCGTTTCACATTAGCTTTATGCCTTTGCAACTGGCCGTTAAAGTAGATAATATTATAATTATTAATATCTGCAAGTTCATATGCCTGTCTGGAAAACAAGATTGCTTGCTCTTAATGACCCCTTTCTCAGGTGGATTCTTTTCAAGAATTCCTAAGTACAAATAGGCATTTTTCCATATCACCGTAAACAGTATAAACTGGAAAAATTTGGATGCAGGCTTGAACACCTGTTGGATTAATTTTTTAAATGACACAGTGGTCGATACGTTCTTCATCTACATTTTCTCACAAAAACGCCTAATGTCTGTAATTGTAAAAAGTCCTACAAACCCAAAAGGCTGCGGGAAAAGATTTCCTGTCTGAAGGCCGCATTCCACCATAGACTAGGAAACTAGAAATTATCTTGAACAAAGATCGCCAGATAAGGGAAAAACAGAAACAAAAGTAGACGTAGGAGGAACAGGAGCGGATATAAAAGTGGGGAGGGGAGGGATGAGCAGTGTCTGTGGGGGGAAGGAGGAAGGAGGATGGTGGGACTTGGATAGGAGGGTGAGCCTGGGCAGAGTGATGAGGAACAGAAAAATAGAGGAATGGTTGGAAGTTGATGGTTTTGTGGTAGCCCTTTGCCAAAATTGCACGCATTTACAACTTCGCCATATTTTCACTTGCACATAACTGTCTAGACAAACTCTTGCCATTAGGCAGTTCTGTAACTTGCATTTAGAACCTTTTATTTAAGTTAGCGTACAACCACTTCCCGCTACACTTTAACTCGTTTATTTGTTGATTCAATAGCGGACATTTTCTACCTATTGGTCTTCTTCACTAAATGGGGTATGTAGTCGTTTTCGCATATTTAGGGTGTCTGACGCGATTTGGTTTGACGTGTTCTTAGCGTGGGATCGCATCATCGATTGCCTTACTCAGCTAAAGTGGTGACCTCGTATTTGGACAGCGACCATCTGTTCATCACGCGTACATAGCGCGTTAACTTCACGCGTCTCCAAGCCAGTCAACAACCAATCAAATACATTAACATTCGCTGCGCGCATTTTCTGACGCATACCTGTCACAAATATGCCGAAAGAGGACTCAGTATGCACCATCGCGCTGATGCTCCCTGAGTACTGGCCAAATGCGCCAGAATTATACTTCCTTCGCATCTAGTCAAGTTTTTACTCTGCAAACATTACCAAGGTAGTTACAAAATTCCACAGGCTGATTCAGGCGTTGCCACTGCAAGTGTTTTCTCAAGTGCAGTCAACAATTAAAGATCTATCTGTGAAAGCGCCATATACTGAACTAAAGGTAGCCCTCCTGCGTCTGCACACAGCATCTGATCGCCAGAGATACAATCAACTCATCGGAGAAGAATCGTTAGGCCATAGAAAACCCAGCGGATTGCTGAGAAGATTAAAAACCCATTGGGGCGAGCTTCAGATAGAAGACAAGATTTTTAAAGAAATCTTTTTAGAGCGTCTACCAGCAGATATCCAGATAATCCTGGTTTCCAGCTCCGAGGATCTGAGCGTCTCAAAGCTTTCCGAGATGGCTGATAGAATGATGGAAGTGCAGAGATTCCAGCCATCATCTATATCGAGAATTTCAACTGCCCCAGCACACAGTGTGAACGAGCAACTTGTGAAACAAATGGCGGCCATGGCAGAAGATATGGCCTCTCTAAAAATCAAAGTTTCCTGCCTCGCCGCTCGCCAGTCTTACAGTCCCCGCCGTGGTCGCTCTGGTTCAAGACCTCTTCCCGATAGCCTGTGTCATTATCATGCCAGCTTTGGCTCGAAAGCATACAGATGTGTATTCCCTTGTTATTTCAAGCCAACACAGGTAAACCAGTCTTCCAGAGAATAGAGGCGACCGCCTTCTCTGGTTCTGCAGGCTTAGGTCGCACTTTCTATGTCTATGACACCTAGACACGCAGACGATTCCTCGTCGATACAAGGGCTCAGGTGAGCGTCATAACACCAAGTCCAGCCGACTGCCGCTGTCCCAACTCTGGCCTTCATCTCCAAGCTGTTAACTCTTCATCTATTTCCACATTTGGCAGCCTATCCCTGACCCTGAACATTGGCAAGCGAAGATCTTTCTCCTGGATTTTTGTGATAGCCGATGTCCCTGAAACTATTCTTGGCACCGACTTCCTTGCCAAGTTTGACCTCCTGGTGGATTGCTGCCGTTCCCGACTTCTTGATCGCTCGACCGGTCTGCGTGTTCGCGAAAAGACTCCCTTCACGACTCCCAGCAATCTATCTGTACTAGACACAGATATTGCTTGTGCTTATCGGGAGCTTTTTCTCCAGCATCCGAACATTACTAATCCGCAGTTTCGCAGCGGCGAGGTTCAACACGGTGTCGTTCATCACATCCGAACATCTGGTCCCCCTGCTTTCGTTCGGCCGAGAAGACAGGCACCTGCCCGCCTGCAGGTCGCTAAGGCAGAGATCGAACATATGTGCAGCTGGGCATCATACAACCTTCTGAAAGCCCCTGGGCATCACCTCTGCATATGGTGCCCAAGGCAAAATTGGGCCATTGGCAACCCTGTGGCGATTACCAAGCCATCAACAACGCAACGGTGCCCAACCGCTATCCCGTCTCCCATCTTCAGGACTTTGCCGGAACCCTTTTTGGAAAAGAAGTTTTCTCTAAGATTGACTTGGTGCGTGCCTTTCATCAAATCCCGGTCACTCCCGAGGATGTCCCAAAGATGGCCATCACTACATCTTTTGGTCTGTTCGAGTTCGTCCGCATGCCGTTCGGTGTTCGCAATGCTGCCCAAACGTTCCAGAGGTTCATCGACCAGGTACAACTTAGCCTGCCAATGGTGTACAAATATATAGATGACCTCTTGGTGGCTAGTCGGAGTAGGGATGAGCACAAGGATCACCTAGCCCTGGTTTTTGATCGTCTCGACAAGTTTGGTGTCATCATCAATCCCTTCAAGTGCGTTTTTGGTGTGCCTACACTCGAATTCCTTGGCCATCATGTTGACTCCCAGGGCTGGAGTCCTCTGTCCTCCAAGGTGGACGCAATTCGTGATTTCGCTCCACCCAACTCAAGCGTCAGGTGAAAAGATTCATAGGCGTGGTCAATTATGATCGCTGGTTCCTCCCGAACTGTGCCGACCTCATTCTGCCGCTCACCAATCTGCTGTCTGGTCCCAAAGGTCCACTTGAACTTACTGGAGAAGCATTGACCGCTTTTGAAAGGATCAAGACTGCCCTGGCCGACGCCACCCTGCTAATGCATCCCGCTCCCGAGGCTCAGCTGTCCTTGATGTAAGAAGCTTCGACAGTAGCCGCGGGGGCAGTCCTGCAACAACGCCTGCCTGTTTCGACTCAACCGTTGGCTTTCTTCTCAGTTTCAGTTTTTTTTTTCAGTTTATTTGGTGACGATAAATACAATTCCTGTGAAAACCTTATCTAGTACATGTACAAGCACCTATAAAAATTTACCACTGTTAACATAGTATTGGCAAGCAGTGAGTAGCATTGTTTTTTACAATAAATGTTTGATTTTTAGAGTTCAGATTTGGAGAGAGGAGAGGGGACGCATGTAATTATGCAAGCGTTGTTGGTACATCTGAAAGGAACTGGCCTTCACGACTGACTATGGAAGGTTGCTCCACTGTTCTATGACACTTTGCGTGAAGAATTCAGAGCGGAGGTTTAGCTTGGACATCTTCATGCGCAGCTTCATTGTGTGCCCACGAAGATGAGGCGAGAGGTGCCACTGAAACACGTCTTCAAAGCGTAATCCTTTCTCAAGACCGTTTATTATCTTGTTTACTAGGATAAGATCCCCTCTTTGCTGCCTGTAATGCAGAGGGAATAAATTTAGGCATGCCAGTCTATCTATGTAAGTGTGGTTCTTTAGACCCTTACTAGCTTTGTTGTTCGACACTGGACTTTCTCCAGACATGCTGTGTCCTTTGCTAGCCATGGCCGCCACGCCTGTATGCCATACTCTAGCTGTTGTCGAACAAATGTGCCGTACACTCTGCCAAAGAGATCTTCATCGAAGGCTAGAAACGCCCTTTTGATAGCGTGCAGCACTCCCGTGGCTTTATTTGCAGCTTTGACAGATTGTAATGAGGGCTTCAGATTACTCCGTATCCAAATGCCGAGGTCTTTTTGCGTAGATGCTACGGGAATTTGGATGTTTTTCAGGTGATGTGTCCTGCTGCTCTGGGGGATAGGGTAGTTTGTTGTACGCAGGTGGAGGACGGCAGACTTTTGCACATTGAAATCCAGCAGCCATCTCTCGGACCACGTCTGCAGTTTGCAAAGATTATTTTGCAGAGCGTCTCAGTCGCTTGGGCGCTTAAGAACCTGCCAGAGCTTAACACCATCGGCGAACATGATTTTACCGCAGTTCAGTTCTTGAAGGCTGTCATTTACATAGAGAATGAAGAGTAGAGGACCGAGAACAGAGCCTTGAGGAATCCCACTAACTACGTTATTCCAGTCCAATTTATCCTCCCCGATGCAAATGCGTTGTTTTCGACCGATTAAAAATGACCTGATCCAGTCCAAAATTTTCCCATTGATGCCAAGAACGCTCAGTTTATGTAAAAGGCGTTGATAGGGTACGCTGTCAAAGGCTTTGCGGAAATCGATGTACACTTCGTCCACTTCGAAGCCCTCTTCTAAAGCACTAGTCCAGGCCTCAATTGAAGTAAGTAAATTTGAAAGTCAGGAGCGCCCTCACCGAAAGCCATGTTGGAAATTTTGTATGATGTCACTTTCATCGCAAAATCTTAGTATGGCCTGCTTGACAAGGACCTCCATCATTTTGCAGGAAAGGCAACTCAAGCTTATGGGCCGAAAGCGGTTTGCAGACATCTTGCTACCTCCCTTATATAACGGTACGATTTTTGCCGTCTTCCACTGCAAAGGCAAGTCCCCTGTTCTCATGGAAAGCTTGAACAGAATTGACAGAGGCACTGATAGCCCGGTTGACAGTTCTTTAAGTATCAGTCCAGGGATCTCATCCGGTCCAGGAGACTTTTCTAGTTTGACGTGACTGAGGACACGTCTTACGTCTGCGACAGAAAAGGAAACAGTTTCAATAACGGCTGAACCTTCGTCCACTTCTACTCCCGAATTGTCGTCTGGGGATTCCATCATAAACGTCGATTTGAAAAACTCTGACAGTAACTCTACTTTTCGTGGTCCTTCCGTTACTGCGTTCCCGAGGTTATCCCTTGAGCTGCAATGTCGTCTCGGTGCTTCCTTTGACTGCGGATGTATCCATAAAACTTCTTTGAACATATTGTGGCTTGTGTTGTAAGTTGACGCTCAAAGGCAGTTCTCGAATTTCGTATTTCCTTATGGCATATGTTTGGTTGTGCTTTATATTCAGCAATTGATGTTGAATCTTGAAGATGCTCGTACTTTTTCCGCAACTTTTGTTTCTTTTTCATGGCCCTTTTTATCGGCTGGTTTATATATGCAGGTCTGGCACATGGTCTTATTACTTTCATTGGGTGATGGACTTCAAGTAAGCGCTCTACAGTCACTTGGATATGCTGCCATAATTCATTTTTATCGTTCGTATTGGATAAACAGTTTTCTGCGGAAGCGGTACGTCTTATTTCTTCAAAATCGGCTTTCCAAATATTTCTGCGCCTATTTATTTGCGATTTTGAAAACAGTAGGTAACACATGCAGGTAAAAGCAACGTGGTCGCTTAACCCAAGTGGCGGTTGTGAGTTCACTTCCCTTATGATCCCCTCTTTACTAAAAACGAGATCTAGAGAGTTTGATCGCTGGCCTTCTCACAGTCGGGTTGTGAAGTCTGTGTTGAATGAGATATTCGTCCAAAGAAAATTGAAGTAGTTGATAATTTAAAGGTGCTGCTGTGGCCTTTACTCCAGGCCTCATCCAATCGATGCCAGGAGCGTTGAAATCACCCAGGAGTAATAGGTTTTCCTGTTTACAGATAACTGTGAATGAACTTAGCAGTTCTACGTCGTAACTTTCGCTGGAGCCGGGAGGCCGATAAACAATGCATATATTGAGCGCCAGATGTTGCTAATCTTAATTTTGCATGAAATTATTTCATAGGGCTATGTCTGCGATTTCCCTCTGACAACAGGAAATTTCATTGGCTACATAAAGTTCCACTCCCCCACCCCTATGTTGAGATCTGTCGCAGCGGAACAGTTGAAAGCCTTCAATGCTGACTTCGCTGATCCCTATTGCTTCGGTCAGCCAAGTCTCTGTTAATGCAATTTTATGCGGTTTCTGCTCAGATACTATTGTTTTGAGTTCGTCAAGTTTATTGAAGAGACTCTGACAATTGGTATAATAGATATCGAGGCAGCGGCCACTATTGCTTGTGGTATCTTCTAGGACCGACCGGTTGACCATGGTTAAGTTTTCCGCCTGACTACTTCCGGCCAAAGAAAATTTCGTTCAATGTGGACTTTTTCTCCTCCTCTTATTTGTAGGCCGGTTTCGCCTTTGTTCTTTCGGTCGTTTAGATCGTTTTTCAAAAGTTGCGTTTTCCTGCGTTCCTTTGGTTCATATTCCGGCTGAAAGAAAACTCCAGCATGCATGGTTCGCAGAGACGACTTTCCTTCCAACATAAGCTGTGCCTGCGCTTCGATGTCCCAAATGACCTTTAATGGTCGTGGCCGAGAGCTTGAACCATTCGGCGGCTGATCCTTGCCTATTCTAAATGTTTTGAGAATTTTTACGGACTCTGTGCCCCTTAGCAGTGATTTAGCGCGCTGCCGAACGAGACCTCGATCGTGCACCACCTTATCCCCAGCAACTGTAGCCGTTGCTTCTGGTGCACCCTGTACCACTATATTTTGTTTACGATTGGCTCGAGCTTAGTCCGTGGTCAAATCGCACTGAAGCAGAGTAGCAGCAAGGGTTTCGAAGTCCAGATATGTGAAAGATTCTTTGGGCATTTTGCTAGTAGCATTTTCTTCTAAGTTACCATTCGCCCTTTTGGTCCAATTCAACTTCCTTTTCTTCAGAAGTCTGCTCTTGGAGTGGTTGTCTTGCTTTTTGTTCACATGGCGTGCTCCAAGTTCTGTCTCGCGATAAAACAGAGGGTTTTGGTTGGTCCTAAGCAGGCCGTTTTGCATCCGCCTTCTGCTGGCGTATGCACCTGTGTTTGACCCTGCTGGACTCGTGGTTTCCTGGTTTATTAACCACTGACCTGTCCTCTGCATGCGCCGCATCCGGTGGTGTTATCTGATTGTGCTTTATGAGCACTGCTAGTATCTCCGCGTAAAATTCAAGGCTTCCCTCTAAACGCATTGCGCGCGTGGCTAGGTTAAGACATCCATCGCAATCTGCACGCGCAGGCTTATTTGGCTGGGTGGTGTTCGGTTAAAATAGGGTTGGTGAAAGAAGATGCGTTTTTGCATAGTGGGTGGTCTGGGATTTCGTACGCGTTATTGAAAGCGCTTCGGCTATTTCTGGGAGTACCTTGTCAAAAGTTGTAAGAGGCGGCTTACATAAGCAAACCTGATTCCACCCGTTAGAGTATATCTTAGCTACTTGGCCTTCAATGTGTGAGCTGGTGGTGAAGTCGTTAGATCGTCCGACATTATAAAATACGGTCCGGGGTTCAAATCCAGCCATCGACGAACATTTTTTTCACCTAGCAGAGATGGATCGTGCACGTTAGCGTTATCCATGCTATTGGAAACTATATTAGAGTGCATTAATTCAAAGTCTGCAATCAACCGGCTGTGCTATTATAGACAGCGAAAAGATTTACTTGTGCAATTAATTTCAACAGTCAAAATTGGTTATGTGAACGACTCAGCCTTTGTTGTAAGGAGTTCTTTGCACTGTAACAATCAGACTCAGAAGCAGCGATGTTGTTCTTAGGGGCGAGTGAACTTCCAGGTTTGTGCTGATCGTAAAGATAATTTCCACAGCGTGGTTTAATCCGTGGTCCAGTTAGATTGTGAAAGCGAAGGATTCGTCTCACTCAGATCGAATATTGCCAAAGGGCAGATGATACGCAGTTCCTTTGTCAGTTTTTATAGCCAGATGTGAGCGCAAAGAGCTTAAATTCGAAACCAATTTCAAATTTCCCCCATTTCTCGAAGAAACTCTTGCCCGGTGAGATGCGCTACAGCACTTTTGGCCGTGAACTCCTCGCCATCTATCTAGCAGTGAAGGATTTCCGCCATTAGCTCGAGAGCCGGGACTTCACCATCTTCACGGACCACAAACCACTTACCTTTGCTCTTCGGTCCCACTCCGATAAGTACAACCCCAGAGAGATTGGCCACCTAAACTACATCTCGCAGTTCAATATCGACATCCGCCATATGGGTGGCACGGAGAATGATTTGGCTGACTTGCTGTCGAGACCTTCCTTTTCTGCACTCCAACTCTCCAGGGAATCGACCTAAGTGCTATGGCCGCTGAGCAATCACGAGTCGGTTGTCTTGGCGACGAATCCGTTAGTGGTCTCCAGCTGGCAGACATTCCATTCACCACCGTTACTGGCACCATCCTCTGTGGCGCCTGGACTCCTTTCCATCGCCCTTTTATGCCGCCCTTGATGCGTCGAGCTGTGTTTAACGCTCTGCATGGACTTTCCCACCCTGGGATTCAAGCCTCACAGAAGCTCCTCGCGGAAAGGTTCGTCTAGCCCGGCATGAACAAGGATATCAAAGTTTGGGCCCAGTCATGCCCGAGTTGCCAACGGACCAAGGTCTACCGCCACAACAAGTCTCCGCCCGGCACCTTTCCTAGCCCCGACGCTCGCTTCAGTCATGTCCACCTCGATGTCGTAGGTCCTTTGCCTCCATCCAATGGTTTTACGCACCTGCTTACCTGTGTCAATCGCTACACTCGCTGGGCCGAAGCCATAACCTTGCCGAACATGAAAGCAGAGACTATTGTTAAGGCTTTCGTCAGTCGCTGGATCGCCGTTTTTGGTGCCCCATCCACGGTTACGACTGATCAAGGTGCCCAGTTCGAATCTGCACTGTTCCAGACCCTCCTCAACTTCCTCGGCTGCACGCGATTTCGGACGACGGCCTATCATCCAGCTGCCAACGGCATGGTGGAACGCTTCCACCGACAACTCAAAGCCACCCTGCGTGCCGCACAGAGCCCATCCGACTGGTCTGACAACTTGCACCTAGCACTTTTTGGCATTCGTTTGGCACTATAGTTGGATCTGGATTGCAGTACGGCCGAATTGGTGTTTGGCACTACACTGCGGCTACCAGGCAAGACGGTATCCCCAACCGCTTGTGGTGCTGATGAGAATCCTACCAATTTTGTGCATCGCCTGCGTCAATTCATGCGCTCACTTTCCCCGGTCCCGCCTCGAACTCCTCCGCCTGTGTCTTAAGTTGAAAAAAACTTGGAAAACTGCACCCATCTGTATGTTCGATGCGACCGAGTGCGCAGACCACTGGAGCCGCCATATAAAGGTCCGTTCCGATTTCTTTCACGCAACGACAAGACCTGCCGGATCATTCGCGGTGCGAAGGAGGACGTGGTCAGTGTCGATCGGGTCAAGGCTGCTGTCGTCGAGGTGCCGTCGGAATTGACTGATGGACAACATTGTGCTGACCCCTTACCCCATATTGCTCCACCTCCCATTGCCCCTGCTCTACCTTCTATATCCATTTCTACCCCTACCACTCCCGTTCCTAACGTTTCTAAAGCCACTGACATTCGCACTTCGCGTAGCAGCCGCCGAGTCCATTTTCCTGACCGGTTTATCATGCATGTTTTCTAATGCTGCATTAGCCTTCGGTTTCGCTGTGCGCTATCCTTCGATCAAGGCGGGGGTACTGTGGTAGCCCTTTGCCAAACTTGTACCCATTTACGTCTTAGCCCTATTTTCATTTGAAAATAACTTTCTAGAATAAATCTTGCCATAATGCAGTTCTGTAACTTGCATTTATAACCTTTTTTTAAGTTAGCGTGCAACCATTTCCTGCTATACTTTAACTCGTTTGTATGTTGATTCAATAGCGGACATTTTCTACACATTGATCTTTTTCACTAAACGAGGTACGTAGTCATTTTCACATATTCAGGGTATCTGACGCGGTTTGGCTTGACGTGCTTTTAGCGTGGAATCGCATCATCGATTACCTTTCTCCGCTAAAGTTTTACGAAACTGCTTCGGAGAGTAAGGAGAATGAGGTCGAGGCAGAAGAGGATCAGGCACAAATTGAGTAAATGGGAGGAGAATGAAGGGAGCTCGTAGGAGTGCGAAAGGGAGAATGCGCAGGATGTTGGTGGATGGGAAGGAGGTGGAGGAGGAATAGACTTAGAAAAGAACTAATAAACTACAGACGTTTGGAGCACTTCAGTAGTTTGTAGGTCTCCCACTAACCGCAGGCTGTAGGCTGCAGATAGTTTGTGTGACGTTGTACTTGGTTTAGGCAAAAGATCAGTAGTTCTTTTAAAATATTTTGCATATTTGCGCATACTTTTGATGTTTTCTCAAAATGCACACGTTCCTTTGATATTTTTGAACAAAGTAACACTTTTAAAGCCTTTTTAAATTTTTTTACCAAGTGGGCCTATCTTAACTTCATCCATCTTTCAATAAGAATGAGCTTCGAAGTCTGATTCGCCAATTCTGGAAAAGAAGATTTAAGACTCGGGAATTAAAGGAGATCTGGGATGCCGAGCTTAAATGTGCCATTCAGGTCAACTCATTATACTTCCTTTCTTTTATTTTTCGTTGTTTTCTGTTTCGCTGGTGACATCAACTTGAAAGACTAGCATTATTCCGGTCAACCATCAGAATTAGATAATAAAAACTTGTTTTCTACTCGTGAACCTAAATAGTCATCGAGCAGTCTGGTTTGGGGACAGAACTTGCAATCAGTCTCAACACAGTCTTTAAATACTTGCAGCAACTTGACTTTGTTCATAAAAAGTTCCATGAAGACTCACATGAGTTGACCGAAGCACAAGCCAATATACGCGACGAAATTTTCCCTCGGTTTTTGTAAAGCTCGTTGAGCAATCACTTGTGAGGGTGCATCGTGACGTCTGATGAGAAATGGGTTTACCCGATCAATAGTAACGAACGAAAGCAATGGGTTTCAAGAACTCAAGCTCCTCCACCAATCCCAGATCACGATTGGTTCGGCAACAGAGTGCTCCTGTGTGTTTGGCGGCATTTCGAAGGTTTGCTTCATTTTGGATTTGTTCTAAATGGCCATGCCTGCAACTCTGACTTTTACAACTAAAAAGTGGGCCGTGTTTAGAAGAAGCATGAAGGGACTATCCGGTAGTGGTTCCGCCTAAATCTTGCCCCAAATCTACTATTACCGATGCAGAGTTAGGAACTAACTTCAATAACCACACCTAGTAACGGGTAAAGACAATTTCAAGACGACCGAAAGCAGCCACGAGTGGGGTGGCCGAGAAGACGAAACATGACTTGCACGTGATTATGAGCTTGACTCGGATTTCATTCGCGTGAAGGTATCCTCAAGGCCACATCAAAAAGGAGCAATTGCAGACTAAATAGCCGACGAAAGATAGGCAGGTGAATCAGAAGTGCAGAGATGGGGCACGAATTCAACTTTGACGCAGTCGAAATTGTGAGCCGAGGTGATGATCACAGAACAAGGCAGATTAAATAGGCCTGGATGACGACCGAATGTTCAGTCAACTGCCACATAAATTTACCGGTCCTCGATGCTGTTTTAAAGGCATTCTTATCCGGGGACGGATGCGGCATGGAACAACTGGAGCTGGAAACATGTCCGGGCGTGACGGGGGACGATGGATCGAACGCTCAGGGGGTTGAAGTCAACGCACGCGGGCTTCACACGTGGACAGCCAACACCACGACCAGCGTGTGCATGACGGGGACCAGTCGGGATACCATAGCTGGCAACGAGATAAACACACAGTGGGCCGACACCAACGTACGCCGCAGCCAACGTGCTATTGCTGAGCACCCGTCGGGGCACCACAGAAGGCCACAAAACGAACACACAGGGCGTCGATACCAACGTAAGCGGCACGGTGCCAGACAGGAGACAGACAGATATGTAGACTGGAGACGTGGCGAGAAACACACACAGTGACGCGAACATAATTGGTAAAACATGCGCACGCAAGTAAGGGTGGCATAAAGACGTGGACCGTGAGCCAGAATGTCAATTCTCTGAAGATGGGTAGATGGAACAACTACCCAAAACACCAGGCTTATAATAAACCTCTCCAGGTGAACGCTCCTCTTCTGAACCAGAAATACTTACAGGAGGATGGGACAGGGCAGGGTGCCGATGTACAGTAAGGCAGAGGAAGTCGATTGTTTGCAGGACGACGCTTCTAAGGAGGAAGAAACGGAAGGAGAGAAAGCGGAGTAGGGAGAAGATGTAGGAGGCGTAGAAAAAGCTGTAACAGGTTTTCGTGGTGTAGGCTGAAAAGGGTCAGGCAGATATTGGGAGTGTGAGTGGCCTCAGGGGGAGGAGAACGTTGGTAGAGGGGAGCCGAAGTGTAGGAGCTTGAAAGAAAGCGAGGGAAAAAGTGCGCATGGAAGTTTTAAGGTGAAGGAGAGGAATGGACTCAAAAAAGAACCGAAGAATCACAGGACGGTGGTGCGAAGAGAGGAGGCAGAGGAGTGAAAGAACTGATGTATTGTAATCGTTCGGATCAGCTGCTGACTTCTATCCACCCATTACCCGCAAGCTGGAGACTGTTTTAATCACGAATATGTAACTGCAAAGATCATTCGGTTTAATATACCACTCTACCTTTTGAAATATTCATTTGTGTATGCACTCACAATGGGATTATTCGTATAAGGTGAAGACAAACTCCGATCGGTTGTTGGCAACTACCGAAGGCAACGTATAGTCAGTAACGGATGTAAATCCCTCCACTCCTCTTCCAATGAGCAGCCTTTCCACGGTGTACGTTTCTAATTAATTTAACTATGCCCGTAGTACAAATAAAATTATATCCTTTTGGCATCCTTATATATAAATATGCCTCCTATGCTAAAGGAGCCTTATCCCAAACAATTCCGTCTTATAAACTGCTCTGCGCCATTATTCAGTAAAGTACCCATATTAGTGGCCGCAAGTGTGATTATCATTAAACGCATTCCATGTAAACGGACCACAAAGGGCAGTCGGTTATGAAATGGTTGCTCTCCAACAGCAGCTTTTTTATCTCCCTCCAATCGTCTGGCCCTGCTAGCCCACAGCTTGACCATCGGTTTCGATTATGTTCACCGTATTCTCCAAACAGGGTGGTGCAGAGTTGGTGACGTGCGCGTGAGTTTTTTAAGTGCGCATCTTCTATCGGACTGTCTCTTTCCTCGCCTATCTGAGCTCAATGTCAAGATGCATTAAGGAAGACTGTATGTGAACCTGGGCACAGGAGCTGGCGTAGCCGAAGATGTCATGTGCGCACCGCCACACCTCACTCGCATCTCAGTTGAGTGGCAGTGGCATAAAGGCCACATTATTTAGGAGTCATTGCAGCCTGACTTTAAGTCCGCCAGTAAGCCGCTCCGCACAACACAAAACGCACTGGGCTGACCGCACAGTTCCAGTTTCCTGTCAGCTGATAACCCTCCGAGCCACAGCTCTTAGAACACCCTGATAGCTTCAAGCGCGTAAGATTGTTTATAGTGAGGAAAAAGCGCTGAACCATCCTCCTAACTCTGTCTTCCACTGCCAGTATCAGACCATCCTAGTGCCTACTCTAAAACAGACACATTTAAGACTAAACCTGTGAGATCTGGTATTGCAAAAGTAACACAGGCAGTCAACTATAAGATGACATATATATTCAGAAAAACAAAGAAGAAAATATTTGATATTCACAGAAGGTCCTGGGCAATTTAATACAGTAGATTCACAAATGCTCTGTTTGAGGTATAAAGTCCAACAGTCAGGGGGGGCCACTCACAGCCGTTCGTGTGAGGAGAACACCTTGGTTGGTAGGTTGGCTTTGTTTACTGGAAAAAGAGAGAGAGTTTGCGAGCAATTAGGTGAGCAGCGGAACTAAATGGTTTGCTCCTTGTTTGAAACTCATCCCACCTGAAACGCATACTGATTATTTTTGGCATCTCTTAAAGAGTTCGAATGTGAAATATGTGGCATAAAACGATATTTTTGATTACAGGACAGACTTGTTCTCGTGCACTGTACCTACGAGCGGATGGAATGTGTGGGCTGAAGACCTTCAGCCAATTGGAAGGTGGACATTTCCCTCCCATTATCGCTGCAAGAGGCTGTTCTCGTGTGGCTTTGTAGTCCTTATCTCAGCTGACATAAAAAAGGCTCATAAAGGAGAGTGTCGCTTTCTGGTCAACTAACTTGGGCTTGAGATATAAGATTTCAGCTCGAAACGTTTGAGATAATGATGCAGAAATTGCAGTTACCTTTCCTGGTCGCTTAGCACGTCCTAACTATTGGCTGCTAGTCATTAAGTCATCATCCGCTCCGGAGCCTCAGTCTCCTGACGCTGTCGGCGACCAGTTGCTAGGACCATCTGAATTAATGCTAAGGACTACTTACATGATCTCCGACACGAGACATGAAGACAGGAACCACCCACAGTACATGTGACGTTGTGTCAAATTCCAAATAAACTATGAGTGGTCTAAAATTAGAGTCAGGGGTAAGTTTATGATTAGGTTAAGATTAAGCGACAAGGTCGGAATTATTGTTAACTGTAGTACTAGGGTTAATGGTAGAGTTAAAGTTTAGATAAGGGCTGCGGTTTGGGTTTTTGTTACGGCTAGTATGGTCACTGGGACAAGATTGTCACTCATCAGAGCTTTCGAAATTCGTCGTGGATCCATCCTCCTAGACAATAATAGAAATAGGTACTTAAAACAGAGGTAGTTGCAGTGTTTATAGGACAGTGTCATTATGCTACTGCATATTAACGACGATTAACGCTTCCGCTATCCAGGGTAATTGCCAGCTTGTGCGCTAATTGCTTGGTAGCTGGCTTGATGAAGTCGTCTATAGAATGCTGTGCAGTTGCGGGTAAATCAACTTCGTCGGAGAAACTAGAAGTCTTCCCAAGACGTGAATTGCCGAGCACGTGGTAGCAGTGCAGAGAAATGAAGCTAATTAATTAATATGCAGCTTCTTCGACGAGCCCCGGCTACACATTCATATTTCATAAGGCCAACATTCTCGGGAGCGGTGACCGTCACGCTACGCACCATTTACTTGAATCACGGTTCCCGGGCCCCCAGTCCATAAACAAGTGTAAAGACCTGTCTAAGCCATATTCGGTGCTGAGGCTCAGTTGGGCCCCAGCAATTCGTCAATCGGTGAACACGTCATCTATTTCCTGCGTCAGTGATTCATATGGCTGAGCAATCATCACGTCCAAATCTAGCACGTGTGATGAAAGTTCAGCATACCACGAGCTGCACGCAAGCCATCAAGCAATTAGTGCCCAAATTGGGCAACTATCCTGAATAAAGGGGCGAAGCTGTTTATTTTCAGAGGCATGCAGTAGCATGATGACTGTATTTTGTAAATGCTGCAAATCCCTGTGCATGAAGTACCAGTTTCTGCTATTGTCTCTGAAGATATATCCACGACGGATTTTAAAACGTAAGGCCGATAAAGTCCTTGTCCCAGAGATCGCATTTGAGTCTTTTCAATTACTTCCTGAAACTCGCATTTTTATTTGTATTGACGATATTAACCCTTTATAAACCTCATCACATGGCTACTTTTATTACTCTACTCCTCTGTTCGGCTTCGGGCCACATAAGGAATTCGCACCAACTTTACTTTCTTCGAACTAGACATTACCAGCCGATAAATTCTATGTGGTTACCTACTCTCGTATGCTAGGTGTCACACTAACTTTAACCCCAAAACTGCCCATAACCCTAGTGCTATCTGAGCCTGTTCCCCAAGCGGGGATGGCATTAGTTAATATATCAAGATCACCTGTCATACCTGTACATACCTATGCTTGTGCCGTACTGAGGTCCTGACTCGCTTAAATGCAGTGAAGGTATTCAAGCCTTTTGGCAGTACTGATGAGCTGTTTATGCAGATTCTCATGCGAGTGAGGTTTTGTATTTCCGCTTGGCTGAATGTGGTCGTTACAGCACAGTAAATGGAACTAGTTACATTTCGTAAGTTACAATTTTATGACCGGACTAACGAAGCTTCATTGTAGATTCCTACCTAGAGGAAAGTTCACTAAACAGCTTTGAGTCTTAGGAGTAGTTGCACCACTTCATCCAAATGCCCTTCAATATGCATTATCAACGCAGCGCATTCGTCTGCTTTTTTTCAACTTTGGAGTGGTCTAAGAAAGATATTTTCTTTACCTAGCCTGTTGGTGGCAAGGTGAATTCTCACTTCAGTAAACCGACCTATCAACGCTTGGTGAAACAGCCCCTGAAGCCAAATAACCACGGGGAGGGGGGAGGGGGAGGAGTGAAAAGGCCAAATAGCGACATTGTCCGGCAGAATGCCGTCCACAATGATGATGATATTTGGGTGTCAGACCTCGAGTTGGGTTGTAACAACGGTGGTGCTCCTGGAATCCCCTGGCGCACACTGCAGATCTTACTATTCAGACTACATAAATCAATGTCTACAGATATATACCACCTCGAGCTGGAAGCATTATGTACTATACAAAAACGCAGTGATTTATGTTTGTCGGGCAGGGCACTCTTAGGTGTTTCGTTGCGAATGCAATCGCTAGTCTTCTGCGTTTTTGATTCTTTCGATTCTTACTTTAATGGTGTTCATCAAACTCAATACGTGAACTAGCAGTCTCCAGTTAACTTGCTTTTATGCAGTCCAATCTAAAAGACGTAAAGGTTCTGAATCAAGCTCTTTTGGTCCACCCTTTCGGTCAGGCAAATATTGGCTAGAAATCGTATGGCTTGAACTTTATTATATCCTCTCCTATATCACTTGTCAACGGTACATGTGAAAACTGCGTCTACCTATCTATTCTGACACTGTAATGGGGGAGATTGGGTCCTTCATTTAGCGTTGTATTGGCGCTTTAGTTCACGTTAGGACACGATACTATTTTCCTTTTCCTGGAATTCTGCATAGAGCCATCACTGTTATTGGTGCGGACGTTCATATACCCATGGCCTGTGTAGATGGTCATAAACGAAATACCCCCTTAATTACGGCAACAGTCATCCAATTTAATATCAGCTAAATCTATACTGCTACATAGAGGACTTAGGCTGAAGAAGGCATTGGGTATGTAAAATTAGCCCTCGCCTAAGCAGTATTACATGTATGCTAGGTGAAAAGGAGGTTTCAAATGTTTTTGCCTCAAAAAAGAAATTATCTGACCATCATTTAATATTTCAAACAAAAAGACTGCGCTATATTACTGAATTATTTATAAACTGCGCGTGAATCTGTTCGTTTGTGCCCAATGCATCAGGATGAATTAAATTAACATGGAAAATTAAAACAGATTAAGAATCGGCGTTTAGATCCTATGTAAAAAATGCTCCATATAAACTTTGAATTTAAGTAGCTCAAAATCCATTCGAAAAATGACATTAAACTGTCAACCAAGAACGCAGCATTCAACTGAGCGAATATGTAAAACACCAGTGAGCATCTCCAAATATCAATTTAATGCGTAGTATCCCTTATGGCAACGTTTAAAATGCGTAATCGTATGGCAAAGACTCCGGTTATTCCTTGTACTGGACTTATTTTGTGCATTGTCGACAACAAGAGAATCATTCTATTTTACAGATAAGAGACACATAAAGTCCTGGCTAAAAATCGAAAATACTATTTCGGAAAGAAATAGTCCTTATTTGATACTTGTAAAGCGTAGTTACAAGCAAATTGTAGGCCTTTGGATAAGCATGTTTCCGGCAATATTTGCACTTGTTAAAACGTCTATTCGTATTTTGACCTTTGTAATGTTGCTTACCAACTAATTTTTAAATTCAACAAAACAAGACAACAAAAACATGAAATATATTTTCCTTTTTTTCTACGGATATAAGTCATAGGTACATTCAATGCTCAAAAAGGTCTGCCAATAGAGGCGAATACGCGAGTTCCAGGAAGAAGTGCAAAAGAAGAAGAAGCAAGCACTGAAGCAAGAGTTTTGTTGTCTTGGTGTTTCAGATTCCGTCGGGAATCCTTAATCATAAGTAATGGTAACATAGTCATGTACCAGTAGGTTTGAAACATGCACAGGTTGCACGATATTTATAGTTCGTAGTGGTCATCCGCGTGCGTGCGATAATTATTCAATTCTGTAGCCACCGCTTGGGTCGTAATTGGTGCAGTACTAGCTTGATACTTCGCGTTCGACTCAGTAATTGCCAAGCTTTCCTCGTCCGTGCTGGATGCAGGATTGGTAATTGCGCGACAATTATGCTCTTTGTCGTCAGAGTTGTTATTGTTGGGCCCAGTCCTTCCCACATGGCTGATTCTCTTGCTCAGGCAATGTCTCAGTACGCAATATGGGAACGCCAAATCATTGCACTTTTTGATGAAATGGGGCCTAAGAACCATGACTCCAGCAGCTTGCGACTCACGTGATTGTCACCACTTGCGAGAATTGCGAGCCCGTCAAACTTGAAAATATGGCTGAGTCCTGTCGAATGAGTTGCAACCAGGGTGTTGGCGTCTATCTTCGTCACTACCGCTGCATGCTCGGCCATTCGCGTCCGTAGTAACCTTACGATTTGTCCAACGTAGTTGTTTTGTCCACAACTGCACCAGATCGGGTAAACTACTCCAATCGTTTTCTGCTGTGGAAATGGGTCTTTTGGTTTAATGACCCGGCGCCTGATGGTTTCCACTGGCCTGCGCACAACTCCATTTGCAAGTGGGGTGAGCAGACGGATGACCGTTTCCGATACATTCTTCACGTACGAAAGAGCCCGCCAAACGTTTGGGCCGAGCATGCAGCGGTAATGAGGAAGGTAAAAGCCAACACCCTGGTTGCAACTCATTCGACAGGACTCAGCCATATTTTCAAGTTTGACGGGCTCGCAATTCTCGCAAGTGGTGACAATCACGTGAGTCGCAAGCTGCTGGAGTCATGGTTCTTAGGCCCCATTTCATCAAAAAGTGCAATGATTTGGCGTTCCCATATTGCGTACTGAGACATTGCCTGAGCAAGAGAATCAGCCAAGCGGTGGCTATAGAAGTGGATAATTGTCATACGCACGCAGATGACCACTATGAACTATAAATACCATGCAACCTGTGCATGTTTCAACCCTACCGGTACATGACTATGACTATGATACCATTACCTATGATTAAGGATTCCCGACGGAATCCGAAACACCAGGACAACAAAACTCTTGCTCCAGTGCTTGCTTCTTCTTCTTTTGCACTTCTTCCTGGAACTCGCGTATTCGCCTCTATTGGCAGACCTTTTTGAGCTTTGAATGCACCTATGACTTATATCCGTAGAAAAAAGGAAAATATATTTCATGTTTTTGTTGTCTTGTTTTGTTGAATTTAAAATTAGTTGGTAAGCAACAATACAAAGGACAAAATAAGAATACACGTTTTAACAAGTGCGAATATTGCATGAAACATGCTTAACCAAAGGCCTACAATTTACTTGTAACTACGCTTTACAAGTATCAAATAAGGACTATTTCTTTCCGAAATAGTATTTTCGATTTGTAGCCAGGACTTAATATGTCTCTTATCTGTAAAATAGAATGACTTAAATAATATAAAATTTAAGTATTCCTTTCTAACAGCGTTTGCTTTTTGCGGGTGGTCAGAATGGGGCTTATTCAAAAAGTGGCTCCGTAGCGTGATTAGCCTGCGCGATAATCAGTAGTGAAAATCTATGCAAACAATTCATTCAAATCGAAGTCACATTTCAGAATTTCGGTTGAAATTTCATCCGATAGGAAATATTTTGTATTTATTACTTTGTGCGAAAGATCAAACACTGATTCAGAGCATCATAGGTTCTTCTGGTGGCTGAGGTTTTATGAATTTTTGGATGCTGTAGTCCAGTGATCTATAATTTCCTAAAGGATGCGTCGCGTTTATTGGCGCTTATACGGCAAGTGTTCATGTGTCTCTCATGCGGCCTTAGGTTAATTGTGAACCTAAGAATATATTAAGCAGCAGTATGTCTACAGATTTATTGTGAAATACTATGTATCTACGATCGCAGAGCCGTCTATGACTCAAGAAGTATGCCTGGGAGGCTCGCGTTTTATACTGAAAAACTTATTCTAACATATTTTTGTGCGGATGATCAACTCGATGTAATAATCATCGGTTTCAACGCTTCAATAATTCATTCAACTCAATTCCGAAAACGTTAGTGTTCTCCGTGGAACTCGAACCGACGCCAGCAAGGAAAAGCTTAAGGCAGTCATCGTTCTATCCAAGTGACCTACCGAGGCCTCACTAGCAGCAGTGAATTAAATCACAATTGGGTCGATTAACGTATTAAAACATCCATTCTGATACAGTAAGCTAACTGACCAAGCAAGATTTCTTTAGCAATTGATCTACAATCCGCCAGATGACTATCGGGCATAATTAATCATTAGGAGGGTTATGTTAGATCTCAATAATTCATTTGACCAAATTGTGAAAAAGCCGGCCGGTGGAATAAATTTGGAGGCATAGGTCTTCTAAAGTTGCATGGTGCTACTAAGCAACTGATGGTTTTACTCCCAATAATCAATCAGAATTAGCCATTATTCTCCTCAAAATGACCTTTAATAGTTTGATCCCCTTACGTTGCCACATCGGGCACAGCACATCAATAGAGCACATCAGTGAACGAGTTAAAAATCCTATTCTCACCAATGCTCTTCGCCGAGTTTTCAAGTACCACCAAAAAGCAACCGCTCATAGGGAATAGGGGTCTTCCAGTTTGCCTCCGGGAATATATCGCCAGCGCACGGAAGTGCGGTTGTGACAGTCGACCAGGAAATTTGAGACATGCCGCAGAAAGGAAGTGCGCTTGGCAGCCGACAGTACTCCCGTGGTGCCATACGGATGGAGCTTTAAAGTGCGATGAAAAGGTTTATTTCAGTAATTTTAAAATTAATTTATCTAAAATATTATCGTACACATATTATTATATCATTTAATAGTATATTATTTGTTTGGTTACAATTTTATTGTTTTTATGAATGACCGTTGTAGTAGTTGTAGTATATGCGGTCGCATATACCTCCTCAACAGAGAAAAACTCTGTGACCTGGCAGTTAATCCATTTGAGGTCAGAGAAATTGAATTGGAAGGGGAGGATGTGATCGTTGAGTAAAGAAGTTTATTGGCATAAAGTTTCGGATTCTCATTTGCACCCACCATCAGAGACAGCCGCAGAAAAGGGTGAGAGATACACCTGGTGCACAATATTTAAATTTCGAAGTGGCTCATGCGTACTACAACAAGCAGTTCTCGCGATCCCCTCTGGGATCGTAATTGGTGTGATGATGGCTCGACGGTCCGCTTTCTAATTGTTAATTGTCGCAATTTCATCATACTGCACACCTTGTGTCGCCTATCTACCGTTGTTTTTGATGGTGGGTTAAAGCAAGAATCCGAAAAATGAGGCCGGTAAACTTCTCGTTACAGCGATTGCATCCTCTCTTTCTGGGCTGCTGCCTGGGACTTGCCTATTCTCTTTTTTCTAGATGCAGATGCCCGAAAAAGCAGGAGCGGCCAGCAGAACTGCTACCGGTTCCCAGGTCATGGTTCATTTAACGGGACTCAGCTGCAGTTTCCCCATCGGATGAGATCTGCATTTTCATCCGCAAAGATAACCGCATGAGCTGTGGGTTCTTTGAGTCATGTCTCAGCACCTCACAAACAGGCGTGCATTCCTTTATTTATCTGCCGTGCCGAGAATTTGTACAGGCAAGTCAATTGGGCACGCAAGATCTCGCAGGTACACACTGTTTCAAGCTGAGCATAGGAGTTCACCGATAAGGTACAGGATCCATTTGTCTCTTTCTGACTTGGTGCTGACTCTCAGGCCCCGCCAACAGCCCCACAGTGGTATGATTTGCGAATCAAATGACCCAGTTATTATCACATCACCGATCAACACCGATCAGGAACTTCAGTCAGCATCAGTCAGTATACTTGAAGTAGTTTAGAAATCAGAGAAGTATTATCTAGCTATCATTGTACTAACTGTTAGAGACGACAATGGGAGCCGAAATTTGAATTGATAATTGTTAGCCAGTTTGATGTCGATTGCATCCTCGTAAGCTTCTCTGATATTATGATACCAGTGCGAATCAAAAACAGCAGACGAATCAAAGTATTTTCCCAGTTATCAACACTGCATACCAACCACCCTCTTGAACTCACTTTTAGCTTTGTCTAGGACAAGAAAAACTGTACCCCACACTTGCCACTTGCTATCACAACACCGCTCGTTTTGGTAAGTGGACACCTTTTCTAAAGCGGATTTCGCCACATCGTGGAGCAAGAGCAGGCCTGCCATAGCCATTTAGGAGAATAAGGATGCAAATTTAAAGTCTCACGGCTTGTCTTAACTCTGAACTTGTAAACGGTAGTTAAGAATATTGACAGTAGCTTAGAGAAAATAGCAACTTATTTTATGCAAGACTCCAAATCACCGCTTGATCATTGCTGGCAAAAACAAGGAAGACTTGAATGGCTATTTGAGGCTCATTTGCCGTCAGCAACCAGCAATATTCAGCCCGTAACAGCGCACCACTCAGGGTTCCAATCCGAGATCTCTAATTTCCGAAAAAAATAATTATGCGTCAAAAGTCCTACTTTGGAAGATTTCTACCCGAGGCAGAATATACCGCTTCCGGAGTGAGGATTTAACAGCAGCGTCTCCTTCTCACGGCAAATTTTATGATCCATACTGCTGCGCGAATTGAGATATACTCCTCTGCATGCGATTGGCGTGTAACCTGTAGCCTTTACCCCCACGAACAGATAATCTGATTTGGGTGGGAGTTTCTGTATTCGGCCCAGTGTGAGTTGAAGTAGAGGCAATTATACGTTTATTTGAACATTTTCTACGCAAGCAATGTCCCAAAACAATGTTCATAGTGTCCCACGAGTGACTTTGTAGATGACTGGGTTAACATCAGAAGGAGAACAGCACGAGACTTTTTCTAGAATTAACCAGTTAAAATGTAGGAATTAGTCGTTTATGCGTTGCCTATCGGGACAGGACGACAAGGACATGCAGACAGGTTGATGAACACTCATCGATTGGTTATGGAAATTACTTGCTCTCTTCTATTGTCAACATTTCCGATTTCAACCGGCATGACAACGAGTCCATGGTGAAGTGCTTTAGAATGTAGTGTTTACAATCTACACCTCACAGGTTCAGGTCTTGAGTTGTGCACCACCTAAATTGGGCATGGCTGGTTAATGTAGGTTTACAAACCAAAAATGGCCATTGTAATTTTCCTTGTCTTTGTTTTCAATGTTCAGCGGCCTATCACTGAGTGACTGCTGTTGGGGTTCAAGCGTAAGCCCCAAGGTAGGTGAGCGCTCATCAAACAATTTCTATATACTATGCTGGGGCAAAGTGCAATGCCTTTAGACGCATTGCACAGTTGTATCTAGGTTCCTAGCAATTGTCAATGAATATAGAAAGGTAAACTAACTAGAAAGCACTTAGATTGGTAAAACAGAGGTTTCCGACATAACCGAGGGTGGTCGTGCATCGACACATCTGGCCGATGCACAGTCTATAAATGCAAACTTGAGTTGACTGTTAGCCAAAATAATCTAGCTATTAAAACGACGGCTGACAAGGCTCAAGCATGAGCCCTAAGGCAGAGTGAGACGACTGAGTTTGGTAACCGATTGGTCAGCGTTTATTACCTCAAAACACCACTTGTATACCTGTGTACATTGCTACTTCTGTTTCACGGAGGGGCAGAATACCCATTTGTATATGAGTTAACCTCGGGCCAAACGCATCGCAACATTTAGGTTCGTTACTAGGTGCTGTGCTGTGACCTTCTTGTGCCTCATTTTTCGCCGTCCACGGACAGCAGTTGGACAAACAAAGAATAGGCCTAAGCGTAAAATTGTATTGCGACATACCAACAAATCATAGTCGAAGTTTTCGCGAAGAAGGTAATTCGCGAGTTCCACTGACTGCGAAAACGGATTGCGGGCTGCAAAAACAATGAAGTTATCCACCGGCATTAGTTAACAATTTAATCGAAGGGGTATGAAATAGTCTGAACATCGACATTATTGATTCTTTTACAGTATGCTAAAGTAATAATCGATTGGCCAGACAAACGTGGCCTCGAAAGTGGTCAAGGATGGAATGTTAGTAGATGATGACTTCGCAAGCCAGGATAAAATAATCATGGGTCAGAAAATGCAAGTAATGTTAAGATGAGAACCAAGCAACCTTAAACCTGACTTTTATTTCATTAAGAAAAAAACAGTGTTAAAAAAACCGTTATGAAGGAGAGCAAATAAGTTCTGAACAATTAAGGGCCTAGAAGTGATGGTTGCCAGCTTTCCCGTCGTTGATGTAAATAATGCACCAATTATTTTTGTATGAACCTTACAACACTAATAAGAGTCCATTTCTAATTTCAAGAAAGGAAAATGCTGCACGATTGGCCACGCCCGTATTCTCTAAGGATAGTGGGCAGTTGTAGTCCCTACTTCTCGTACTTTTCATAGCGCCTATAGTTAATTACTCTGACGCAATTTTTGTTGTTCTTTTACTGGTCGAAGCGTAATTAGTTGTAACTTACTTCGCTCCTTCCAAAACCACCTGCTGCTCCCGACTGAAAGAGAACTGAGAGGTTATCCAAGCAGATGAAAAAAGAACAATCTGATCACTTAGAAGTGTAAAGCTTTATTTTGTTTCTGTGCTTGCATTCTGTTCATGCAATTTATCTGACACATACAACAGCATATTTCGTAGAATTATTTCAAAAAGTTTATGGCTCTCCGTAATAGTACACAGGGATAGGGAAAGTTTTCGTAATATAGATTGCTGTGTTTTAAGTTCGCGAAAAATTGCATTTATTGCCAAAGTAATGGTAAAGGTATGCGTAGGAATTGCTTTTATGATTAGAACTGCGGTTGAATTTAGGGTTAGAATAAGGAAGGTGAATTGTCAACCGTCTTGGAATTTAGTACGAGGCCCACTGCATTATGGAACACCCGATATCCCGTTTCTATTCTTCCGAGGCTGGGGAAGTAAAAGCTATTCAGAAACATTTTCAAGTCCCCGCCTTCATAGAGGGGCTACCATTAGTGATGCACGGTCAGCCTTGCTGTCCGACTTCTTTGTTCTATGCCAACTGCCTCAATGTCATGCAACTCAGCAAGCAGCTGATTCCGACTCGCTGACCTGCTGACCGACTTCTACTCGTGCGCACACACACACACACATCCAAATATTCGCAACTGCCAAAGGGCAATTTGAACGCACCAGTCCTCGGCCGATGCAGCATGGGCCAAGACACTCCTTTGGGTTATGCCTTACACCATTTGGACACCGCTTGAACCTGCTCTTATATGATATAAAAGCAGCTGCCGCCGCTGTCTCAGTCTCTCTGGGACACTATCCAACAGAGTTAACACGCATACTAGCTCCCCCATTGGTTAATACTGCCTGAGACTGCAACACAGGGTCCTTTGCGGAATAAGTACCTCATTCTGGTGCCTTCTGCCCTTAACATACAATCTGGGATTTCCACCTGATAGTTGTAGTACTGCGAGTACAACATCTAATTAAACGCCACAAATTGCCGACCCCGACTTTATATAACCACGTAACTACTATAAATGGCTGAGCAACCTCTTCCCGAAATTCCAACTCCACTTCATTGTGCTGTTTCTCCGCGTCGTTTATCATACGCCCGGCTAGAAGGACTTGGTTGCGAACACCCTGAAGCGAATGGAGATTGATGTTTACAACAAAACTCAGTCTTACAAGTCCAGGTCAAATATTAATCAATTTATTTGAATAAATCATCCAAATGTGTCACTTTCACCCCACATCTCTTTGTTGTATGAGACATCCCTCCCTCCCATTATCAACGAAGCTATCATTCATGAGTTGCTTTCATTCATTCAACGTACTACTTTACCTGCATTGATGCAATTTAAAACTTTTGACCCTGCATTTTATGTCACTGTCCTATCTAGACGACAGTGATTTCACTGATGCATTTGTCCGATTTAGTTCCCAGTGAGATTTATTGTATCCAAAATGTCCTTTCCTCATACCAAAGTGTCAATTTACCGGTACACGTTGTCGAGATCACGTCAGCGCATTCTGCGGCCGATGCACCGACTGTACCTCAGCACAGGTCGCAAGCATGGCTCTGGCCTCTAGCACGAGCAAATACCGTCATACATGGCAAACCTTCTCCAACCCGCATGTAAACTTTATCATCCCCTCTACTTAATCATTTGCCTGACGATCAACACATACACTTCGTTATCCGTCCAACAGGAAGCTGTGGAGGACAGCCAACATTGTTGTCTGACGTCATTGTTCAATGTCCACTGCCTCAATGTCATGCAACTCAGCAGGCAGCTGTTTCCGACTCTCTCACCTGCTGACCAACTTATAGTGGCGCACGCACGCGCATCCAGATATTCGCGACCGCCAAGGGGCCACTAGAATACGCTACGGCGCAACATGCGACACTATACACGACATCCCTCGGGTAATGTGACATGCCAATCGTGATGGTTACCGCTGCCGGAGAAAGTAATTATGGGTCCATTGCACAATAAATCCTTAATTCTGGCGCATTCTGACTTTTAACTACAATCCCAAATCTGAACTGATGATTGTAGTGATCTGAGTACAATCACGACTTTTGGTAGTAGTCTGAGTTACCGTGTAGAAAACGAATCAGAAGAATTGACTGAAAACGACAACTTACGATCCGCGAAGTCGTGCACAATGTAGACAGATTTGCCCCGAAAGTTCCTCACGTTCTGCGCCAGCTTTGCAGACTGCAAGTGATTAAAGTTATGCGTCAGAAGATATTGAATTTTAAAGGGTTGACATCCAAATTTCCATACAAATTAAGAAAATAATAATATGAATCTAGTAAAGGTAAGGTCTGACCAATTCTTCGCAATCAAAACGAAAATAATGCATGAAAAGAACTCTGCTAAGCTGACATTCTCAGCAGATAAAGAAGATGTTGTTTTAAATTTATTTTTTCGATTATATGGGCATTTTGCACTTGGTACTCTAGAGGGTTTTATCGTTCAACTTGATCTCGAAAACATTTTTACTTTTGTAACTTTTTAGCTTGCTGGTAGTTCAGCTTACCCAATATGCCTGGTAGTCAATGCAGTTAAATCAGTCTCTGACAAGGCATTTACCCGAGTCCCAAACGCCCTATAACAGTCTGTTCCTTGCTTGGTAAGAACTATGTTAAGCTGCATTATGCAGCATGTATTCAACGTCAGGGATATAATCCGGCGAAATTTCCAGCATGTAAATGAGACGACGAACGCTTATAGACAAGTCTGGCTGTTCTAACGACTATCATCACGTAGACGCCTTAATTGCAAAGGCTTGCATGCCACTGAGTAAAAATTACTTCCGAAGGATGATTTGATTTCGGATTTGAAACGGGGATCGCTCAGTTGAACGCACTGCACAGTTCAGCACGTTAGACTTTACGCCTATTCGTGCATTTTCTTAGTTTAGTACTCAGCCAATATTCTGCAACATTACAGCTCTAATTCATGGGTCACTTATATGGCTTCCATTACAGAACATGTGTCTAAAAACGCACGCCCAGGTTATGCACGTGGTCCTTTGCACAATCTCAAGTTTAAATATCCTGACCTCCTAATCCTTACACTGCCCTTAATAAAGACCTGAATCGTAGCCTTTATCTTCATCCTATCAATACTGAAGTTGAAATCAAAAATTACACCAAACCCCAATTTTCCTGAAAAATGTGTGCACCACAACTTTTATCGCTGACGGTTCTTGTACTCCTGTCCTGTTTACAAGAATATCTAAGTTATCCTCCCTAAAAGATTCCAGCGAAATTCAGATGACAAACTGGTATTCGTAGGTATAGCTGGGGGTGGCAACGTGCTATTGGATGGTTGAAAGGCCATGAAAAATTCTTGATAGAGGCTTACCTATTTTCTGTTGACTTTGAATGTCATTCTCTAGACGAATGCATAAATTTCTCTGTAATACAGTCGGGAGGCTTGCTAATATCTACTAGCTGATTCTTAGGGGTAATAAAGTCTTCCTTTGCGTTGTTCAGACTGTAAGAATACTATTAGCTGTGACCTTTATATAGTAGATTTGCTTTCACACGAAACGTCAACCATGATGTTGAAACTTGTTTAAGCTTCAAAAGCGTACTCCAATATATTGATTTTATTGTATATCATATGTTATTATATATAATACCTTTTATGTATGATAATATAAATATATCTATATAGTATCTAATATAATACTATAGAGTCACGTAAGAGTACGGACTCCTTAAAGAATTTCTGTCCAACTGCCCCTGAACCTGCGCTCTGTAAAAATGACTACATGAGTAGAATTGACACTTTAACTTCATTTTTGATGTCCTTGTGGATAAAGACATATTTCAAAAAAAATGTGCACAAAATAATGCGTTGTTGTACTCATTTGGGAAATGGATCTTTTTCAGTTCAACGCATTATTGTTGGACGTTTGAAACTGAGCTGTCATTTTTCCGCACAGCATGCGCACATACATTTCTAATGTATACATCGGTTGGTCTTTTGCGCCCATTCAGAACTGATTTTTTTTCTCTCTGTTTATTCTAACCATAACAATGAGGTCATTCGTGCACGGCGCTAGCGTCGTTTTGAAGGAAGCCCAATTTAGCTCACGTTTTGCGACTCATTCAAGGACGATTCATTATGATGCCGGCAATGGCAGCGTTTGGTCATCATGCACAGTTTTTGTTCTTCCGGTTTTGTGGGGCTTGCTTGCGACATTTATTTCTGGTGAATGGACGATGTTTTTGCTGCAAATGTTATAAAATTTTCAAATTGTTTGCCTTTCTTTCTTTTTCTCTCTTACTAATAAAGTACACAGCATCATCCACACCCGTTGCAACATTCCGTGAGAAGTATGTGAGGTCCTCCTTATAACGCAGTGAGGTGTGTGCTTATCTTTAGGCGGAATGTGTATAGCATGTACTATGGAAACCCTGAATAAAAGTTTACTTGCATAAACGTTTTGTAGAAGTGGGATTAGTTATGTTTAAATCCGAACGATACTTTCAGTTCAGGCATGAAATTAGCAGAAAACGTAATTTTCTACCGAATGAAAAAAATAAAGAGTATTTTCGTGCGTATCTTCTATAAAGTACATGTTAATTTGTGAGGGCGTCGAAAAGTGGATGGTGAAAATTCATTCTGCTGATGTAGTCACTTTTTAATAGTTTTTTATGCTGATGGTTGGAAAGAGTTTATTTTAAAAGCCGGCATCTCCATCTGATTAAAATATCTTTAAGTTCTGTTGTA
This sequence comes from Ligula intestinalis, assembly GCA_036362985.1. Lineage (NCBI taxonomy): Eukaryota > Metazoa > Platyhelminthes > Cestoda > Diphyllobothriidea > Diphyllobothriidae > Ligula > Ligula intestinalis. The sequence continues at coordinate 16,668,219 of JAYGXS010000008.1, forward strand.
CTGTCATTAGTATAACGAACTCACTTAAACACTTTTTTTTAACCGACAGCACATTAAGTATCGTTGTTTATCCTTTCTTTTTATAGAAAATCTACAATATACGCTGCTTGCACTAACGCGCAACCGTACACTGCTGATGGGAGTTTGGTAATTCAAGCTCTGGAAAGACGCATGCCCACTTGAAAATGCGCGTTTACGCTTACCGAACAGTCTGCATCCTTTAAAGTTTCTGCAGATAGATAAACTTTGATGTTTCAGTGTCATTTAACGCGTCGTGCCTTATATTAACTCACGAAAGTGAGTAGGGTTCTAGTAAGTACTGGCTCATTGAGGAGTACATAGGGGATGTAAGACATTTTGGAGAAGAAAATGGAGCGAAGCGGAAGTAATCAAAGTACGTGGCCGACGGAATGTTGCACGGTCGAAAAAAATTTTCTAGAAAAGAACAAATTCACGGTGCATTATTTGGTCAGAGTCGACAGATGTTTCTGATAATCGAGAGAAACGTTGGCGTACTTAAGCAAACTAGTCGCAGCCCGTAGTTACCCATAAAGTGGATCTCAACGTATTGGGATTAGCAGGAGTCATCCTAACCTGAGAGGTCTCGTAAATTTTTAGGATGATTGGGTCACCCTCCTGTGCGGCGTATAGAGCAACCAACAGATCAGAGCTCCAGCATCAGGGTTCTTAACTTAGAGTCAGACACGAAGGACTACTGAAAACCAATAAATTGTCATTCCAGTCATTATTTTGTTTGCTAATAACCTTTCATGCAAAAGCATAACCATATTATCTCGCTGTTCACATTTCAATGTGCGCTCTTTCTTTTGTTCATGCTGAACATGCAGAGCCAGCTGCGAAAATGTATTACTTCATCGTGTTTTGTTCCCAGTGTCTTGGCCTAGATTAAATTCCCTTGAAAGGATAGTTTTTTGCGGGTTGAACAAACAGAGGGGGAAGCAAACTTTTTGTGGCTGCGTTAAGTCAGACTATGAGTAGGCAAACATTAGACCGGGCAAGGGCCACTATGGAATTTGTAAAAAGGAATGAACGTTCAGTCATTTTGGTTTCCCCAAGCATTTATCTCGGATTGCTTCTGCCACCATTCTTTGGTCAACAGTGTTGCCCCCTGGAAGAAGTGAATCGATGCGAACCTAGTCTTACATGGATAAAACCCTGAGCTACCCAGATAGAGTATGGAGGCTAGCAGGATTCTTAAAAAATATTTTTTGTTTCAGCGTTGCCCATAACGGCTTGAATTTCCTGTAAAGTGTGCATACTATCCTCGCATTTTCAATAGTGACTGTTGGTCAAACGTGCTGTTGGTTAAGGAAGGTAGGCCGAGTCCGAAAGAAATAACGATTGGGAAAATTGCAGTAAGGATGCTCTGATGTTTCAACAGCGGAAATGATTTTTTCTTCAAAGTTGCATCTAGTGCTGCACTTCATGGTAGTTAAAAAGGTCAAAATAGTCTTAACGCCCTCTTCACCACAATATACGGAATTATTTAACACTATGCATCAACATATATGTCTTGCAGGGCTGAGGGAGGACAGGGAATGAGGGTAAATTTATATTGACTGTTTTGGAGAAATTCTGGCTTCATTAAAGCATTCATAATCTTGACTAAAAGCTTGAACTGAAAACAGAAATACGCGCCAAAGTACAGCGCAGATTGTCCACAGACCTTGTCCAATAGATTTTCATAAGCACTTAATCAAACCGTTACGCGTGGTTGCCTGGTCGTTCTTCAAGTCACGACTTACAGGTGACGACGGGCAGGCCACTGCTTCATCGTACGCCAACACCGGAGAGCCAGACGGCCGAACAATCATCACGCCCGAGCCCACCACCCGTGATGAAATTTCAACAGGTCACAGCCCGCGTGCTGTCTAACAAGTAATCCACGCGCAAGAAGACAATTAACGTTGATTGTCGCTGTATGTTTGCAGTAATGACTGCATTCTATAAATACTGCAAACTTCTGTGCGTGCTTTACCTGTTACTGCTACTCATGTCTCTGATGATGAATCCTCGACGGATGTCGAAACGTCAGGTGAATAAACATATTGTCCCAGCAATCGAGTTTTCTTCTTCTTCTCATTTAGTTTCCTGGGACAAGCATGTTCGCTTAGAATGGCAATTGTTTAGTTCATAGTTAATTGCTCCTTTAAGATAACTACGCCTCTTGTGTTACCCTAGTTTCCTTATTATATTTAAATCCTCCACCTTGTTCTCGCGTAAACAGACATAAACTTCAGGTTTTTAATCTCCGGAGAAATTAATTTCTGATCGCGGTATATATCAGTATATATAAGGTTTAAAGGTGTAGACCGAAATTGTAAGTGTATATTTGTGTTGAAACCCGTCAACCGCAATGAAATATACACCTGCAGCCACAGGACAGTCTTCAGTATAAATTTCGGTCAACGCCTATCGACCTTATATATACTGATATATACCGCGATCAGAAATTAATTTCTCCGGAGATTAAAAACCTGAACTTTCTAAACCGGTATATCAACCAGAAAGCAGATAGGGAAAGGGGGGACCCACTGATGAGCCGGACCCCTAGCAGCTGTGTCAAGCAGCGGCAGAATACCGGCGAAACACGTGTCTGGGCCTTTTAGCAAGTACCTAGCCTCTTAGTATGGTAAGTTAAAAAGACATTATTTTGCTGCTTGTAAGTTCGGAAACATTGGTTGTAAGTGAACTTAGTATATTTTGCTGCTTCTCTCCCGTTATAAAACCCTATTATTGTCTTAACTCAGTTCTTGGTTCTGTTTTCAAGTACAGGGGGCACAAATAAGCCAACCCAAGAAAATTACTCTAGACAGGATAAAAGGCAGCTAAATTGACAGAATTCTAGTATAATAGTCGGTGCAAGCCGTCCGTTTGCGGTCGACCTGTCTCTACATACGCTATGCATCGGACTAGGTACTCCAGTGCCCAAAACAAGGTGTTAGCTTGTAATAAACCATATTCAGCTTCACGGTCATTGCTGCAATGCCCTCTTTAAAAAACTGTGGCAACAATAACAAGAATATCGTATGTACAAACTTACCCCATACTTCAGTTCATTCTGCCCGTAGAAACCCAGATACCATTCTGCCATCGTTTTTCCTGAAAAAACATCAAAAATGCCCTTACACCGTCATTTTTCATTGATGCAAGAATCTCTTGGGTTTTAATTGTGAAAAATGATTATATACTGTCGCCCATGTTGTGGCTTCGTCGGAACCTACTACGGAGCTAACAGTCTATGCGTCAGCATATATGCAATCCTGCAAACATTGACAGAAACGTAAGCCCGAAAGATTTATTTCTACCGGTAACTGAGGTAAAGAGAAGTCGAATCCAGAAAACGCTAGTTAGCTATGGGTTCGATACGGAGAAAAATTATTCCATAAGCTTCGTCTGTTTCTATTTCGCTGCTAAACATTAAAGAACGGGCAACAATAAAATATGTATGGTGTGTTGATTTTAATGAAAAAAAAGTTAATAAACTACATTTACGGGTATCTTTACCTATATTACATGCAAAATACTAAGCAACGTTAAACTAAATCAATTAGCCATAAGGTTTCTGCACCAGAAAGTTTCGAGTTATGAGCCATGTTTACGAAGTATAACGCTTTTTATATGAGTTATGTGACCTTCAAGTTTGAAAGAAGCACAAAGGCACGAATAGACAGTCAAAAACCAGACTTCCAGACATTGAATGAAAGCATTATCTTTAGTTAGATCGAAAAACAAAAGAAACTGGCTCCAGCCTTAACTTTAAAATACGCTTTAGAGATTATTTTGAACGTTAGGGGTAGCATTTACTAACTCTGAACTTTGGTCATAAAAACGGCGAACAATAAATTAGCAATGAACAGCAGTATACATCCCTTATCTTTATTGTTAAATCTCTTGATAAGTGAGAGAGTATCTCATGGCCATAGTTGGAAAAGGGAAACCCACTGTTTTACTGTCCGACTAAACAAAGAAGAGAGGCCGTGAGGATATCCTGAAGAGGATGCACGCAAACGCGGCGTAAATCAATAGACAAATCGATTAATATGCCACAACAGGCAACAGTAGCTTATGTAGGCCCACACGTTTATCCCTACTCCGTGCATGTTTTCTCACGTATTTAGAAGTGTTGTTGATTTATATCTGTGGATTTTCCTAATCTGTATTATCGTTTAAATTGTTGCGGAAAAACCCAATTATCAAATTGTAGGTTTCTTGAAATTCCTCGAAAAACTGAAATATTCGTTAGGAGGTCATCTACTTCAACTTACCTTAGGTCTAACTTACCGTTCTGTAGTTATATTAATATAGTCCGCGGCGCTAACCACCGTGCACACCTTCAATTTACATGCGGAACAACTATCTCCCAGCGGCCGCAGGAAGCAACTTGGACTACAGTTTTTTCCCTTTACACTTACTCCTAAAGATTTCCTTCTCAGCCAATTCTATTTTCCCCCTTTAAAACTCTATAGCTACCATTTTTCCGGGACAAATTGCTGGGCCTGCGGGTAGATGAGTGGACATACACAAGCTATTTTTGCCCCAAATCAAGTACCAAGGGACGATGGGAACAAAAGCAGCCAATACCCAAAACGTGAAGGAGTCAAATTTACTGAAATTATTACATGACAGTTCGACCGTCGGTTTCGACTATGCCCATCGTAGCACAGCACGGTTATGTGGAGATAGTGACTTCCTTTGGATAACAATGAAAGTAGACTTTCGTGGCATCTACCGCACTCTCTCCCACTCCCCTACCTACGGCCGATGTCATGACAAAGTCGAGAAGGCCGGAGATGGGAGAGGGCGCAGGTCCATGAACTGTGGGTTAACACTATCAGAAAACCACAACAAAGTAATGGAGAGAGTAGCTGGGATCTGATTGGTGTAAGGGTATAGGCATAGTTAACTTTCTGCTTCACATACTTCATAAGTTTCCTTCTTATCAGGGCATCAATACACTAAAATAGGCAACCATCAGTTGTTAATTCAACCCTTCAATAAATATAATTTATAAAGCACACGATTAGCTAATAAAGCTATTTTTAATCGAATCCAACAATAGTCCATGCCTTTTATGAGTATCTGTTCAGGGAATGATGCAACAATGGCGACAAATTTCCATTTATTCACAAGTTGCGACAGTTTTTTGGTTTTCTGGATTAAGGTTGCGAAAATTTCCATTTAGAAATTTAAAAAGCTAAGTAAGCGAGCATATGTTTGCTTTGGATACATTCGCTTCAGGCCCGGCAACAAAATTTACACTAGAAGATTAGTCCAGATCATTTCCATTTCTCAAAGTACTGCTAAGTAGAAGGTTTGACAGAAGTATTCAACGTAGTATCTATCGTAGGAAGAAGAAGTCCAGTTAATAAACTTATTGTAGGAACTTCGAACCGTTAAACTTCAAACGTGATTTAGTGCGACATTTGACGCAAATAGCGAAGAGGATCTGTTCGAAGAAGAGTTTAAGATTAAAGAAAGCTTTTTTTCAGCAAAATGGGTATGCTAGCCCATATTTTGTTAGAAACATAGTTTAAAGACTGCCGAAGTTCTTGGTGATAACAGCAGAGAAGAAACAAATATTTATCAGAGACCCATTTCAAGGGGACGCGCCTAGTGAACTTCTAAAAAGGCGCCTGAGTCACGCTGTATCAAACACCTTTGCAGCAGCCGACACCCATATACTGTCCTCGACTACTCTCATTCTATACGGAGAGATCGAGGCTAAACTGTCAGTCCAGACCAGCTCTATGCGCATCTATTCATTCAACTGGTCCTGTTGAGAAGAACATAGTGGTCGCGCAATCCGGCGCTTTTCCAGAAGAGTATGAGAATATCTTACAGCGTGGTTAGGGAAAGACCCAATAAAGAGCAGTAACAGTTCCATTCTAGCGCAACTGGTAGACTCAGACCATTTCGTGTGATCTACAAGATGCCCGTGGGCTATTCATAATTCCTTGGACGGTGTCTGTTAGCTACACCAGAAGCAGTTGCTATCAGGTTATACATACCGGTCCTGTGCACACAAAAGAACTTCGCAAATGTGCTGCATTTACCAGGGCTAAAGTTGCCAACTCAAACACCTGTGACTTATTACTTTTTCTCTCTGCCAGTTTGCCCTGATGCTGATCAGATTTGTCATCCCAATTTTGTCCTCCTCCTCCTGACCCTGACAACTGCACGATTTTTCTACCAGCCAATTGCAATATTTATGGACGAATATAAAGATAATTTATCGAAAGTAAGCGTAAGCTTGCCAATTTTTCTTCTGAATTGTTCTGTATCTTATCTGATTTGACATCAAACCTACGCAATGCTTGTAAAGACTGTTATTGTCACTGCCAGAGGTGAGGTTTGACAAACTGCAGCAACATTCAGTATTTGGACTATTTTTAGAATTATCTGCTCGAATAACCTCGGCCCTCTTGTTGTTGTAACTGTCCTTAATATGGGTCAAAAAGGGAAGGTAAACTCCCAGTCTATTTATTTTTGGGACTTTGTGAGCCAAATTCCTTTAAAACAGTGAGTCGTTGCAAAGAAATCAATTCACTTTCGTGGTTATCATACTTGAGATCAAAATGGAATTTCGCGGCACTCATTTAAAAAAGGAACCTAAATGAACAAGCACAGCTTCTGCAGAGACCTGAGACCGAGGAAGCATATTTTTGATTTTGGTGATCTCGTTTGCTTTTTACTGCCTTTCTTCGACGAGTCTGGGGTTTCTGTAGGGGTTTTTACAAATGGCTGATGAAGGGCATTGTCGTGAATGTCAAGATAAGTTGGTGTTGGCACAAAATCCCAGGCACTATCTTCCCAAACAGCTACTAGAACTCTTTAATCAAACAGAGATTAGGGTTGGATTAATTACTATATGCGTGATGAGTGTCTCAGTCTTTTTAATCACTGCGTCACGGCGTCGCAACTGTGGAGGCAGAACTTCAGCCCGGTGAGGTGTGGACCTAACGAATGATGCTTAACGCGCAGTCAAAAGTTAATCTGTCATTGTGTTAAAACAGGAGAATCTCCTAAACGTGGGTGCGCGACATAGGCGTTGACAGTGGGCATGCGCCAACTGAATTTCGCTTGATATTACAGTTCGAAAAAAGCAAGTTTTATTTTCTCAGCATATGCTTATGCAGCAACTAAATTACAGTTTTACGATCGAAGTTTATTTGCTCAGTTTTCCTTATGTTTATCTGGTGATACTAAATCAGAATGCTAAAATTTCCTTACTAGAAACTAGAAACGTATTGCCAGACCATTTCGGTGTAAACTACCAGGAACCATCAATACAAATATGTGGGTCTTTAGGAGAATATGTTGTTATTCACGCTGTTCCCATTGCAGGCCTTCTTAACTCCGTTTTGACAGTGGACCAGGGCGAGAGACTGGAATAGATAGTGAAGTAGATGCAAATAAGTCTACTCTCACTATAATCCAGCAGAAATTCTCCTCATGACATCACCTTACTGAGGCACACGCAATGGACCTCGTCCAAACATACGTTCAACAAGAACGCGGAGTTGTAATATTTAGCATCTGAGAGTTTATTCAAACATTTTTTAATCACAGCTGAATGTTGCCTTTTGACTGGACATATTTCCGACTAACCTCAGTCACAAAATATGACCAGAAGAGTAACAGGAATCTCTTATACTGATTTTCGAACAAAATATACAAAGTAAAAATAGTTGACCAAAAACGTTTTTAAATATATCCTTCTATTTCACTCATTTTCTATTAACTATGCTTCCTTTGAAATGAGTACTTTATTTCAGAATTAACCAGAAGTGGTGACTAAGGGCAAATAGGTAGTAAACAATCAAACCACCGCCTCTAATATTTTATTTCCTTAACGTCAGATCCTTGGTTTTATTGATAAAGGCAGATTCGTGCGAAAACCAATGAGAATTGAGGTGACACATGAGCAACGCTGGGGGACCAATAATAAACAAACTGTCTCATTGCTGTCCCGTGCAGGAACACAAAATCAGCAAAACACAAGTGTCTGCCTCGTTAATTAATACCTGTGCTATCATTGCTGTCATTAGGGAAGCATTATTCAGGAATCACAGCTTTATTGTTCTAGAAGAGTGAAGACTACTGGATTGTGATTTATCTTACACCAGGTCTTCCAACTATAAATTGCCTATTTGAAAACAGCCATTTTATTTATTTTACCTAAGTATTTTTTTCCTTTTGAATAATAAAAAAGTGGATACAGCATGAAGGTAAAAATATTTTCCGCAAATACCTACCTAGAGCTTGAAAATCAATGATCGGTGCGATAAGAACTCCACATCGTGGAATGTTAGGCTGCTCCTGAGAGGACATCAGCATTGCTGCGAGATGGGAGTCCTCCCCCTATAGTTCCGTCAAAAATGCCCGAAAAAAATAACATTTAATCCTACTGAGTACTTAAATCCGTTCAGGTTTTGCAAAAAAGTCTTGGGAAAACGTTTCAAGAGATTTCAGAGGCTAGATGTAGTAATTAGTCTGATCTTAAAGAGCACAGTCTGCAGGTCCTTGATACACACTCCGCAGATAACTAAGTCATATTTTAGTTCACAAATTGCTATAAAATAAAAAGCTAACTGTGAGTAACTTTTAACTTTTAAAAAGCAGTTTTATAGGCAGTTTTAGGAAAAACGATTCCTTTTATTGCTAGGACACAGGCAGTATCTGGAAGACAACCTTTCATTTTCTTAACAGCAGTTATTTGAGGTTAATGACTCACGACGTTATCAGATTGAACTTTTGCAGCCGCACACTAAGCTAGCTATCGGCCTTTCGGTGCCTATGAAGAACGCACATCAAGTAAAAATTCATGCAGTTTATCCTTTAATTAGCGCGTCTTTTGTACTATAGGAGAGGGCCTACATTTTAGACAATAGCAGTTGAAAGGCAATAATCTTTTCAGTAGACAGTGACCATGTAAAAGATTAAAGAAGCACAAGTCAAGGTAGAATAATAACACTTAAGCTTAGGTGTGACGGTCTGATCGCATTTTTTAACGTGGCCGATGAGATCAGGGGATGATTATACAAACGAACGAGAACACTGTAATTTCCTTGATAACGAATTGCTGGGCTATGTTCATGTTGAGCTAGGTGATTATTTTAACCCCCGGCTAGCGAAAATACTGGGCTCAGCGCATACTATTCACGTTCGCTAGAGTTTTCTTCTACGATTTATGAAAGTAAATGACTTTTCAGGTGGTTTCATATGACTGGACTGCTTAAAAGTTTTGTTATAATAAATTCTATGGGAAAAACAACCGGAAACTGAATACATCAGCTTAATTTTGACGTAACATTTTACCTAACCAATACAACAACGTCCAAAAATTATTGAGCTTAACGTCACTCTTAAAAAAGTAATTTCTTCTTGCATTCATTCAGCCAACTGCGGAAGGCTACATAAGGCAGGCAAAAGTGAGTTCACTCTGTGCTACGTAGACTTGTGTTCGAATGTTACCATGGCCGCCACAATTGTGTCACTGGAATTATTAAAATGTGCCAAACCCCTCTAAATAATCAAATGTGCTTCGTATTCACACGGTAGCTTCTAGATTAATTGCTAAAGGAATTCTGCTCGAGCACTAAGTCCCGGCAAAAAACGCGGGATTAAAATCATAAATAATTCTACTTACCGCGTATCCAATGACTGATGTTCGATCGATATCGATATAGTGATAGTTCCGAATCATTGTTCTGAAAGGTATCGAAAAGTTGAAAAAATTAATTAAGAACCTCGTACTAGACCATAATTTAAGAAGTTCAAATTTCATACAATGACCTCTTTGCTCGATTTCCATAAAAACTTACAACAGAAAGTCAAATGTATATATTGCCTGTCTCGGAAATGAAAGAAGCGTTCAGACCTTTGACGAAGGCTTACGGCTGGAACAAAAAAGTGAGTGAAAAACTCCCTGATATATATTACAGGAAATAACATCATCTGTTTCTTTGCCGGTTGTACTAATACACTTTTTAAAGACGATGGAAGCAAATAATCACCAAACTATCAACTCCAACTCTGACCAGACATATACAGAGAACTTTTAATGTGTATCCACTGGTATTCGTAGGCAAGTCCATTAAACACGGTGCTGGTGGCAAATTTGTCGAAATGTTTTGGAAGACATGTTCTTAGTGAGGAGAAGTTAGTCTGACGCATATAACCAACTGTAGAACTTTGTCTTTTGTAACTATACTCATTCACAGGAAGAGTATACAGCATACATAAGGGTTACTGAGGTGGCAATTGCTGGCTTAGTAGTCGTAGTCAGTCAGCCATATCCAACGCCGGGTCTCAGTGACATAGGATTATTGACCGAATTCTTCTGCCATTGTGCGTTTTCATGTTTAAGGCTGGTTTATTTGATATGACCGGATAATGAAAGAAAGCCACAAATTTTAGCCCCGTGTCCACTATTTTAGTCCGTACGTCCCTTCCGCAATGACTTCCCGTCGCTGTGGGACCACCAGTGTGGACATTTGAGGGAGCCCCATAGCCCAACGAGACAAGCGCTCCCCGTCACCCTATCGGGTAATATTCTTAATCACAACCCATGGGAAAACTTCTCCCTAGTTCAATCCGTAAAGCGTTATCTTGCCTTTAAAGATTGATTTCAAAGAGCCTGTGGTTAAGCATGCATAGATGTTGATAAGTAGTAAACCAGACAGGATATTACGCATCTCCATTGACTTTTTGCATATTCCTATATATATATATATGTAGTTGATTACCTATTTCATGATATTTTAATCAAAATTCATAAATATGTTTACGGTCGGACAAAGTATGGACAAAGTTAAGTATGGTGATGGTATTATTTATCTTGGAGCAAAAATATATCGCATCTCAAACTAGCTTCTTTCCGACCATCCGCAAAGGTTACAGTCTGTAATAAAGGACCTCTAAATTGATGTGCTATTTTCCCCTGATTTCTAGTGAAAAACCATCTCGTAGAAAATAAGCTCGAATAAATTTTTTCTCGTTCTCAATTCACAGCAGATTCCGTCTTCTTCGTATTGTATACTTAAAAGAAAGGGCATATTTCGGGTTCAAAAACGTTTTCAATCCCTGCGTTATGTTTAAGCCGACCTGCTGTATAACTCCTTTTCAGGTTTTCTAAAATACACTGCGTATATGTTCTGGGTAAGAAAAATCTTTTTTCTGATGTGCTTTTAGGAGGATTTCATATTTGAGTCGTAAAATAATACAATGGATGAAAAAAATGCTGTTTATTTAACTAGCATGAAAAAATATTAAGAGATATGAAGTGTCAGAGATGGTCATTTCAAGGTCTTAAAAAGCCTTACAATTAAAAACTTTTGTAAAATCCAAAATGACCGTTTCTTAAAGCATGCATTTTAAAGAAGATTTTCTTTTTTACCAAATGAGTACAATAAATAGTACTTAAGTACATGTTCTCTGTAAAGTATTTTTGAATTTATAAGACCTTGGAAAATAAGTGGACACATTTCATGCTGCTTAAGCAGTCTTTTTACAGAGGGTGGTCTTTGCACATGACCGGAAGCAAGTTCAATCGCAAGTCAGCCTCCTTGTGTGACTGAAATTTTTATAGATAATACTGCAGGATAATTAGTACTACAAATCTACGTAATTAATCTTTGCTTATAAAAATATATTTTGAATTTTTGGTTAAGATTTTATGCGATAACACACGCTTTCATCCCATCTTCAATCCTCAGCTCGCTCAAGTATTAGAACGCAGGTGATAACCCTGTAAAGCTTTTGCTTTTCAATATAAGCTCTCAACTTCCGCCCTAAGAACCAACCTGACAATTAGATGATATTAGCAGGAACGACTAGCGGCCTCTATGGTGAAATACAAACAAAGTGTTCAATCTTTTTACAGCAAGAAATTCTCTGCAAAATTCCCTTTGTTTTGCAGATGGCACAACTGAGATATCTTCGGATCTGTCTCCTCACGGCCCATTCACTTATTTTTGCAACATTGCTGGAGCCTGAATCTTGCAGGGGTTGTAGCGGAAGGGGTCCTGCTCAAATCGTGCCACTTTCAGCCACTCGGACAAACATTCATCCATCTTTTGTTTTCAGTCACAGGCACGAAAGGGTAGATAATTTCGAGACAAAGAAATCTGTAAAAGTGTCTAAACCTTTGGATGCCTTTTTTAAGGCACGTGCTGCGCCAAATTCTGAGTGCGCTTCAGGCCGCCACTATTTGCCTTGAGGTCCGTGCTGACAGTCACACTTGCGGTGGGCACTTAAAATGCCGCGACAATCACCAATTTGGGGCAATAACTGCCAGCAGATTTTGTTGTGGCTGGAAGAAGCTATTTTTGCACTGAGTCTTCTCTCGTGCAGACAAGAAAGGAGATATAAATAGTCCGATGTTAGCCTAGACGGTAAACACTGGTCTGCCCCGGATTGAATACTTAATGCTGGTGTTGACCATTTGGCTTACTGAATGCTTGATTTGTAGCGCAGAATTCAGACCGCAATCATTGAGGCAGTTCTGTCTAACAGAAGAGGTTGAAGACAGAAGTAATCGGTGGTCAGTTTTTATCAATATTTAACGAATGTATTTGACATCATTTCAAATTTCGTCTGACTGAAGACCCTTTTGACTACGAACACTTCACGTTGATTTTGCTGGTCTCTAGGTGTGTTTGTAAATTTTATTTTCTGAATGGTCCAAATAATGCGAGATTCAAGTAATTGAATAGAAGACCAAACAGCGTTTTCTGGGACCAGTTGTTTATTTGTCCAACTTTTTGAACTGTCATGCGAGCCTATTATCAAGATTTAAAAGATTGTACAGCTCATTTCATCTTTTACATATTGATGTTTCCTCAGTGTGTAACGGTTTTTGAGGTTGCTGACTGTAAGCAGATGCTAGGGGAACATGAGGTTTATATCCAGGGAGCATATCGACTTTTCGAACGTCATTTTTCAAATTCTGGTTCAGGAAGATGACCGCCAGTGCTGCCGGCAGCATCAGAGCTCTAACCAGCCAGGCAGATGAGTCAGAGGGCCAGTCGAGATGCTACTCACTCAAGGACACTATCTAATTGGTCCAACTGTAGTCTGACCTTGCAAGTCTCCTATTTGCGGTGTTGAATTCTAGTGCTACGCGGTTAGCATACGGCACTATACGTCAATTCTTGTTGTTGATTTTGCCTTTGGGGGTTCGATCACCTTGCTTGAAGAGTGACCACGAGACTTGCGGAAAGACAATAAAACTTACTTCCTGACAGAATGCACGGAGTAGTATCTAACTTGGTATGGTATATAAACTGGAAACAACTGCGTTTTTGTCAGGTCCAGAGTTGGTAAGGCCGGTCTCGCAACTGCCTGATCTCGCTGTTTTTGGGCAAACATCCTCGGGTTTAGCATTTGATAACGGAAAGTCATATCTAATCGGCTTTTAATTATTCAATCATTGTGCACATTTTGTGATTCGTCAAACAAACCCAGGTTGCTTAAGCTCTATGATCTGAGAAGAAGTAGGTAGGATCGCTGGGACATTAACTTTATTTGCTTGACTACTTGGAATCCGTCGCAGATCAATCAGAGACAATAAAAGAAAAAGGTAATCCATACACAGTATCTGTAGGATACGGTCGCTATGCCCCCGCAAACCTGTAACAATATACGACGTGCCCCTATCGATGATAACTGCCCCATGACAATTCGCGCCTTGCCTAACACGCGGCAGTAGTGCGAAGAAATGACGTCAATTCGCAAGATCGGACTACACATCCGAATTTGACGAGGCTAAAATTGTCGCAAAAGGTGACACTCGTGTGAGTCAGGAGTTACTCGAATCATTTTTCACGAGTCCCCAGCCTATAAACAAGTACAATGACCTACCCAATCCATACTTTGTGCTGAGACTCAGTTTGGTCAAAGCAACTCGCTACTCTGGGAGCGCACAGGCGAACATGCATTCTAACACCAGGAATCCAGATGGTCAAGCAATCATCACAATAAGTTCACTGCAGGTGATGTTATTTCACCGGGTCACGACGCGCATGTCGGCCGTCAAGCAACTAGCTCTTGTGTATACTGGCCTTGAAACTAAAGCAGTTTTTGGTTAGTTCCTTTGTCATTTGCCTAGCTTCTGCAGGAATGTATTTGTGTTCCCGAAACGAGCAGCGTAATAGCAACCATAGACCACCACGGGAGCTTTCGATCCCAAGAGCCGGCAGTCGACAGCCAAAGTCTGAAAAAACTCATGGCTACAGGTGGGGCCTCTTAGCTCAGGTTGTTAGAGTATAGGTTCCACTGGGATCTTCCTCTTCCAAGTGTAGTTTCGAATCCCAATGAGGCTGCACAGATGGTTCACAGTTTTACAGTTGGGTCCCCGATAGCAGGTCGATGCAAGTCTGACCATGTTCTCTTTCGCACACATTTGAAGGTTCACCTCTCATTTGCGCCCAAATTGCAACGTGTGAGACGACTTTAGGTCGCAAAACTCCGGCAATCCAGTACTATCGAGGCCCTAAGCACAGAAATCTGGCCCCGTCTTCCCGCCCAAGCAGACGGCAAAGGCAGTAGCAAGTGGTCATCCTTGAAGACAACCACTTATGGGGCAGCTGAGCGAATGCTAGGATTCACTCAGTGGCAACGCAGTAACTGGATCAGCGTAAGAACCCTGCAGCTGTCTGCCCAGACGGATCGAGCCAGGTCTCGCGACGATGCTTTCTCCCGCCAACTCCCAAAGCTGGCAACAAAGTCGGCTAAAGATGACCAGCAATAGCATTGATCCGAAACGGTGAATTCAATGGAGCAGGCCTCAAATGTTGGTGAAACTCGAAAACTGTACCAAATTATCCGCCAGGTTAGTGGTAAACCCTTGACTTTCTGTGATTTTGTTCGCAATGTTAATGGGGACTATAGTGCTGAAAATTCGACCAAGGTCACATACTATTTACGGATAAAAACTGTCTAAGCTGAATGCTTAGTTGCAACGGTTCCCCCATAATCCCCGATCTAGTCACTACGCATACAAGGGTTGAGTAAAGGGCGGTCAACTTGACCAACCCATCGACGTTCGGAAGGAAAGCCGAACGGAGGTCGATGTTGTGCAGATATCTTCCACGCTAGTCCACGTGACTTCCAGATTAAAACTGCTAACTTTATACTTCACATTGGTCATGGTCATTTTCAGGACGTGGACTAGGACAACCGCAGGGAAGTCGATCCTATCTCTGATGAGTTGATTACATTCACAACCATCAAACGTGGCACAACGCGAATCCAGAAAATAATCTAAACAACAGCTCGCGTAGACATTGGATGCTGTCGCGTCAGCAGAAAGTTACCGGATGGACAGATCGCTAGGACATCTCGTTGTTGCCTTATGCAAGAGTAACTGGGTTTTATATATAACAAACGGAAATAAAGTTGAAGATAGCGTCACTGAAATTGTCAACTACAACTACTTTTAGTCGTTGCTTAGTTGATTTCATAAAAATGATATGAGTGGTGGGGAGCGGAGCGTTATACCTTACCTCAATAAGTGTTTGTAGAGTTTCATTTCTTCGTTTGGGTCGCTGGTCGTAACTACTTCCCTGGCCGCACCCATCCAATCCTCCACACGGGCAACGACCACGTCGTGTTCACTCGCCAACTGCACGGCCAGATCCTGAAGAAGGCTGTTAGGTTTTTGTTCACCCGGCGGATGAGACTTTTGTCTAGACACAAAAAGCGAGCAGAGAAGTTCGTACCGGTATTCGGCAGTACATGGAAATTACGATGCTTTATGAGCTCTGATTGTTGAACTGCGCCGAATACAGAGGGAAATGCGTTGGTCCGTTTGTTAGGAATAATGCACAAACATTTTCA
Source organism: Ligula intestinalis (assembly GCA_036362985.1). Lineage (NCBI taxonomy): Eukaryota > Metazoa > Platyhelminthes > Cestoda > Diphyllobothriidea > Diphyllobothriidae > Ligula > Ligula intestinalis. The sequence goes on from JAYGXS010000008.1 coordinate 16,684,083, forward strand.
AGACATTATTGACAGAGGGTTAATAGACATGAGCTGGCTCTATCTCTTTCAGTCAAAAGAAGAACATTTGATCGCTGGAACAACACTTTAATTCGCTTGACGGTTCTGCATTCGTCGCGCATTTTTCATCAGAGGCATGAACAGAAAGCAGTAGCAGAAGCGAATGACACATATACAGAAATTTCCAGTATTTATAGGACAGAGTCATGACTGCAAACGTACTACAAATAACGACAAGTAATGATGAGTGTCTTCTTGTTTGCTGATTGCCTGATTACCGGTAACCAGCAACCGCCCAATCAGCCGCGAATGTAGCTGCATGAGGACGCTTTATCGGCGTGTTGAGACACACTGCAGTGAACAGAAGGCAAACTTGCCGAAATACAATACCTTCGACGCGTGCTCAGAAAAAATAGCTATCCGCACAACTTCTTAAACCCGTGTTTGCGCAAATGAGGTGAGCGACAATATCGCACCAACCCTAAATTTTGACGAGCGATCCCGTACTTCAAAAACATATTGGAGGCCGTCGGCCGCCTTCTCACACCAAATGGAGTTGGTGCCACACACAGGCCGGAGGCAACCATAAGGCGTACGATAATGAAACCAAAAGATTTACTACTACGGCAAAAACATCTGGAATCGTTTATAGGCTCTGGTGCAGTTGCGGCCAAAGCAACTACACAGGTGAAACTGGAGGACATCTTAAGTCGTGACATGTGGAACACGCGGCATCATTGGGCAAAATTAGGCCAATTCTCAAGTTTCGGCTCACTCGACGAGACCAAACTGCACATTAAAATTTGATGAAGCCAAAATTCTAGCAAGAAATGACAATATTGTGGGCCGAGAATCACTTTAGTCATGGTTCACGCCCCCACACAGTCCATAAACAAGTGCAACGAATTGTCCAATCCATATTAGGTGTCAAGGTCCAAATTGGCCAAGCCGAGGCGCCACTCGGAGAACGTATAGGCCACCGCGTTGTTTTACGTCAACACCGGGGCACCAGATGGCCGAACAATTATCACGTACAATTACACAACGCGTGATTAAAGTTCAGCAAGTCAGGGTCCGCATGCCGGTAATCAAGCCATCAACACAAGAGAGTAATTATCGTTAATTGTCGTTAGTTGTCATATGTTTGCAGTAATGACTCTGTCCTACAAATACTGTCACTTCCTGTGCATGTGTTTCCCACCTCTGCTACTGCTTTCTGCGCATATCTTTGATGAAGAATCGGTGACGAATATAGAAACGTCAGGACTCGCATTTTCGCTTGTATTGTCTTCAGCCAGCCTAACCCAACTTCAGGATCATGGTCAAACTGTGACTATTTCGGTTATTATTCAAACGATCTAACCAGTTAGCCATGAACTGCTGCATGCGATCGGGTATAGAAGGTCACCTACGTACTTATCACTTTGTATTTCGAAGTATACTCTTGAAGCCCATAGGCAGCCATAAAGAGACCAGTGATTCATGCACAACATGTATATTGTCAATCTTAGGTGATCCTCACTTGGGATTGGGTATGACTGACTGAGGATGGCTAATAAGCGAAAAATGACTAATCAGGTCTCCTTTGTCCTTTTTGGTACCGCCTTATCAATAGCTATTATTAGTAACTGTGCAAATATAATCAAACAAATCAGGCTGTTATTCGATACAATACTCGGCGGTCCTTTCCTTCGCATAATCGGGGTAACTATCATCCGAAAGCTAGAAGAAACCTGCTTTTTCGTGCATCAGTTCGCATCTGCTTAGGGGGGCTCATCGCGGCCAACAGATTGCGTAGAAAATGTTGGTGCTATATCAAACGATGCCAACTTCTATTCATTTAAATAACATTTTAAGGATTTTCCTGTCCTGTAGGTAAGTCAGTAGATAATCAATTTAGATATCTTGCCTTGAAATGATGTTTTTGGAGGGCGGAGGCATGAACGCTTACCCGAATAGTTTTCGTTCTTGAAATTCAGGTATCCGACGAGTAATTGGCAAGCATACGTATACTTTCAATTAATTCTCTTCAAACCATTGCATTTATATGGGAGGAGGGTAGAGTGTAGAAGGTAAATTGTAGGCAAACTTCGCTCAAAGTTACAAGCAAATTAGTCCAAGGGATAGGGGAGGGGATGGGGTAGTAATGAGCGGCTAAAAAAGCGGTAATTATGGAGAAGGGGGGAGGAAAGTGAGAGAGGAGACTCGGGGAAAAATGCCGGTAGCTAGGTGGCCGTTGGTCATGCTAAGCTTGGGGCTTGCAGAAGGTTCTTCTGCGCACACAAAATTGGCTTCCTCAACCGGATAATAGTTGCTTCTGCTGTTGCCACCTAGCTACCGGCATTTTCCCCCGAGCTTCCTCTCTCCCTTTCCCCCTTTTATCCCTAATAACCACTTAATAAGCCGCTTGTAACTACCCCACCCACTCCCCTATTCCCTGGACTAATTTAGTTGTAACATTGAACGTAATTTTTCTACAATTTACCTTTTACGTTTTACCTCCCTCCCATATAAATGTAATGGCCTGATGAGAATTAATTGAAAGTATATGCTTGTATGCTCGCCAAATACTCTTCCGATTTTTGCGATGGAAATTCAGATAGTTGCTTCCAAAAAGTATGCCAACTCTTATGGCTCTGTGACTTTTTCATGTTTTATACCCTACTGTAAAAAGAGGGGGTTGCATTGAATGTGGATAAGCAAATGCAGTGAATATGCAGAATAAACGAAAAATACGAAAATTGAAAAGAGAGAGTAGGGGCGAGGTTTTGAATGAGAAGGATAGAAGTGAAGAGAAACAATAAACCAGGAGGAACATATTGATAAAGGAGGTAATAAAAAGCAATGATGTGTGAGGGTTCGTAGAGGCTTGATTTAAATAATGGTGAAAACGATATATATATCATATCAAAAGTAAATATGCAGGTTCAGAACACACCGCAGTTTATGCCAACGTACATAACTGTTCAACAGAAGCATTTGCAATTGCCGGGATAATAACTTTATTCGTCTGAGGTTTCGCATTCCGTCACGGACCCATTATCTGAGCCAATAGCAGAAAGGGCTGATTCATTCACAGGCATTCGCAGTATTCATAGGAAACAGTCGCTACGCTAATGCATACCTGGGACAATTAACCACGTTTTCTCGACGACTTCCCGGGAAACGCATTTTTACTTGTATGGGCAATAAATATTCAGGTTAGTCCAAAACATTACCATCAGTGCAACGTTTTCCTCACATGGACACGAAACTATCTACCGTAGATTTCGTTTTTCATGAAACGTAAATCACAATTTTGAAATGCATTCGCGATCAGAACAAATGAATTAAGTATGGTTGTAATACTGAGAAGCTTACACTCTTTCCTCGATATATTTTAACAACATCAGGATGCGGGCTATTGCATGAGCCGTGTGGCCATCTGAATAAAGCCTATAAAGCCTTTAACTTCAAATATATTTTGCAAATACAACACACCAAAATATTACTTCTTAACCTTGTTTGATAGAAAGCAAAGCTTTAAATTCCATTCTTCGAGAGAGGTCATGTTTCGGTTCTACAAAGTTTCTAAATGGCGGAAAATTTTCAAAACTTATCAACCTTTATAATAGATTTCGAGGTTGCAAACGAAATTCTATGTAAACTCCTTCCAGAAGAAAGCTTATGCGTACTTACAATGTGGGAAGGAGGCCTCATAGTGCCAAAAGTACTGTCCATGGACGTTGTTCATGCTATATATTTTTTAAATGAACATAATTTAATAGACAGGCACGATTTATTATGAAGGAAAATATAACAGCCATAGGAGACCTCATAATTAGGAACCTTTTTGATAGAAAGGTATCCATTTTTTAAATATCAAATTTACCGAAGGCGTACTTTTCTATTAAAGGGGTAGAATAAATCATATATTTGTGTATGACATCCATAAATTATATTTGAATGTATAACTGTGGTAAACACCAGTGAGAAAAATGCATGTCACTTAAGTAGCAATTTTGAGTGTGATTTAAGCTCATTCAAAAGCCAGCATCCTGGGGGACTTGAAAATTACGGGATTACGCTGCATACTTAGAAATGGTAAAACCTTACTTAAGTAATATATTCGGATCGGCGACAAATTTCCGAATTTGGATTGAGGTTTCATGAGATAGGAAATATAATGTACTGGTTTAAAAAACTCTAGTACTTTGCCCTGAATTCATTTATTTAGGGGGCCTGCGTTCATACGCAAAACAGCGGAATGAGTCAGATCGTCAGAAACAGTTCTTGAACTCTTGTAATGCCGTTGAACACAATCAGTGACTGAGTGCGTGCGGTCGCTGTCACAATCATCGCTGTCAGCATCTTGACACGAACTGAACGTAAGCTACTACCCCATGACCTTTATGACTGGCTTTTCTTTGCGTACAGTCTGACGCTACTGGATTGAAAAAATCCACTCTTTTGTTTAAGATTCCGGATGTGGCCGGTATATTATGCTGATGGCCTAGTGCATTGTTAAGCCTTCTCGTAGAGTCCCTGGGCGGAGGTTGCAGTGGGCAAGTATTTCCCAAATCCTAGGTCCGTATTGAGGCCGTTGGTGACAAGAATTTAATCCGAAGCGCTAACATACAATTAACACAAAAATGTTTAGCGGCAAACTTAATGGTCCTTCTACACGTACTACACACAATGTGGACATAACAGCGAGCGTCAGTATTTCTGCAAGGGCAGCTGGGAGATCACATCATTGAGAGTGGCATAAATGTCACCTGAAGAACGAGACAGTGCAGCCCAAATTTCAGCTCAAAGAAGGAGAGCGTTATTCCATCATACCGTAAGTGCATTTCAGCCACTGGTAGTTTTTTAGCTATCGCCAATTCCCACGAGCACACGCTTAAACAAGCGTTAGATCAATCTCCCGGTAGTATACCCCTTTCTGTGCACGTTTATCCTAGGACACCGACTTTTTACTTTCATCCAAACTTTGATACGCACCGCCTCTACGCAAATGTAGGTATATGTGCTTCTGATAACTACGCATAAAAGCCAAGCCCTACCGACGCGCCCCAAGTATTCGTCAACTCCTGTTTGGGAAACAACTTATTTCATCCATGCCTGTCTTGAGGAAGATCGCATCACTGTAGGCGACTGTGGTATTTGCCCATTAAAAAACCGACATCTGGTGGCTGATGTGTGATATAACGTCGCCGCCCGTTATTCGCTTCATAACGCTGGCTTTTTAAGGCGCGTCTTTGCGTTATAGAAAGTTTTGCCATCACATACTTCATTATATCACGAATGGTGGCGAATGTCCACATCTCGGGTATATTTTTAGAAGATGAAGACGTTTTGATCGCAAGAATAATAGTTTTGTTCTTCTGAGCTTTCGGGCTTTTCGGGGACTCCATCTTTAGAAGTAAGCCATCAAAGAAAAACAAGGAACAGTTATAGTGGGCAGGAGCTAATCAACAGTTCTAGGGAGGCGGGTGAGGAAGGGGGAGGGAGCTCATTAATCACCAGTGTCAGCCGTGTGGATGTGCTTGCGGAGGGCAAGGTATGCGGGCACCAGGGCAGTACAGCGGTTGGCTGAAATGTCACCCGAGGCCTAGGCTTCAATTAGTTCTTTTCCTGTCTTGCTGTCGGTGTGAGCAATTCTCCTCGCGGATGCGAATTAAATTCCTGGCCCGTCTCATAGGTGTGGGTAGCCACTTGCGGCAATCCGCCATCTCGTCTGACTCAAGCTTATTTCCGTATATGCGCGAACCAAGCATGCATTCAACCTGTCCGGTGTAATTTCGGGGACAGTTTGGACATGGTATGTGATGCACTGCGCTGGACTGCTTGCCGGGATTTAATCGGTCTTTTATTCTCATGACCCAGCTGCGCATGATAGCCTTGGAGCGGTGTACCATTCCGACACCTTGTCCCACAGCATACGCTCGGTCGCTTCCGACGCATCCTTGATTGATGGCAGTGTATACCATATCGTACGTTTGATTGCCTCCTGCCCTCTATAACCATTGCTCGTTTTTCGTTGATGGTTTATCTCTGACGATTAACCCGAAAGCTCAGAAGAATAAAATTATGATTTCGGGGATCAAAACGCCTTCGTCTTTTAATACATCAATTTAGCTTAACATTTTGCTCTTCAAATTTGGCATTTTTAACATGCCTTATTTCGGGGTTTAATAGCTTGTTATCATGAATTTTTTTGTGACTGAAATTCTCACTCATGTAACATTACATGTGAATTTTTATTATTCTTACGCTCACGATGGACAGATAACGCAACATATATTGTCATATCTTATGCGTCTTGGAAAGCATCTTATTAATGGCACAGAGTAGTCTATGACCTCCCTTAATTTCTTTAATCCAATTCAGATTTTCGTTCAGCTTAACTCAAACAATATTTGGATTGGATACTCCAAAAGCGAGTACAATAGGAGCTAGGGTTTACACTTACTCGGAATTTAAAATACTTGTTGAAACAGAAAGTAATATTTCAGTGTGAAAAGAACGCAAATCGCTATAATATGGACAAAAAAGGTGTATTAAAGAACGGGAATTAACCTTATGGATCAATTTGTCGAGTCTGAATTCCAGCCCTTTCTTACTAAAAGCTTTTTTATCTGCTTGATTTTTATAGGCTCTGTTTAAAGTTCTCAGGGCATTGGAAAATATCGTGCTTCGTATATAGACTCAATAAACGTTTTCCGATTGTAAGTTTGGTTAATAATTATTGCAAGTCCGGCTGAGTAGTTACTTCTTCCCGAACTAATATCATAGCATTTCTCTTAAAGTTTTACCAATTACATATGTCTAATAATCTCCATTAAAATAAGTTCATTTGTAAGGTTTGACTTCCTTTTCCATTCAACATTATTTAGCCCAACCGTGCCTGACATTCTGACAAAGCCTATTCATGAGAATAAAAATAGGCATATAGAGGATTGTATGAGAAAGGTTCTGGATCAGGGTTTTAAAAATATATTTGACGAAAAATTTGGCACTCAACGGTCATGTGAAAATACTGACCTCAAAAAGTTCTGATACTCCTTAAGTCACCTACATTTCATGTTAGACCAGCTAGGAACATTCCCGAAGCCCACTTAGATGCCAATGTATGCATCAAAAAATTTGGTAGTACTTTCTAAACTCTGAGTTTTTTTAATGTCGCTCAACCTCTTCGTGACTGAGTTGGAAAAACGATACCAGACCAAACTCAAAAGCGTCAAATGGTCTGCGTACGTCTGAATTATCAAATTTACGATCACCATAACTCCATTATCGTCGTCAGCTGCTGACTCACTGCGTTAATCCTTTTCTCCGGCCATTAATGCTAGCTAATCGAGGGATCTATATAGGGTGTTTAATAGCGCCAAATTTCGCAATCGCCTCATCCCATCAGACGCCAGGTTTAAGTGTTAATTGCCAGCTCGGGTTATCGCGATACTAAGCTAACAGTGCACAAATTCGTTAATGGGTGAATCCTGTCGCAGCAAGTAGGAGACTAGCTCTGAATTTCATAAGTGTCAGTTTCAGAAACAACAATGTAACTTCCACCATTTTGAAATAACTAAATCAAGGTAGATGGCGTAATATTCAGCACGGTAGTAGCAAGCCCTTTTTACATTGGAGAGGCATACTATGGCTGATAATATATCCATTATGTCGACTGTATGCCGGCAGAATCCGGGAAAGAGTTATCACTTGCAGGTAGGATATCTTCTTGCAAGAATAACGCACGCACCAACTCTCGTCCTTTAAATCAATTATGACGGTGGCAAATGCGACGAGACGCATTGACCGACTAGATATTCGTCCATTTTTTATGCGTGACGTTTGATGCATTATTTTTGCCAGTAAGAGTGGCTGTGGAGGCAACAGTGAGTATAAATCGCACTCAGATGGTCAATCAAACGAAAACAAAGGCATATCCTGACCGCTAGTAGCATTCAGAGTCATTGCATGGTTGCAGCTGAAATGCACGTTGGGCGAGTTGCAATGAGGACAACCGTACAACATCTCGTTTACTTCCACTTCTCACCAGTGTTTCTCATTATTTGTAAGAACTGGGATTTATTTTTGAGCAAAATCTCATCCAACTATTGACCTACATAGGATGCCTTCAAACACGTACAGACTTCATTTCAGCCAAGTGCAGGCTTTAACTGGACCTCAACTCCCTCATAAAATGTACCTCGCTTTAGTTCCGCGTTTATATATTCTGCCCTGATATACTTAAGTTTTTCAGAAGATGCCCAAATTTGTATTCAATACCTCATTCGATGTCACACAAATCCAATTATAGTACTAATAAATATAAAGAATCAGAAGACGCGATCTCTGGAACAGTAATTTTATGCGTCTGAGCTTTCGACTCGTCAATAACTATAGCTTTTAGTGTGAAGTCGAACGCTCAGATGAATAAAATTACCGTTCCAGGGATTGCGTCTTCTGGCTCTTTACAACAAAACCTGAGGCACACACATTTGCTTCTATTTGCACTTATAATTATAATTAAAATAAATGACGTTAACCCTCGTTAGAGCACGCCAATATGAACGCCATATTGCATGTGCCCTTGTACTTAGTCCTAAACGTCTTGCTCAGCGGTCACACCTGCTTCCTGGGAATCGAATTTTCGCTTATATTTGCAAATGCAAATTCTTTGCTTTTATAAGTCACTGCTTAAAATCCCAAGTTGAAGTGGATGTGGCCGACAGCGAAGCCATTTGCACCTTATGCTGTTTAACTATTGAAACAGCACAGGTAGCAGCGTAAAGGCCGGATACATTTCACAGAATTTGTGCCACGAATGAACATTAATTGTGATGGCTTCGAATTCTGCGTAGGTCCTCAAGCGTTGTGCCAGATGGTTCCCGATCACACTTATTTTTACCTCCAGTCTAACAAGCTTGGACTTCTCCACATCCATTTTTCTGAACTTCTACCTGACATGCGTGTACATTCTTTTCCGCGTTCTCTGCTCTTTCCTTATCCATCTAAACTTGACTTTTTGCTTGAAAACGTCTTGATTTGACCTTGAAAGGGAGCGGCACGCCTTCTGTGTAAAGTCGTTTCTGTACACGCGTATGTGCCGCTACATCGATTGCACTTACATTTTGGCAGAAACCGCACGAAGCTGGCATCGAATGATGACATAATTGTCTTTCCAGTGGATTCATTCCAGGTCAGTCATGGCCAGTCATTTATCAACCAA
>JAYGXS010000008.1:16693306-16757618 GCA_036362985.1 Ligula intestinalis
TCCGAAACCTCACTGAGCACCTATCTATTGTCATCCACACTGCCGACTGGAATGGACAGAACAACGAGCCCTGGCACAGCAGTAAGAGCTTTGGACTTGTGAATAATAGATCAAGAGTCTCAGGAATTACAACAGCTGGGTTTAGGTATGGCCGGCCTAATCCAAAAGAGCAACCTGGGATAATGTTTCGCATTCCATGCCTAAGTTGTCCTTGCAATTAAACAGTTCAAACTGAACGTATGGTCAGATAGCGCATACATGCATACAGGTTGGCTATACGGCTGAGTAACAAAGTGTCATAAGTTACTGTCCACACCTAGAAAACAGGCCGTGAGTTCAACTTTTCAGCCATCAGGATACTCGCCTACGCCAGAAACAATTCAAACAGCGAATTGATTGAACCCTGGTCCACCGATGGGAACTTAATCGATCGATGTATCGTTTTGGCGTCGGCGTACAGAGCCCTTCACAGTCACCTTCAGGCTTGCGTTACTAATAGCTAATTGATTGAAACTCCAAGTAATTAATACCATTTTACTCTTGTTGTTATCTCTGACGATGTGATTCTGTACGAGCTTGAAAGCTCGGAAAAATAAACGAGCTTTTCCGGTGCTTGATCTGCCTTCTCGTTTATTCAAGTGGATCATGTTGAAGTTTCCTGGGATACTGACTACACGGTATCGTTCAGAAGACGCAAGCTTGAATTGGTCATTTAAGTCCAACATGACTTCGAGCCTTATGGTATGTCCGAAGCCCCCTTCGAGTTTTGTCGTTCCGAGTTGCTTTGGAGAGATCTAATACCAGTTGACGCATAGTCGTGCGCTAGCTATTTAAGCCATGCACGCACAACGAAGTCTTTTCGATCCCCATATAAGTTGGAAGTGGATGTGCAGCTAAAGCTGATTTTTAGATTTCAAAACTGCCCTTTCTATATTTTCTGTGCAAGGAAAATCTTATATTTTGCTATCCTTTTTAGAAGATTTCGTATAGGACAGACACAATTTTACAATGGGTGTTAGATATGGCCTATAGTTTGTAAGCGGCATTTATAAACGCACAGGTGTGGTGTTGTGTGAATAGATATTCCACGGTATTCAAAATATCTTATGGGTAGCAACTTTTCAACGCCAAAATATACCTTTGCTTCAAGTTTCAAGCAGACGTAATTTTCAACTAAAAAATACGAAAAAATACTATTTTGCATGTTTTATGTAGTATATGGGAATTTATTAAGACATCTAGACAATGCACCCCTTTAAAACTAACATTATCAGTAAAGACCTCCAAAACTGTTTTCCTTATACGTCAACGACTGCAGAGGCAAATCCATCATTTCAGTAAATACTGTAAAGCGCATTTCTACCAATTTGACGCTTCAGAAGAATACGCCATTGGTTCTGCTCCACATCAGTTGCATAATTTTATGATCACTACATCACGGACCTCTAATTGTGCAGTGAATTTGCGATTTTTTGGAAGGATTTTATACAGTTATAAACCTCTTGTTCCAGTAATCGCTTTTACTTCCAAATTTTATACAGTATTTAGGTGGAATGCTCTACCGGCAGGTTGCGTTCAAAAATATTCGCAAATTTAAGAATATTTTAGAACCAAAAGATACCCCTTTTTAGGCATATAACTCGAAGAAGAAACTACGAGTGAACGTTTTTAATGTTCTCTTGAAAATAAATTTCAGTTTATAAGGAGATTGACAGCCGATTCAATAGATTCATAGTACGTAGAGAGAAAATGTGTATAAGGTCTGGTTTTTGCATACGAATGGAAAGAGGTTCACTCGAAAAGCAGTATCTAGATTTCACAGAAGTTTCTGGAGATAATGGTCCACTGCAGTTAGAAGTACGCTCCTGTTTAAGTAATCTTTTAGTTAATCTTTAGATAACATTGTATAGTAAAAGAAGTAAACATTCTAAGTCGATATAATGAAATTAATGACGAGATTCTACGAAAATAAGCAGAACCACGTTCGTGAATTTTCAAGTTGGTTGCACCAACCTATACTCAGGCGAAATGAACCAAAGAAGAAAGTGAGATTGTGAAAAGATGACGGCTTTTTGTGCCCTGGGGTTCACTGAGGAACCCTTGTAATCATTCGTACGACAAAAAATATTGATGCAGAAGGAGGCGTATTGACAAAAGAGGAAGACCGCAGTGGCCATTTCTTACCTAATAACAGTCGACAGCTAGCTTAGTTAGCGAGAAATGACGTGTAACCTGACAACTTATGCACAAGACAATAGAGCTATGGATAAATGGTAAAGGGTAAACCCAGGAAACGCTTAATGACCAAATACTCAGTTTCCGAAACTTTGCTTCTGATAACCTAGGTTTGATTATATAAGCTTTATGACGGCTAATAATCCTGAGATGATTTTTCCAGTATGTCTTACCTTTATCCGTTTTCCCTCTGCCATAGGAAAATCTTGTTAAGTAAAAAGTATAACGAAATAGCGTCTACGGCACGAGCCTACTCACGTTCAATAGAAAAGGTAATATCAAGGATTGAATAAAGTTCCATCAAACCAAAAACCTGTTTAATTACTCACACAATGAGCAGGAAGGGGTATTTGGTGATGTACCTCTCGTTGAGCATGGGTGGATACCAGAAGCGTACAAGTGCGCGCAAAGTAACTCCTTTCGGAAATCCAGACTGCCCTGGGACACTGGAAGTCCCATGTGGCCGTTCGGGGTCAAGGGTGACGCAACGCAAAACACTGAAGGGGACCCACTGTCCATTCTCGCTGATTGCACGTCTCGTGGTGGGGGGTTGGAGGAGGAGGAGTGGAAACCCAAGCGGTGGCTGGTCAAAAAGACGCAGGCGGGCGACTTCATGCGTTTCGCGGGATTGTTGTTGTTTTGCTGAGGGTGGATCAGCTGCCTCTTCTTCGTGGTTCACGTCCAAGGCTGCTTTCAGGTTACGTTTGCTCCTCACGAGCGGCCGCTCCAGGAGGAGGCTGCTATAATTTGTTGTTCCGGTGGTGGGCAGACCGTTACCGGGCGGTGGTAGGTCATAACGTGTCCAAAGGAGGGAGTGCTGGCCTGCAAGATGAAATCATACAGATATCTATAAATTAGCTGTTAAATACATTTGCAACCGTCGTTGAGCCTAGGCGTGATTAACGTGTATTTTTAGAGTCATTTCATTGTCTACAAAGTCTTCGTGGTTGAATTTGTAAGAAGGGTAACAGTTTCTTATATGGACCACTTTTGGAAGTAAAACTCCAGAATTCTGTACGTAACCATGCGCAGTCCATCTACCTAATACATTGCCTACACCACGGAAACTTTTGGTGACAGAACGACAGAAATGTACAGACATGCATTATTTTATAGTGACATTTCTATCAGATTCTATGTTAATAATATGTTATAATTATTTTAACAGTCTTCCAAACGTTAGTTTACTACTACAGTCTGTTTGACAAACTTGACCAACGTTGGATTAATTTTGCATTTGATTTTTCGAACCTTCTATTCAATTCTGAATTGTCGCATCTTGCTTTTTTGTTTACCCTTCCATTATCGCCTGCTTGTTTTTTGCATGTTTTAGCTTACTTTAATAATATTTTTTACTATTTCGTGGTTTTGGTTGCTAGCTTTCTTATAGTTATTCTCTTGCCCAACCCGTATAACCCTATGAGTGCTGGTACCGTATCACAGAATTCTGTAGCTTTTGCCTTCCTTGGTAATTCAATATGTTAGATTATTGCCTACAAATAGTTCTTCCTACTCATTTTTGTTGTTGAGAGTGCAGTATAGCATTCCGAATCCTATTCTCTGTTCTGCATGTTTTTGGCCCAGCAACACTTAAACTTTTATTGTTATTTCTAAGCCTAAAAGATGAAATCGCAATTTTATAAAAAGCGAGCCCTTTCGACAGCTGTATCTTTGTGCCTTTGGTGCTAAAGCTGTCAAAACTGTTTGTCATATTTCTAATGAGCCAAGAAAGAACTCTTCCTGTTGAATACATGCCCGGTATTGTTTGTGCAAAGATGAAAATGGCACTTTCGAAAGCAAAGCAAACCGGAATAACTTCGTTGAAAATCGTTTGAATGCTCTAAAAAAAGACTATCAGCAAATTAGCGTATGCTTTAGTGACAAAACGCACTCGCTTTGCCAGAAATCTGACACAATTTGCAATTGGGAAACAAACGTAACAAAACTATTTACGTGGGTACCACCTCATTCTTCGGAAAACAATACACACTGGTGCTTTGCATTCAGTGTCAACTTCCTTGAGTGATAATGAGACAACTTCGGATAAAAACAGAATGCGTCTTTGAACAAATGCTCACTAAAAATGGAAAACAGGATGCCAGCGTCAATATGCAACAAAGAAGAAGCAGGCCGAACCACGACGAGCAGATAACAAAAAGGTGTCAATAACTGGCTTTTATTAAAATTTAGTGCTGACAGAAACGTTCCATCTTGCCATGCAGAGCAGTCAAAATGGATTCAAGTAATGTGCAATAATTGCCGCAACAAAGCGCATTGTTTGGAGTACAAGACATACATGCACGTAAGAGAAGGGTTCATTTTGTACAAAACGTTGCAGCTTTAATGTGTTTATGGCAGTTCGGCGAATGATGGAAAATATAAAGAAACTAGCTGATGGACGTATAGCCATATTCAAACAAGAGAACAGAATCAAGGGTCTGAGGCAAAGCGCTACATTTTTGAGACTAAATGCAAATCCTCCCAACTGCTAATGTTTTTCTGCCTCTTACGACCTTAGACTGGACCCCTCGGGACACAGCACCCTTATTTATTGGTTTTTTGATAGTCCATCTTCGTATTTTCCCTCAAAAATAAGTGCAATTGTTTCCGGCTTCTACGGTAGTCAGGCCGCAAATTTTTTTATGTTTACGATGTGAAGGCTTGCTTTAAGTAAACGGTTTTCCACGTTTAAGCTGTTATATTAATGACGCCTAAGAAAATCTGTCGATATTAAACAGTCAAACACTATTTAGGCAAAATATGGGACTTTTGAAGCTAAAAGGCTGCTATAGGGAAATCAAGCAGTTTCTTGATAAAGATGTTTACTAACTCCTCCGCGTTTTGATAAATATTCTCAGGTACTTTCGCTAGCAGGTTACAAAGAAACCCGCGAAAAGACCTTTTATTCCTTAAGCATTCCTATAGAGACGTGACGCTGATAAAGAGAAAGGGTAGGGAGGCGAAATTAAGACCATGCAAAGAGTACGGTAGGGACCAGATGTCCTATTGCTTCTCAGCAAAATTTCTACGGGCTAAACATGCGTGAAAAATGAACTGAAGACGCAACTTATACTGCTGTTCTTACCAATCTGATCATCAGCATCCACGCCTAATTAAGACATTAAGAACCGATATCTTCAACGCATGAGACGACAGGCTTTTACGTCTTTAGTCTAAGAACCCACTATCGGTCTCAATGTAGGAGACGAGACGACACTCAGGGCATAGTTGCATTTGCTGCCTGATGTCAACGAAAGTAGGCGCGCAAGAAATTTTCCCAACCGTAAAACGGCTATTTTTGTGCGTTGACTGCTTACCAGCAGTCCCCACGCCCTTTCACCCTGATCGTCGTATTAGCATTACCACGACATCTTTATTAGTGCACTACAATTGCACCCCTCAGACAACAGTCATCCGGGACAATCATTTTCAAGGTCATTAGCCCGGCTGCTGTTGCCATGCCACATCCCCCTACTCCTCGCTGCTAGCAGCACTCCTGATTGGCATTCAAGCGGTTGACAAAAATGACTCAGTGGGTAAGTGCCCCAGGGACCAGCCGGAAAAAGGCCTCGTTAATGTCACAAGAAAAGTGTGGGAATAAAATACCCCATGGGAAGCTAATTTTGACACATGACACGCTTTTTTCCGCCGGAGTCACACGATGTTGGCAGACAATCAAACATTTTTGGATGTCTAAACTATCGCCTGATTGTAGTTTACATTTTACGACGATTTCCACCCATAGGTTCACCGATAATCTGCGCAGCCGACCATTTAATTATCTGAAACGGCAGTGACATCAATTTTGAAACGAAAAAGATAAAATAAGACTGCTACAATGCATTGACTGGCACAAATTATCTGACTGAAGCTGCAAAGAGTTAATCCAACCTGATCCACTACTTCCTGAAATAGCGCTGAAGTGGCATTCACTATTTTTCTGCTCTCAATTGGCATGTAAATTCCTAATATGAATGTTGGTTAAATTATTGTGTCTCTCATAAATTGATTTTTACTCCTCTTTATCTATTCGCACTACAACAATGGGGGCATTAGCACACGATCCTAGCTCCGTTTTGAAAGAGTCCGATTTAGTCCAGATTTTGTAACTAATTCAAGGACGATTTGTCAGCATGTTGACAATTGCAGTGTTCGGCCATTGTGCATATCCGGCAAACTCCAGGCGCTATGCGGCTTGTTTGTCTAATTTTATTCACAGAGAATGGAAAACTTTTAGGCTGAAAATTTTTGAAGCAAATTTTCTCACGAAAGCTTATC
Source organism: Ligula intestinalis (assembly GCA_036362985.1). Taxonomy (NCBI): domain Eukaryota; kingdom Metazoa; phylum Platyhelminthes; class Cestoda; order Diphyllobothriidea; family Diphyllobothriidae; genus Ligula; species Ligula intestinalis. The sequence continues at coordinate 16,699,820 of JAYGXS010000008.1, forward strand.
TCTCCCTCCCTTTCTTTCGGTACCAGGCAGCACATCACGAACCCCGTAGGAAATAGTTACGTGGCGAATTTGCAGGAGGTGATTCACTTAGGGACAGAAATGCGTGGCCAGCTTTGGTTTACGGGGAAGATTGTTTGTTACTGCTCTATGCATTCAACAAAAGAAGTCCTCTCGCATTAAATTTGTGGTTTTTCTGGAGCAGTGCATGCCGACACGCAAATTTGATTGCCCCCATCAAATTCTCCAGATTAGACTCATACCGTGATCGGCTATTTACGGACCGTCCGTTCCTGGGACACAGGCTGCTTCAACTCCCCTCCCCCCGTCGCTACTTAATCGCGGCCGCTTTTTGTCCGACCACAGGCATCAACAACACTCAAGGTCTTCGTGTTTATTACACCTGTTACATCATGCCATGTGATCGTGAATTTTCCTGGCACTCTTGGAACTGACTCACTATCTAGACATTTAGGCGTCATGGAAATCCTTGTAGACGGACATTAGACGGTCTTGTCAGCTGGCAAAAATATAAGAACAAGCGGGCCGAAAGCGTTCACGGTGTAGAATCCACCGGACAAGAAAACCATATGCTTCACATTCAATGTGAGCTATTAATGGATGCTTTTACTATTTTTGCCCCGCGCGCATTGCGTAATTGCGAAAGTCGGTAAAGAATCGAGCAAAATCTAACCAAATGGAGCCGAAGCCCGACAAAGGGTGCATGATCTTGCATGATATGCCATACTGACAGTACAGATACTAATTAAAAGCCAAATAAATATTTCGCTGTTATTCGGGCGCAGCAGGGCAGCCGGTTCCCTAAACCGCGCCCCTAAATTGACTAGGTGGTAGACGCGCTGGATAACAGGGTTGTTCAACGAGAATGTAACAGGTGTTATTTGGAATGCAAACTATGGCAACCGCTGCAGCTGACGGGCGCAGTGGTAGCAAGCCTCAGGGCGGGTCTCTCCACGCCAGTCACCTGCGCCCTCTCCCAACTCCAGGCCTCATGACTTGGTCACGACACCGGATCCATGCGGAGAAGGTGTGTGGTAGATGCGACCCTTTAGTCCATTGCTTCACGAAAGAGTCGCCGTCCATGCGCCACCATGTTGTAGGACAGCCCATCGGTGTTCGAGGTTGGCTCAGCAGTGAGTTTAACAGCACAGTCCACGTGCGCTTTATGGTAGATAGGCCAATCTTATTTTTTCAATTATTAATCTCAGACGCCAATGCACTTATATGGACGAGACCATTTGGCTCATAGCAATACTTGGGAAGACTAAGAACCGGACCTTTCAAGATGGCGTCTTTATAAGGAAACATAAGGCAACTCCGTAGATCTCATTGATGAACCGATTAACTCGCAGTTGCGTCCTGCAGAAACGAAATACCGGCAAAATACGGATGCCTAGGTTTTGAGTTTGTATCTTTGACGTTATTATGGTAAATCCGACAACACATGGTAATATTGCCTGTCTGTGGATACTTTATGTCTAGAGTGCGGTTCTCTCGCTAAAGCAGATAGATTGCCACTGAAATATTCATGTTACTTTGCAGATTCAGCCTTAAAAGCTTCGGTCCGAAGCGTTTATTATAACGTACTGCATTGATTTCTGAACAGTTTGAATGGCTGAAAGCTTTCTGCTCCAGAAACGCCTCTTTCGATTGTAGAGAGTCTTTTAAGTAGGATATACAGTTCTGCCAATCCTAAAAACAACTTTCAGGACGACATTAAACTTGGTAGTTAAGCGTATATCTGGACAGGTTATTTGATCAACTGAGTGGATTTAATAATAAGAAGGGCTTTGGTTTTAAAAGCTGCCCTCTCATTTAAAGTTATTGGGGGAAATAGGCTCTCATTTTTGCTAAATCATGAAGCGGACGTTTGTAGCTTAGCGGTAGAGCATAAGCCTCCGGCAAAGGCTTTCTTTGATGCGCGGGTTCAAATCCCGCCAAACGCTTAGAGTTTTTCACACTTGGGTCAACTCAAATCAAGCAACTCTACCAAACCAACTATATAAAAGGAATTCCGTATGCTATAAGGGAAGACAGGCCGAAACTTTCTTCTTATATACATTGTGCTGTAGAAGAATTCCATTATTAGTAAAATAGGTGGAATAATAATCCCTTCCAGTACTAAAAAATTTTGTGCGAATTTGATCAAATGGAACTAAAGTAAAGTTTAAGAAATCGCATTTATTTGCAGAAACAAGTAGTGATAGAAATTAAAAATTTATATTTAGCTATTCTGTGAAGTTTTGTGCGAAAAACGCAGTAAAAACGTACTTGATAGAACATTTTCTTGTACCGCACAGCTGGCTATACGTGTAAACAAAGTTTCTATGTGTAACAGCGGAAACAGCGTAACAAAGGCCTTAAAGAATGTAAGTCATGGAGAAATATAGTTTTTTGTTAACAATACGTTCCGATAAAGCGTTATTTACAAATGGACCAGCCAGAAGAATAATAAGTATTTCAAAAAATGGTCATACACGTGGCCTGTTATTTTTTGCATTCGCACGTTTATTACGGATCTTAGAATAAATCTCCTTAAGTAAAAAATAATCCCTTATAAAGAGAAAGTTATGTTCTTTCGTCTCCAATCAAAATTAATCGTTTTTCTTCTGATACATTAACGAATTTGTCAAACGTCCCCAGTTTACCTTTGAGATTACCTTGAAAATAGTTAATATACGCAGCAGTTCGTCAGCTAAATATCTAATAAAAGCACCTTTTGAAGAGGTAACCTATTATGGAAATTTTTTATCAATCTTACGAATAACAATATGCGTGGTATCTAGCAGACATGCTGTAAGCTCGAAAATGTGGTTTGTTCTTTTGAAGCATATCTACATTTGACCAACATGGTAATCTGCATAGGAAATTATATCGAAAAGCTCGTTTTTTCGGTAAATGCTGTTTAGTTATATTTTACTTGAAAGGGTTTGATGTAAACGTCGAACGAACGGACAAATATTAAACTTATCAATGAATACCCGGACAACTAGCTAAATGAAGAGAAAATTTATTCAAAGATATTTAATAACTACGTACAAATATTTTTACTAATAGTAAGTTCTTTTTGTATAAAGAAAGTAGTTGCTGAAAGTTTTATGCTTTAAAAACTATTTAAATCCATTTTTTTACTCTATAGCTATTTTTGACGTCTCCACAAGCTAGGAATTATCGAGAAAATTTTATTTTTCTTCAAAAACACTTAGTACTTTTTATAGTTCTTTTAAGTATTTAATTTGCCAAATGCTGCTCCTTATTATTTATAAGTTTCCGTTAATGCGTTCCAGCTGGTATAAGAGAAATATTCAAACATTTGCAAATTTAGGAAAGTTGCTTGCAGCACTTGCAGTGCTGTATATCTGGAAATGCAGGAATCGCTATGCATGTGTCAGAATCGGATATATGGCCCGCCTACCCTTAAATGCAATCTCCGTCACGGCTCCTTTACATTTTATTATTAGAATGAGCGCAAGGCTTAGAGTGAGAGTTAGCGGCCACGGGTTAAGCTTTATATATTTTAGGGCTTACATTAACATGATCAACCGCGAGCATATTCTCTATCGCAGCCATCACAAGAGTTGGATTATAATATATGCTCTTAATAATTTATGCTTCAATTTGATTGGTTATAACGGGCTGGGAATCGTTCGCTTGACATATATTACCAGTGCCCTTCGTTTTCGTGTTTTCCATCAGTTCGCAGTTCCTTACTTCCCGTATTTAAATCGTGCACTCGCGTTGTTACGATTTATTGGTGCATTTAACAAAACTAGTGGAATAAATACAATGTTATAAATTCCGGTGTTCCGAAAACAGCTGCATCTATCAGTTACGGCTACACCACCCCATCCTGTATTACATAAGTCCTTGCCACCCGTGGAACAACACATAACGTCATTGTCATTGGGTGTTTTATCTCGCTCTTTTGGTTTCGTCTAGGAATTCGTGTCGATGCTGTCTCCGGTACTGTAATTTCTGTGTGTTCAAACGATCTGAGAACTTGTGGATGAGAATAATTTAAAATTCAGACAACAACCAGACCACAGTTTAGACGTTCAAAAAAGTTCGATTGGTCTGCCCACATCCTGTGACTCCAGAGGGAAAAAACTTGTTCTGTCAACCTGCGAGCCCCAGGAAGTATTTGAGAAGAAGTTGCAATCGCCGGGACAAGAATTTTATTCATCTGATGTCCGTCACGGATTTTTAATCAGAGACATTAGCATAAACAGTTACGGAAACGGGTAATTCATGCAGAAGGAGTTCAAGTATTTATAGGATACAGTCACTATGATACTAACTATTTGTGACAATTAACGATTCTTCTATCGAGGGTAACTGCCCGCTTGTGCGCTAATTGCTTGGTGAATGGCGTGCGGGCCGTGACTTGCTAAACTTTCATCATGCCCTGTGGGATTGGAAATTATGACTGCTCGACCATCTGATTCTCCGACGTTAGTGTTAGATGACATCTGTGCCTGTGTGAGACGCAGAACCTTATTCGACACCAGGTATCATCACTCCTTATGGCTAATCAATCACGCGAAGTGCTCCCCAAGGTCGAATGTGAGGCACTAAGACAACTCAAGGCCGACTGGGACATCGTAATCATGCCAGACTGCAAGGGGCGTTCCGTCGTCTTATTGGACAGAACCGATTACCTTCAGAAAGCCAAACATTTATTGGAGGATCGTCAGTTTTATTTTCCAAGTGGAACCAACCTCTTTAAAAAGCTGACACGCCCTGTGACCGACGCATGGCGAGAGTGCAGGAAACGGTATCGGCCTGCTTCTATGGCCTTCGAATATGCACAAGGAGGACGCTCCTCTCCGACCTATCACATCGCTGAAAGGCACTCCAACGTACAGACTGGAAAAGTGGCTGTTTCAGCCTCAAATTTCTGACCGCTGATTCGGAGACCACGGTCCGTTTATCAACACAATTCCCGGATGAACTTAAAGGGCTATGTCTCCTGCCAAGTGATATCATGGTTTACTTTGATGTCACTCCCATTTTTACTTATATTCTACAGAATATGGCAGTCGAGACCGTTGAAAGACGCCTACGAAGCAGAAACAGTGAGATGGAGAATCCTCTCATACACGCCCAGACTTTTAAGCTCCTAAACTTCTGTTTTTGGCCGTACTTCACGTTTGATGGACTAATATACTAGCGGTTGAAGGGAACACCAATGGGATCACCGATTTTGGGACTCATAGCCGAGGCGTCCTAAAACGGTTTAAGTCACTTGTCTTCCAACACCACAGACCAAAATTCTGGGCTTGGCATGTGAATGATACCTTTCTCGTCGAATTCAGTGCTCACATTCAAGGAGCGTCTCAGCAGCGTCTTGCCAGACATACAACTGACGATGAAGGAGGAAGAAAACAACGAGATGCCCTTCTTGATATCATCTGCCGGAAAGGTTTTGGTGGCCTAAAGAGCAAAACATTCGGAAGAGCGAAAAACACGATGCAAGTACTGAACTTCGACAGCAGCCACGCACTCAGCCACACGCAGTTGCGTAAAGATGCTTTATCGACGTGTTGAGACGCACTGCAGTGAACCAAAAGACAACGTTGTCGACAGGCATTCAGATAAAATGGCTTCCTGCACAACTTCGTCAACCGGTGCATGCATAAGCGAGATGAACAACAAAATCTAAGCGCCCCCAAATTTTGGTGAGCGATCCCGTACTTCAAGAACGTACCGGAGGCCGTCGGCCGCCTTCTCGCACACCTCGGAGTTGGAGCTGCACACAGGCTGGAGGTAACCACAAGGTGTCCGATAATGAGACCAAAAGGTCCACTACCATGGTAAAAATCTGGAGTCGTCTATAGGCTCCTGTGCAGTTGCGGACAAAGCACCTACATAGGAGAAACTGGAAGACTTCTCAATACGTGAAATGCGGAACACGCGGCAGCCGTGCGGGGAAATGGCGCCAAATTTTGCTGAGGCCGAAATTCTCACGAAGGGTGAAAATTGTGTAAGCCGCAGATTACTTGAGTCATAGTTCATGGGGAATGACCTGCCAAATCGATATTCGATGCAGAGGCTCAAATCGGCCAATGCAATTCGCTACTTCAGGAATATACAGGCCAACGCATAATCCAAAGCCAACGCCGGGGGACCAAATGAACAGATACATGGCATCACATCTGTGGGAACACTTCAGCAATAGGATGTTTTCTCGTGAATTTGTTTAGAAACTCGAATTCGGGAACGTATCTGAAAATAAGCATGGAAACACAAGGGTGACAGTTCGAATACCCGATTCTGTTAAAATGGATCTTTCCAGCCTCGTGATTTTGCCAAAACGTTTTCAAAAATTTAATTTTTCAGGCACTCTAAGGCGCCGCCAATATGGCAGTTAAAATATGCAAAACTATTTGCATACAGTAAGTCTGCGCGTCGTAAATATAAATAGTTTTTGTGACCTAACTAGAGGCCGGAAACATTTTTGGTCAATTTTGAGAGAAAATGCGGAGGCCGACGTATAAACAACTGAGGAGCAAGGGTGTGGGGGTCCAGAGGCATTCAGCTTTGTCAAATGAGAGGAGGGGAAAAATTAATATATATTCCGGAGATCGTAAGAGGCAGGAAATAAACAGAAGTTGGGCAGGTTTGTGATTAGTCGCACTAATGCAGCCGTTTGTCCCCATCCCATGTTATCAAGTATAATTTCGCCTCCTTCATTGATATTTTCCAGCTTTTGCCGATCTACTATGAAGAAATTGTAGGTGGAACGTTTTGCGCATAATGTGCCTTTCTTTTACGTGCATGTATGCCGGATACAAAACGTGGCACGCAATAACTGCCAGCAATGTGCTGTGTTACAGTTGCTCTAAAATATTATTGGTAAGCATTAGTGTTTGTGTAATACCCAACTGCATAATATTGACTTTCTCCAACTTCTGAATCCTCAGCCATGATGTTCACTTAGGTATCCTCTTTGCGGTACCTTACTGTTACTCCGGCATTTAGTCTTCCATTTGGTTTTCATATTAAAACTCACTTCTAGATTAATACGCTACAACCCCGAGTCACATCTACCACACTTCCCTCCTCCCTTTCCCCTACCTGGATCCAGTGTCGTGATCAACTCATGTGGACTGGAAGCGGGAGGGGGCGCAGGTGGCTGACGAGGAGTGGGGGAGAGAACGCGCGCGTAGGCTTGCTACCATCCTCCCCCAATTGCAGTGATCGTCATGGTAGGCATCTTAAATGACACCCGCTACGTCCGGATCTAGCCCCGCATGTTTATTCAGCATGTTTTTCACCCGCTGAATTTAGGGGGCCGATTTAGGGAATCAAGTGCCCTCCCCATGAAGCCGTCACGCCACGCCCGAATAACAGCGAAACATTTATTAGGGCCTCTACTTATTAGCTGTGCTGTCAGTATGGCAAATAATGCAAGATCATGTGGTCTTTGCTGGTGTTCGTCTGCACTGAGTTGGATTTTGCTAGTTCCTCTACACAATTAGGCAATTTCGGAGCGCTCTAGTGTGTCCTATACATAGAGTTTAAGTGAAGGAATTGAGCATAGAAAAACCGATTGGAACGCTTCACAGTTTTGTCTGTCACCGTCACACAACCCAAATCCCTCACCGGAAAATTATGTTTACTTGTCCAACGTATAGAAGAACACATCGGTTCAATTTACTTTTCAACCATGTCTCCGAAGATCAATGGACGTTTTTTTGCTATGATCACAAGACGATGCAAGACGAAGTAAGTAAAAATTTTGTAAAATTCACGAAAACATAGAAGTTTGGATGTCAATTCCCCAACTCTATCGTTAACCAATTTTTACTTTCCTAACCTAACATCTCTGATCTTGGAAGTATCTTTAGATTCAAAACGTCTTATAAACTAAACGTCAGCAGACACTTGGAGCGGACTTGATTTGTGCCTTGGATTTACTGTCAATATCGCAGGTGATTTTTTCCCCTACTTTGAGTGTTCTTACCCTCAGCGCAACTTAAAAGACATATTTAATATATGTGCCCGCTACTGCTTTTCGAGTTACTAACATTTTCAGGGAGACACTTGAAAATTAGTGTGGACATGACTGTAACTGCATTGAAAAGGCTCTTGATACTTCAACGTTTGCAGAGAATGAAGCTGGAACCTTTAAATTACAATGAAAGAAAAACTCAGCAGTGTATTAAAGACTGAAACTGCAAACTGCATGCGGTGACCGAAAAAAAAGTTGATTAAATATGCATCCTGTGGTCAAAGTGATGTAAAATATTCACTTTAGTTTCTTCTTGACCTCTCTCCTCTTCTTTTTTTCCCGTTTATTTGTAATAAGTTCTAAAAATAAAGATGGCATAACTGCGACCAGCTTGTACGCCACCTTGCCGCCTCTCGGAGGAAGCTTAGCAAATCATCGGGTCTGTAAACATTTCTCAGTTTGTTCAAATACAGTACTTGTTCAATGCTTTTCAAACTTAACTGCGACATCCTGATTAATCTAATTAACATCGAGAAAAGAGCAAATATTACTATTTTTCTTAGCTGATGCTATGCTACTTCTGGTAACGGATGTTGCAATGACTGCCTGCTCGGTCACCAAACAATAAACTATGTAAACCTCTCCCGGTGAACGCCCCCTTTCTTCTTTTATGCTTAATCTTCAGCGAGAAAAAACTGACCTCTATTTGATCGGCAGCCTTAAAAAAACCTGAAAATATTGTTAAAGTAATAGTACTCGTGAAACTAGCAATGTTGAAGAAGACTCGCAATTCAGAAAAATCTATAGCATGCCGCAATGGCAGAAAGTACTCATACATTGCCATGCGTTTAGGTACTCAACGAAAGGTTTTTCGCCGTAACCCCGTGTTAACTTGCCTGTCCATGCAAGTGTACATCAGTAAAATAACTGGGCAAATACATCTGTTGAAAGTGAGGTGCATGTCAGTGAAGTTCGCACTTTCCGTGAATTTTTTTTTATAACGAGCACATCTCCCGCGCTCCTGTTCTGACAGATGGAAGATTTTTTTTCCGAGAGTATGTTATGACTGGCGAACGAGGCAAAATATATGATGAATTCCTTCTCAATTGAATATTCCTACAGTTGAAATCCGTTCAGGGATTAATACCAATAGGATGGCACTACCAGCTGGAAATGCGATTTCTAGCTTATTATCAATCATTAATCAGCCACCTAAGACTCCAACCTGCGACATGCATATACTCTATTGGATATATAGAGCGAGCCCCAAGTCACAACGGGATGCCTGTGTTCCGTCGCGTGATCGGCGAGCGCTCCAGTACCATTATGTCTACTGCTGCAAAAGCTATCCGGTTGACCTGCCAGTAATTCGACTGTAAAGGCTCCATACAATGTCAATCAATCAATCAATCCATCCTGCCGAGCAACCGATTGGGAACAAAGCTATCATAATTGTGACTATCTGGCTGATCTATCGACAGCGTTTGAAGCGGCTTTCTGATGCGTTTACCGAATGTACATTTTCTCCAACAGTTTTGTGCAGGCTTTACTGTTCTATCTATTGGTATTACACTGTTTCTCTTTCTATTCGGGTCAGATCAGGTTTTGTTGAGTGAAATGTAGGTTAATACCTTTCCCGTGACACTGTATTAGCTTAAGCTGCCGCGGCAAGCCAGAGGAAAGTCATACCGACAAAATTGGTGGGGAACGCTAAATAACCGATGCACGAGGAAGAGAGCGACGCAGACAATGTGTCAGCTTATTCCGTCATCTAGGCAAATGAGTAGCTTGTGGAAGCCTGAAGGACACAGGCGCTTGAGCCGTATACCACTTACTGGTTTCAGAGCACTCGGAAGGGAAAGCAACCCAGGAAACAATGGAGGTCTTGCCTACGGAAGATGTCCTGAACACCCAAGTAAGTGCCATCGGTCTGGATACCCGGCCAGCCCTGAACATGTGAGAATTCATCTATGCGCGCACATGTGGGTACGTGCGATTACCCCCACCTTAGATTTTAGCACTGCCACAAGTTCCTCCAACGAAAAGAAAGTCGTGCTCTCGGTGTTTTTTTGCATAGCGTGCATCTTAACAATCACATTTATCTTGTTTTTAACGCTATCAAATAACGCTTTACCAGACTCACAAACCCAGTACGTTTTGGGTGTTAAGTGGCTGGCAGTCAGACGCTTTTAGACTATGTCACGTTAGGCCTTGCTGCGTAGCAGCGTGGGTAGCTCAATAACCGATATTTTGACCACCTCACGGCCGTTCATAGCATAGTCCACACTCCTAGTGTGAGATATGCTACAGTCAGAGAACAGGATCGTGGCGATGCTGTAAGAAGGGCCGTCATCGGGAAAATAGCTTTTGTGGCGACCCGAGCCAGTTTCGCATAACAACGGGTGGTCGATAGAGGGAGAGAGGATGAACTCAGGCAAGGCCAGCTGTGCTCAGTAGAGCAGGTATAATCTTTAGCACTGTCTTTATTTGGCATTACACTCGTACATGAGGAAGCCGACGCTTCGGAAGACTAGACGTAAAGCTTACGCTTACTTAAGCTGGAAATGCACAAGCTTTAGAGATGCCTTAAGCCTGCTGGCGGCTTTCGATAGAGGGGACGTCAATACCACGCTAAAAAGTAGATGTCACTCATAAGTTTGGCTTAAAACAGTGTTGTAAGTGCATGTGACAAAATAGGTCACTTTAATTGTCACATTTGACTCTAGGCGTGTATGTAATCAAGTACCTAACATAAGTAGCTAAGTCTGCTAATTCTACTCCCCAGGTCCTCCCACATGCAGCTCCTATGCCACACAAGTGATCCAATTCTGAGACTATTACGGTTTACCGCGAAGGCAGCCAGTTGACGGATTTAGCAGACACACTATCAGTCCAGTGTGCATTGTGTGCTTATTGGCTGATAAATGGACTGGGAACCAAACGGCGATGACTCCTTCTAATCCTCTGGTATGCAAATCCTGGTGTTTGTGTCAAGGGGACCGGGCCATGCCGTTGCGCGCGCAGACGGATTCACCGACTCTGTCAGCCACTACACCTATCCACATCAGGTGATCGACCGGCGGTGGGGGCGGGAGTATGTTCGATGGCTCAGTGCATTCTCCTCACAATACACAATCTGATGTGCTTGAAGAAATCACGGTGTACTAAAACTCCTAGCTTGTAAAGATGCCAACTGACAGAATAACTCAGAACTCGTGGTCAATTCACCGTGTGTTTTGTTGTTTGGAGTGGCCGACTGACGAAGTGAGAGTCAGGCGACAATGGCTCCTTCTTAAGGTGGCCTTTATGGCACGTCCACGCAGTTGGGCTTCTAGCCAGGTCTTGCGGCACGCCAAGGAGCGGCTTCGGCCGCGCCAGCCACATGCACACGATCCCGTCTCCGGTCTTCTTGACCGTGTTTTGACACCGGACCCAGGTGGGAGAGGAAGAAAGAATGCGGTTAATGCAACGAAATTCTACTATCACTTTCAACTAATTCACGTGCAAGTCACCGACTTTGCACCACCGTGTTGTGGAGCATACTGTGATCATTATTGCAATCGACTGTCAAACTGTTTGTGTTAATGTCTACAAACGCGCTGTGTGGTAGATGCGCTGGGTCAACACGGAGCCGGATCAGGGCATAGCGGATGTTATTCAGGTTGCGTTATCAAAGCCAATGCCGAACATGACGGGGGAGGATGTTGATAGCACGCGTAGGAGCAGGCTCGGACACGAGGCTCCCGTGACCTTTTTGGCTATCCCACTCCGTTGGATCTAGGTCACGCGTGGTGGTGGCTCCGGCCGCCTGCGTCCGATTCCACCTGCGTTCGTCTTGACATCGAGCCCAAGTGGGTGGGGGGGAAGAGAGTGCCGTAGCTGCAACGCAAGGCCACTATCATTGAAAACGAATTCAGCGCAAGTCGCCGTCCCTGAACCATTAGGCTATGGAGCACATGGTGGACATAATTGAAATCGACATGTCACTGCCTCCCATCCCCACAATAGGGGATAAGTTGTGTGCGCGCTTGTTGATAATTGCTGTTGTGCATACTTCTGGTGACGTTAGCCTACATGTCGTGCCAGCCACTGCGTCCAATCCCATCACCAGCTAATTGGCGGGCTTGCAATGTTGACTGGTATGTTGGAGAGGGAAGAGAGAGCGCGAGACTGAAATAATTGTACCCTTGCTTATGGGAAGCTAGCGAACTCCCCAGCAAAATATCGCTTACGTGTCTACAGTTATTCTAACGTTATTTTTAGAAAGCAGTCAACCGACAGGAAAAATGGTCAGGCCGAACTCATAAATCACTTCTATGTGATTCCAGCTTGTGTGCAACATCGGATAGCCAAGGACTACATTCCACGTTGGTCAGTGTTCTTGGTCTCGCCCTGAGACGGCTGAATGGACAAATCAGGCAGATCCAACTGGTATCAAGCATCTTTTGATGAACGCTTACCAATCCCCAACGGAACTCACTCTTCCCATATTGCCTTGAAGTTAACTCTCGAGCCAACCAGCAACCGCAAAGTGGCTAGAACGTTGGGCGCGGGTTCGATTCTCGGGTGGTGCACGATCTGGTGCTGGGTTTGGCTGGCTGGTGATGGCTAATTGACCAGAAATTGCCATTCCCGACTCCCTTGTCTTTGCCGGCAATGTTCATCTGTCGGACTAAACACTCGCGCGCTTAGGGACGCTCTAATAGACAACGGCATAATGCAATATATTTGTCACTTTTAAGGCTGTTAAGTTAACGCAGGCTAAAATAATTACAACCTAACGTGGACGTAATGGCCTTCTCATATTTTACGGGATTTTAGAGCCCTTACTGAAGTGTGGTATGCCCGAGCTACATTTCTAGGTCATTTACAGCACTAACACGAGTGGATGAAGTCTCATCAGTTACGGCTCCCATGCCAGCCTTTGGCCATCTGGGATTGTCCTGCCAGCCCAGTAGCGAACACAAAATAACTTAAAGTGGGGTAGGTGCAGCGAAAATCTGCTTCAATATGAGCAAATTGGTGGTGCAACTCACAGTTCCCCTCGGTTTTAGCGTCCTCTAAGGACTAATGAAATGTTACAGACAGCTTCTGAAAACTAGCAGTCTTCCCGTAGCACTTGCAGAAAAATGAGAAGCCTCAATCTTTCAGCATTTCACAAGTTCTCTGTTGAAAGTGCATACAACAAACTGTAGATATTAATATCTTTACATGAGTAGCATGCGTATAAAACAGCATGTTTTATTTAATATAACATTTCTCACCCTGTTGCTGTTGACTGTTGCTGGCGACCTCAAAGACTGCTAGCGCATTCATCAGTGGAGATGGTAAGTCTTGCGTCCATTTACAAGTTGGTACCAGACTGATACGCCTCTTGCCCTCCGCTACGACCTCACTCTCACTGGCCAGCTCGGTGACCTCCCCGGTCAGCTGATTTCGCAACTCAGCCACCGGCAGTTGCAACAGACGCAGCGGCTGGAAGTTTTCGTAGCCCGTCATCCAGAGCACTGCGAACCGCCTACCGTCCGGCGAGACGGAAGTCCAGGCAACGCGTTGGTAGAGGTTGTGGTGAGCTGTGGTGGAGCTATTTTGCACCTGCTTTCGAGCGGAAGATTTTGATCTTGGCAAGAGAGACAGCGGCAACGAAGATGGTGAAGGTAGTTGGAGTGTAGCGGTGCAGGTGAGACAGGAGACAGTCTCCCGCTGTCGATCAAATCTGCGGGGGGTCAGAGGAACAGGATCACAATCGTTTGACTACTGTCCACGGAAAGTGACACAAACCGCGCTTTAGAAAAATCTGTCAGAATTAGCTGAGGTGAATAGATATCGTATCAACAGTGTTCGGAGCAGTCATAGCCAGCCTCCAGATACCATATCATCACCGCACACAATTAGTTCAGAGATCCGTGACGTGAAACTGCTCTAAGGCTCTTAATACCAGCCGTAGCGGCGTGTCCCTTTCGAGAGCGTTTTCTATAAATGGTAACTGAATTTCGAAGGCAGTTGACATGAAGTACCTTCAAAAGTTGGCAGCCTAGCACAACGGAAATACCTTGTGTTTAGGCTTCATGTCGATGAATGCTCCGAGTAATCCTTCGTAATAGAAAACACCTTTCAGTATTTTACGTAGATTTTCCGGATTTCTAAATTTGATGCCTACCTTTTTGACTTCAGTTACAGTCTATTTTTAGTAAAACCATGGAAACCGAAAAACCCGGAATTCTATAATGGTAAGGGTGATTTAGTTTTTTTAATGTATTATTGATTAATTTAACTCGTTATTCATTACTTACAAACTTTTCAGCCTCTATCCGAAAGTGGAAATAGATATTTCGGCTGGAGGACAGCACATTCAGTGGAATAACCTCATAGTATTCCCAGCTGCCAATGGACGATGACTAAGATACACATGTGCGTGATTTACCACAAAGAGAGTACAGAAGCTAGCGAAAACCTCGGAAGCAGGCTCTACAAATCATTTGTCACGGTGTTCTGGTTTATATTCCAGAGGCTGTTTAAAACGATTCGCATCCACCTATAGTTTTCTGCACGCTCTAGCGTTTGAGATGCAAAGAAGCATTTTGCGTAAACATCGGATTTAAATCATGCAACTCGATTATCGTTGCTGTCAGCGGCTGTACTTCTTGAGTAATTTGGCTAAATCTCTGCTTGGGAAGTTTTCGTGACTCACTTTGACAATTATTTGACACCCATTAGAAGATTTAAAGGCGGCAAAAAAAACATAAACTGAAAACTCCAATGTGACATTTTTATAACTGCCATTTTCCATTATTTCCCGGTAAGTCTTCATGGAAAACATCAACATTTGCCGCTTGTAAATGCTGTCAACGTGTTGGGTCAGCCTATAAGAATGTTTAGCTTGTAAACGTGGGTCTGTGTTTGAGCTATCAGGACGAGACTTCAGGTCTGACCAGATTGCATGCCGGCATGATTTAAGTCGGTGGCACAGAAACCATCCACCAAATGACAAATGTCGCAAATGAGATAGAGGAGAAGTGGGGGTTGCAGGCTCTAGGCCAGATGGCTGATCGGCCCAGACAGTGGACTGGCGCCCAGGTTAGCGAAGGAAAAGTACAGTATGCGAACTCTCTCATTAACCACGCTAATGCCAATTCACCTTATTCATTATAGACGCCTAAAGATTAAGCATTTTTACTGATTTGCACATCACGTGCCGAAAAAATACTCCCTTGTATGCAGAATATACAGTAGATTGCCTAACGCATGAAATGTAAAAACCTAAATTTAAGGCGGGGGCTTAATATAGTTTTGAGGTGATTTATTTTATTCGTTGAAATGACCTGGTACGCAAAATTCTCTTTAGCAGAAAAAAGTTCAGTCAAGCTCAGTGTATTGAAGAAAAACTTCTGTCAACGATGGCCAAATTCAACGTTTCTTGCTATCCAATGAATTTTCTAAGAAATGCTTCGGAACAAAATGTCTTTTGTATTGTGTGTTTTGCTGTAAAAGAACATTAATCTAAGCCAGAAAAGTTAACCAGTATCTTTTCAAAAAACAGATACTTTCGATTCGCCTTCATGAAAATCAGGTAATTGCAAGTATGGGAAACCGCAATATTTCCGAGAAAAGAAGAAGGGGTTCAATTTAAAAAAATTCGATTTTGAAAATCTGGCGCGTTAAGCTTCATGCAATTAAGCAGTAAACTTTTGAGTTTTTAGGTTGTTTTACCACACCAAAATTAAGGACAGTAAACAAGCTTATATATACAAATATGAGCACCCACGACATGCCTTCACTTTTCCCTGTCATGTTGTACGCGAAAATGAAAACTTGCAGCAAAAGGAGTGCCGCGTAAGTCGTGAGCAAGTACTTTCAATACAAGTAAGGTCATTCTGCATGGCATTATTGTTGACACAACTGCGCCAAAAATAAACAGGATGGAAAAGAACGCTCCACTAGTAGACAAGACGACGAGTGCATTAGTTATGCACTCAAACCTATCATTAGATGCTCATTGAGGGCATCCACAGTGAGCCAATATTCTTTTTGAATAGCAACAGCCAAATTCCAGAATCAAGCCGCCTTTTAATTAGAAAACCTATTGCAGAACACTTTCTATTAGCTTAAAGTACATTGATTATTGCCTCTCATTCTGGAACATAATTTATTTTTGCAATATGGTCTTGCTTTTAGATGAACCTGTGAAGTCGACGTGGGTGGTCATATGTGGGAAGAACGTTCCAAAAGAACAGACTGCGCCGGCGACAAAATTCAAGAACTGTCGACAATAAATGGCTTGCCTGGCCACTTAGTTGGGGAACGGCTAATTTCTTGGTCGACTTTGGACACCATTAACAGCGAGGTGTTCAATGGCATTCATAGGCAAAGAAAATAAAATATAATTTTACAGGATATTGCACAAGTTCACCACTCAAAAGGCGTATACATATAATGACATGTAGAGACGAGGTCTATCTTCTTAGGCTTCCAAACTATTTTTATTCCTGCGAACAGCCCGTTTTGCAGTTTTCAAAAGTAATTGGCACAAGGTAAAGAATAAGGTTTGCATGCAAGAAAAATTTGATTTATGCTGAATAAACACATTGAACAAACACTATAGACAACCTGGCTATATCCATGGCCAACAAACTGAATGCTGTTTTAAATGTACAGGAACAGTCCACAGGATGCTATTATTTTGTATTTCTACCTATTCTGCTATCGCTTTCTTGGTTCCTCTGTCTTTTATATTTACAATTAGATCAGTGTGTAATAAAAAAGTCATTATTTTAAAGGAGTTTTCCTACTGAAAATTAGTTTTATGTTAGTAAAGAGCAATATATCAACCAATCAACTTCTTTTTCACTAATGGTACTTAATTTACTGCTTATTGACTTGGGAGACGCAGTATGGACTGATTTCGTGCAAAATAACTTTTGCTTATATCATGGGATTTAGTGAGATGGATAATCAAATGTATTTCAATTTAACCTTATTTTACGTTAATAACTTAAGACAGAAATCTGCAGTACAGTAAATTCAGATATCATTTTTCATCAGTAGCCATTCTTATATTTTCTCTTTAAGAGGAAAGCAAGTTAGACTCCAGTGTTTTAGAAAACAAGATTGCTGCGCCTGAGTATCGATCTTTGGTGTAGTTTAAACTGTGTGAACAAGGTTGTAAGTTTTGGCGATTGGTAAGACACATTTGCGAATTTGTGTGACATCGTGTCACTCATAACGACCGCAAATTACTCTCTGTTTGAAAGGATCGATGGTTTCTTGACTTTCACGACGACATTATGAGAGGCCAATTATCCAACCAGCATCTAATAGGCATTTAAGAATGGGTGCGTGGGAAAAATACATTTTTGAACGGCTTTATTATGCGTAATGTACAAAGAAACTCTGTAACGAATAAGCATTTTGAGGAATCTACATAGGCATTTATAATGGCAGATAGGCGTACACCGATCAATTACAGGGCCCATTTTTCCCACCTTGGTGCCTTTGGAGCTCACACGCGAGCCACACTGCAAGGCGGCTAATGATTTAAGTATTTATATGGCCACTGTTCTGTACATTAATAGAATACTGCCTCACAGTGAGCAAAGATAGCGAAAATGGCTGCAGTATAAGGATAAAAAGTTCCAACGTTTGTGGCAGAAAATATTTACTTTTAGGAAAGTGAGAACACCGAGCAATACTATCAACTTTTAAAAGTAGAATGCATCAACAGCCCATAGCAAAAAACCATACTTTCTTTTTTCAATCTCTTACAAGTGAGCTAACACTTTTTAACTGATCAAAAGTATATTTCTCGTTGACTTCACTTGTGCACGTTTATTCATTTCACAAATTTAGTTTCATGTTTGAGTGAGTCATCAAGGGTGAGACAAAAACTATCCTTATGAAAAAGAGCACCCAAGCACTCATTATTTTAGCAAACGTTTTCCAGGAATTATCTATTCTAAGGTTTTGATAAATAGGTAGCACAAAAACTATGTTTATTGGCCAGTAATTGAATGCACTAAAATGATCACAGTACTCATCAGTATTTCAACGACACTGCAAAACACCACAAACTCCGTGGTTGACAAAAACGTACATACACTTTACAGACCGGAAGCCAGAGTAGTTGGCTCCATTTTATGAAGGCATCTATCCCACTCTAATTTAGAGTGGATCTGAGAAAACCTAATCGACTCACTTGCACGCTGCCATGACGATTTGTTTCCACGCCGATCATAGGCACGCGGCGATATCGCACAAGCTGCCAACAGGATTCCTGCCCTGTCTACCCATTCAGATGAGCTTGAGGGCCAGTCGAAAAGTCAACCCCTCAAGGACACTACTGAATTGGTCTGATTTCAGTCCGATCTTGTGCATATTTGTGTGTTTATCTTTAGCCTGAAATATGCTGTACTACTACGCCAATACACTTCTATGCTTCTGTCCTTGCTGTTGAGTTCACATTTGCAGATTTAATCGAGGAGAATCGTTAGACGAGGAGCCATCGAAGCTTATAGAAATTTAATACCCCACACGATGAACGCATATGAGCGTGATCTTGCCATCCTCGAACGCCACTTTTCAATGCCAACCGTTTTTTGGTTCCCCATAATGAGCGTGAGATTGCTTCTACTGAAGCATTCACACCACTCTTGTTTACTATTGTCCGAGGAACTGCGAAACTTCACCCCGAAGCAAGTATGTTGGCTGACCCCAAGTTTGATGTTAATCCGCATTTTTCCAGGTCATCATCTCCTTATTCTCCTTTTTGATGGTGCACTGACATGCAAACCTTCCGTTCTGGTCTGTTTCAAATCCAACAATTGGTTATGTATCACCATGCGGGCCAAAGGATTAAAACCGAGGTAGCCTAACCAACCGGCTGATAAACTGTTTCCTGCATTCGGAGTAAAATTGGCTGCGTTAAGGAGCAACTGAAAGAGCATCGGATGTTGTAGTGATATTAAACCTGCCAGAGTATAACTTTTTCCGTATTCAAGCCTCCATAAGCAAAAGCTTGGCTATGAACTGACCAACAGTAAAACAAATGAAAAACCAAGTTCTAAATTGGCCGTCCTCTTAGCAATCAATTTGCAGAGTTAAAAAATCCTTACCAGCATTTTATTAGTATTCGCACGACTCCGCTCTGTTTTCTTGGGAAGCTGATAACTTAAAACAAGAAGCAGCAATTAGCGCAATACTACGTGCATTGCGGAGGGGTCGGGGCATTCTCTTTCCAGTGTCTTATCTGGGGGGGGGGGGGGTCATATGAATAATTCCGACTAATCCCTTGGCTGCGACGCTGTGCGATATGAAGGACGCATGTGTTGGGGGCTTGTACATGACAAGGAACCTTCGGGCGCGGGAAGATTTTATCACAGTGATGAGGATGGTGTTACTGTTGATATTACCCGTTCTGTTGCCAGTGGAGTGGGTATTATGCTTATTACACTGGAGTTGTAGCCTGTTTTAGGCGGTAGAAAGTAAAATTTGGGTGGTGAGCCATTGACCAGGCCTTTCTACGGGCCATTTTCGGGCCTAGCACAACCAGCAGAAAACTAGGACATGAAAATTAGTTGATGGAGAAGAAAGATCAAGATCCAGTTTTAGAATGCACCTGAAATTGCTAATCCTCCAAAACGCATTATAACAGACACCATTAGTATGAGAAGAAATATCAGCAAAAGTAGTATAAAGAAAATAGTGGACACAGACAGCGTGCATTATACACAGAAAGAGACCCAGTCAACCTTCAAGTTGGATGAAGTCAAAGGTCTACTTCAAAAGTGTAGGGGACAACCGCTGGATACGCAAGCTACTTTAGTGATAGTTCTCTAGTCCGTTATCTACCAACAGGTGCAATAATCTGCCTTCCCTATTCCGTTTTAACAACAGTATTTGTTCTGCGGTGGCTCATTAAAAAGCACTGTTACAGACATATTTCTAGTGAACTACAATTCTATAATCTCGGCATTTTTATTGCGAACACAGGGAGCAATTACTGAAGAGACATGTAAGAGGGATTGACATGGATCGATGAGCCTTTGATTTAACAGGGATGGTTTATATGACAGCCTCGGTAGGATATGGAAACAGGAACCGCCATTTGCACCAATAAACATTCGCGGCGTGTTCCCCTGCACAAATACGCACAAACACATGAAATAACGAAGTAAAAATTAGTCTCACGATAAATTAAAAAGGTGGACGTTGAGGGTTACATTAAGAAAGTGGGGTCAAATAGATTTTGTATATCAGTTTCGTGATGTCCTCTTAAATAAATTCTGAGGTCTTACCTTAAGAGATGTCTAGATCCCTCCAACTTGTATTCGCTGGTAAATATAATCATCTCGTTAGATATAAACTCCAATATTTGAACGTCATAGTCTCTCGGCGATATCCACTGTATTCGACTTGAAGAAATCTAAAAGGCAATTTAGAAGCGTCCTTAAGATAGTATAAAAATGTGCATTTGATGCTCTCTTCAAACCACGCGAGACTAATAGCTATAATCTGTGCAACGCTCAAAAATTCGATCAGATTACTGCAGTCATTGTTTTTGTTTTTAGGCTTTTCAGAGGGATATATATGATGACGGTGTCGATGAAACAGTTTTTAACCTCTAGACTACTAATTACGACAGGGTAACGTTCATTGCTCCGGTTGCGGGATATGTTCCTCTCGTTTTGCCTTGTATCTTAGTCCAAAACTCTGACAGGCAGTCCAATAACGACTTCTGATACAAGCAGATAAGGTGGTACCGAAAAAACAAGGGAGACGTGAATCGTTATGACTCGCCGATGACGACATTCTGTACTCCCCTGTCTTTGTTGGTTCCACCTTTGCAGCTGGACTAGTTAGCGTGAGGGAGTCACCTTTGCTGTTGTAAATTCGTTATAGAATTTTATCGCCAGTTTAGTTAAAATCAGCTGGAAGTAAGCTCCATAGACTTTCTGGACATTCATTAATTCTACGTGGACATGAAAAATATAGTTTAAAGAAATCTTATTTTTTCAGTTGAATTTTATGATTGCGGTTCTTTTTGAAAAAGTGACCTTCACGTTTTAACACAAACTCCTGCACCATTGTGTAGGAAGACTCAGCTGTCAGCCCGAAAATGACTGATAACCGAGTATCTTGCCTTAATGTATTCCCGCACCATAAGTGTACATTTAGGCAGGGTTATTTGGCATAAGTTAAATCTCAATGTTTCGGTGTCATCGCTGGGATCACGCAGAGGATAGTAAAAGAGTTCATGGACATACAAGCCTACTTATCTCTGAAAGACATTGGTTAAACTGAATTGTGTGCAGAAGTCACAGCGGTTTTTGTTTGCTGCCTTGCTAACTAAAACTGTTAGATGTTGCTACCTTAATGCAGGAATTTTGGTAACGGTGAATTATGCGGATCACTGCGGAAACAAAATCCATAGAATTTTGTATTACGAAACCGCTGCTTATGGAGACCTTAGGAGTGGGGCAATAGAAACGTGCAGGAAAGATATAATAAGAAACATATTCAACAAAAACAGGAAAAAGTAGGTAAAATTTTTATAAAAAACCAGCATATAGCAACGATAAAACGTGCGATAATTCAAAAAATACAATAAAAAATAAAAATTAAATTCAGTAAGTTAATAAGTTAATAAAATTATAACTAAAATATAAAAGTTAACTACCACCGGTCACGCATTACAAAATTAAGGAGTTTTTGTTTCCGTCGTGGTCTAAATATTAGACTGTTAGCGGAATTTCTTAAAACATGATTTGCACAGCGCACAAAAACACCGAAGTTGTCTTCATCGCCATGGAAGCAGACGAAATGGACCTAAAGTTAGATTCAACAGGCTAAGCCGAAGAGTGCAGGGCACAAAAATCCGTTTGATGGGAGGGGGAGGGTCGGATTGCACTGACCTGCGATCGAAAACACTAACCCCAGACCTAATGAAGCATTTATCGCGTAGGTTGTTTGCATTATTTACAGGAGGGTCGGTTTTCGGGCTGGTCGGATTAAAACGTTTTGCAGTACCTCTGGGTCTGCACTTAAAGTGATGGCAGGACGTATGTTCGATGTTCCGTAATCGCACAGCTAGAAGTGACGGAGGCTTGAATAGACCATGTGACATTCGTAGGCATTCACATTTAAGTCATGAGTTTCATCCCTGTTTTCCAGAACTCCAGTGACAATTGAAAAATCCGTATCGTCTTAAAATAAGAGAGCGTCAACACGAGGGGAGCGTTTTGAGCCGTCCTACGCTCTCATTGGCATGATGACCTTATCTTTTGTATATTTTCCATCCACAAGCAGCAGTTTATTACTGCTGAAAACTTCGAAATGCTATTCAAACTTCTATATTTTCCAAAAAACGCCCAATGTCTGTTTCCTCGCTGTATGCTCCTTGTGCCACCTCACTGGCTCGTGTCACTTGGCATCGCCAAGAATCTGAGTTACTATTTCCGAAGTAGCAATTGCACACGATTGCTCCTTCGCACTAAGATGTTGTATGACTGATTTGTTTCGTTTATCTGGACAGATTTGTCCCACTCTCTTATATTTATTAATATATTTTAAACTTATTTATATCTCAACGTGTAAGTAACCCAACAGGTAAGCTCAAAGGCAAACAAATTTACATTTCCCTTAATTAAACTGTACTGAACTGAACATGCGAATATCAATGCACCGGCCAGTGACAAATGAATGGCGTGGTCTTGATTCTCCTGATATATAAGTAGGCTCGGTGAGCTCAGTGAGATTGAACTCGACGTCGTACGTTGATTTTCACCTTTTGGTTCTAGATAAACCATTAAGATCTGCTAGAGGACCTGCTATTCCAAGTTTGTTGGTAGTCCTCTGCTGGATTCGGGATTAACAATCTAGAAAATTTTGCTTGGGTTTAGTTACAAAAAAATTATCTTTGTAATGTAGACCGCAACTTGTTACATGTTTCGGTGGCTATTTTAATCGCAAAAACCTACCCTTAAAAGAAAGAAACCGAAAGAACACGTGTTGGACATGCTTAAGCTCTGTCTCAAGTACTATTGTCAATTTGATGGCAAGTACTATCAGCAGGTGAAGCGTTCCCCAATGGGTTCGCCAATATCGGGGCTACTGGCCGAGCTAGTCTTACAGAGACTAGAAGAGGAGGTTTTTCGCGCTGTAGAACCAAAAATGTGGCTCCGCTACGTAGACGACACATTCGTCATCATGAAGATTTGCGATTTCGAACGGCTGCACCAGAGTCTAAATGGGGTCTTCTCAGAAATACAATTTACCCGCGAAGAGGCAACAGGAGACACCCTCCCATTCCTTGACGTGAGGATACAAAGACTCGCAGATGGCGAACTCGCAACAAGCGTCTACCGAAAGGACTCCACTGCAGAAATCATCCTTAATTATAGGAGTAACCACCCTGCGGCCCATAAAAGAAGCTGTTTGCACTCTTTTCCAACGGGCCCATCGTTATTGCAGTAACGATGATTTTCTCAAGAGAGAACTAACGTACTTGTACAAATTTTTCCGGGCCAATGGATATCCGACAAGCTTTGTCAAGAATTGCCTTAGACGTCGGGGTCAAGCACAAAACCTCCCTCCCAACGATGTTACATTGCCACGGAAATTTTATTCTCTACCCTACATGAATGGAGTATCTGAAACCATCTCTCGGCAACTAAGGCGCTTTGGCATCTCCGTTGCCCACAAGCCCGCATTCTCACTGCGCGCAAGCTTATGTCGAGTAAAGGAAGCTCTACCCGTGGGACAACTAAGGAACGTCGTTTATCGTATACCGTGTGCTGGTTGCCCTTGTGTTTATATTGGCCAAACAGGCCGACGCCTTGAGACTCGCATCAACGAACACAAGTCAGCCGTTCGCCTACGGAACCATTTATCACTCGTATTTGCACACTTCATTGAATGTGATCACCGCTTCAATTGGGATGCCACCGACGTGATCGCAATGGCTAATACGCGACAAGCGAGAGAATTCCTTGAAGCTTGGCACTCGAATCCGGCTAGTATAAACAGGCACGTAGAGCTTGGCTCACACTATACCGGGTTTCGTGCATGGTCTACTAATCTGGACACAGCCTGAAACAACAACTGGCTCTCTGTGCCCGGTCAAGTGGAATTTCTCTGATTCTTTACCAGCCCCCCCCCCCTCCCCCGAACACGCGGCCCATAGTCCAAAAGCTAACACCCCCCCTCCCCTCACTAGCACAATATATCGCCGCGGGTGTCACGTCACCATAACCCTTCCACCCAATCCCCCCTTCCCTTCCCCGTCTGTTGTAACCTCTGCCTCCAAAACCTCTAGTGTGACATTCACAGCCCTCACTTTTAATTTAGTCTGACGACGAACACGTGATACTTGTTCGAAAATTCACGAGTACAACTCGATTTTCCGAAGATCTTCTTTCTTTTCGTCATATCATCTTGGAATGCAACTTACTTCACTTATCCAAGAGACCTACTGTTTCCGCGGCTGCCTTATTGAAGTCTATTATTCGCCACATAACCATAAGATTATATAAATATTGCCTGTGCTATTGTAAACCTCACCTTAACTGCCTGATGGTCTGAAAATATCATGCGCGAATTTCTCAATTAAACATGATACAGTACCTAATCACTAATATTTTCTTTTACTTCATTTTCCCTCGGCTGATCGCCCAAAGATTTATATTCTGAACATAGAAGGATGTAGTTTTCGGAAGCGTTCGGAACGAAGGTTGTTCAAATGCCGACATCTTGGTGTGACTACACTATGCGAGAATTAAACTGTACGACACTTAACAGTCTAGTGCAAGCATAGTTATATTTTCAGAAATTTGGTTAGCACTCTACGAGATAGCACCTTTACATTAGATCCAAAATCTGCTACTGACGAATGTTTTGTTCCCCAGGAAGCCACGAAAATATTGATTGTCTTTAAAAAACAGTGCTCCCTGAAATGGCGGAGCATATTGAGATTTGTTATTGCAATTCCGAATTCATACACAGTTATAATATGTGAAATGCGGTTGATAACTGGCACATGCTTTTGTTTTACCGTCCAGTAGCTTAAATTGTATTCAATAAACTTCTAGCCTACCTCTGCATCTTATGTGAAATCGTGATCTCTTTTACACTTAACTTCATAATTTATAAAAGTGTTGGGATTACCCGGACGCGAGTCATCACTCGGGCACTCTCGAGACTGCTAGAACAAAGGAAGCTGATTAATGGCCTGTTCATGCAGTTACAAGCGACCTCCAAAGCACGGACATTAGGCCATGAAAAAGAAGGCTTGCGGAGTCAGACGGCCCTGGAGCCGACTGCTGCTTTAAATGAGTTCAAGCTGGGGACAGATGCCAGACATGCCTAAGCGAACTTGCGTACTGGGAGAGCCAATGGGGAGCAACGACGACTGCCACTTAAATAGCGAGGCTGCCAGCAGAGCGGGGACTATGTTGTGGACACGCTGCCGACTACAGGACACTGCTGTTTAGACGAGGCCGACCACAGAAGACTTCTGCTGGACACACGGACCAGAGTACATGTACTAGTACCCATGACAGTACAGTACTAGTTGTTACTCTATCCTGTCTTCTCTTCCTAACACGCAATGGGGAACATAACCGGTGTTGACACAGGAACACACTAGGTTAAAACAAAAATTATGCTTATATTTGAACTAGTGCAAACTTCAAAGCCTAGCATCAACTTCTACCCGCGGAATTTGTATGCGCCCAGAGATGACAGGAATGAAGATGCTCGTCGCGAATACCGGCCGTCAAGGTACTATCACAGCAAGGGCCATCCGCATTGATGAAAGTGGAAGTCGTTGATTTTAATAGTTACGTGGTAGCATAGCGACTGCGTTCTAAAAATACTGCAACCCGCTGTTCACGACTTTGAAGCTATTTCTGATTACGCGTTCGGAACTTCAGGTTGTGGCCGACAGCCAATGATGTTGTCCGGCAGCCTTGTTAAATGCCCACTGTCTCAAGTTTACCCAACTTCACAGACAGCTGTTTCCGACTCGCTGACCTGGAGACCTTGACTGACTCCCACTTCCACTTACGCACACGCACGTCCAAATAGTCATGGCTTACCGGGAGCCAATTGGAAACGCCTACGCAACATGGGCCACTGTATGTGGCACCCCTCGAGTAATACAACACGCATCAACTGGATGCTACTTGAACTTGCTTCACAATCATATAACATCAGCTGCAACCGCTGGCTTATTCTCAACGTTCTCTCAGTCATGACTGAACGTAGTTAGTGGTAGCGCTGGCTTCGCCAGTGCCTACTACTGCCAGAGGCAGCAACTCAGGGTTCTGTGAACAATAAATCCCTCATTCTGGTGTCTTCTACCTTTTACTCTCAACTTAAGATATAACCTGATGATTGTAGTGATCTGAGTACGTCCCTTGCTTCGACGGTACACAGCGCCTACTTCCTCTCCGAACAATGCCTGGTTTTTCAGTCTCAATGGCCGAACTCGACTCTGGTTCTCCTGACTCCGGTTCTTGTCAGAGGGTCCATTTAGATGAGACAGGAGAGAGTGCGATAAAAGGCAGTATCCTACGTGTCCCAATCTAGTTGCCACTCGTAACTCTTGACTTCGTACTTTTTAAGTAAGTAAGCGATTGCAAAAGGCGTTATATAGTGGGGTAAAATTACCCTTAAAGATGACATAGTTACGCTTAAACTAAGCCTATATATATAGCAAACTTTGCTGCCAGTTTAACCCTTAAATGATTGGTTAAGTTTGCGTTTAAGAGATAAGGTTGGTGGTTAAGGCTCCGCTTGAGGATTATTACTAGGATTAAAGTTAGTCCTTAAATTATTGTGAAAGGTTAAGTTTACGGTTTTCAATGTTAGTATCAGAGCCAGAAATTATATGTCTGGGTTAACGATCGGGGTTGAGCAGCTAAGGCTGGAGTGAAGCGTTTAAAGTTAAGGTTTGCGTAAAGGTTAATTCCAATACCTTAAGGCTACCGTCACGGTTAATTATGGTAAGGTTAATCCAACGTTTAGGATTTTAAGGTTATGATCTCGTTTGTTTAATCAGTCAATCCAATTTTTCAGATTTTCTACTCACGCGCTCGAGCTTCACTGCCTGCTAGGGTACAAGATAACGGCGTACTTGCGATTTTTTAGCGTTTGTTCTTCGAAAAGTATACTGATATACGCTTCGTTTTCCACCAGTCGTATATCTCCTCTACCACAATTACCACAATTGCCGCATTATAGGCTCGAGGTCCCAGATGATAAAATTGCCGTACGGGTAATAGAGCGCAAAGCTGCTACGCGCGTTAATCCTTGCTCTGTGCCCACAATGCTGTGCAGCATTGTCAGATATAATCCACACTACTTGTAGTATAAATTGTTTGTGGAATGGACATTTGCATGGTTATTCCATGGTTATTCCATGGTGGTTGATTGTCTTTGACTAAAAGGTTCATCGAAATCTAGGGTTTGGCATTTAAAAGTCATGTTCTGTCCACATACTTCCATGTTATACACTCAATAAGCTCCACGATAATTTCCTATATATACAGAACTTTATCGGGCTTATTAACCTTCATCAGCCAAGCATAACTCTTAAAAAGCCAGCTGATTAAAAAACACAAAAAACGCGCAGTTGGTCCACCACTGGAGTCTATCAGATGGGTCATAAGCACTTCATCGAACCGCAGTTCATCAGCACCTCGCCACCTGCCATTTGCTGTCACTGAGGGAATATATAAATGCACCTGTCAAGTAAGCACGTCACCCACACTGCTGTGATTGAAATCTTGCTCGTATTTACTCTGTCCGTCTGCCGTTTTCCTACTGACGATAAAGAATGTTGTGTCCTAAGACACATGCCACATATGATGCATAATTAGTTTAATAGATTGTTCGTTTTCGTCAGTAAGAAGCTGGCGGACGGACAAATGGAATCGAGCAGGATCATAACCACAGCCGTGTGGGTGACGCGGATACTTGACATGTCCATAAAGCCCACTACAGAAGTCCTATGCCGTACTGACGATCGCTAACAATCATGAAACAGCGGTCAACGTTTGGCTTGTTGCACCTTTAGCAAACATCTTTATATATCATATGCATATAGTAGCAGGTAGGTGCTCACCTATCGGTTACAGGAATCAATCATAGCGTTGTGCCTTCGGGGTCATTTTCGAACTCCGCTAGCAGCCGCAGAGCAGCTAATCATATAGGCAAGATGACGCAGTGGCACAATAGTTAGAACATTGGACGCCTACATAACAAAACGGACACCACTTGGGGTTGGGTATGGCTGGCTGATGCCGGCTGATAAGCCAGAAATGGTCATTACAGTCTGCATTGGCTTCGTCCGTGATGTCATGCTGCATAAATATTTGCCTACCATGTGGATGGAAGTTCTCAAACCAAACTAATTATTAACTTGCACGACGATTGCTACTGTCGATGAGTGGCGGACGTGGTTTCTGCAAAGAACCGTACAGCAACATTTGCCATAAGAGCGTTCTTCGGTCAAAATGAGGCTATTCACTTCGCCATCATTCTGTCAGCTGCCGAGGTTTTTGTTTGCATAATAAGCCTGACACATGTTTTGTTCTTCTCTCGAAGGAGACTTAATATTTGATTGCAAGGTGGATAAGAGGGGAAGAGAAAGTGAATGGTGGGGCGTGGAAAGCGTTTAAATGAGCGGGAGAATGAATGTTGGAAAAATGAGAGATGAAATGTGATTTTGAGGTTTGACACAGGAAAAATAAAGAGATATAATCTGGAGGAATTCGAGGCCTAGTGACATGCTTGTAGAGAAGACCACAAGGCGTGGGTGAGGGCCGAAGAGTAAAGCAGGGAAACATAGGAAGACGAGGGGGTTGATGAAATCGCAAAGGGAGGCAGAGGGGCAGCTCAAACGAAAACAGTAGCGGGGGGACGTGAAGGGTGTCAGTTAAGAAGGTCACGCAATTAATAGAATTGGGCGTATGCATAGGTCGGTTATTCACCAGGGCGGAAAAGTGGAACATACCATGGACATTTGTGGACGGCGGGGGGGGGGGGGGGGGGGGGGAGAAGCAGGCTAAATGACCGTCGGGTGATAGACCGGTGTGGCCACGACGCTAGTGTCTAATTTTAGGTTAGTGATTCGTCTCCAACAAATGGCAGAAAATAAAGAGGTTTTAAATCGGTGGCATGGAAAATGATACAACTATCGTGCGCGTCTCCAACAAAAGGTTCCAACTATGGCTTATGATGTTCGTAACTGAGGTTTCCGCTTCTAAAGGCGCACTCTTGATGAGAAAATAGAAATCAATTAAATTTTCATATTTGATACAAAATTTGTGCAGGCTCTTAGTTCTGGCATTCCATCGTTTCGATCAAGCTACGTAAAACATCTTCAATAAAAAGACGGGGTGTTCGTTAACGCTCAAACTCGTTTTTTTGCATGCTAGCAATAAAATACGGGATTTTTTGACTTTCTCGTGTTGCAGGCATTTTTGGTATAAAACCTTTGTAGATAAGATACTTACTGCTAGGTGTTTCTGCTAGGCAGCTGTCAAAGGAGATGCAAAACAAAGAGGGAGGTTAAATTGCTTGTGGTAGAGATTTTCTTTTTTAAGAGATTTTAAAACCCAGAATGATGCTACTTCAATGAGTCCGTGCATTTTTTCAATAAAATGAACCTTGGCCAACAGTTGCAGTACACCCGAAACTTACCTCGAAAGATGGCCTGTTGCGTTTTCTAGATGCTTATTAGCGTCCAAGCATGGATTCAGTTTTCATAACGTCAAGCAACGGGAAAGCCTATTCAGCAATCAAGTCATTTGCCTGCTTACTTCTAAATCCCGACAATTACATCAATTCGTTTCAGTCCCATCCGTACAAATCTTTTTTTTCTCTTGAAAAGCACCCCACACCGACCGTTGCATAACTCAATCCATATAAATAATCGCTCTTGAAACGGTATTCCTGCCTTTTAACCGTATCCTCTCAAAAACCCCTGTTGCGGGTTTGTTAGATTCTTGTAGTGTTATGTTCTGTTGCAAATGTGAGGAGGCAAGACATGTTAAAATCATGCATTTTGTTGTTCCATGTGGTCTAGTACTATTATGCCCTCTTGAAAACATTTATCTGGTAAAATTTTTCTCCCTTGTTCTAATGATCAGGTTGCAAGTATTCTCGGGTGGCATAAGCATTTGGCATCCATTGCTTTGAGTAAGCTACGTTTTATCACATCATCTATCTAGAACCATGAATTTGAAATTATAATAATGTGGATGAAAAAACTTGCATAGGCGCTCAGACGGCGTTCACTTCAGCCTCTGCGTCAGTTTACAGAAATACTTTTAGGTAACGTTGGGTATTGAAGACAGTTATTTTAGGGCGTCTCTTCCTTAAGAAAACACGCGCGACTGATACCATAGTGTTCAAAATCATATTCATGAAAGTTTATATGATGAATCAGAGCATGCAGTTAAAAGTAAACAGCTAACTTACTCTTTTTCCGAATATTTTTGGAACACATGCTTTATGATTATTTTTCAAAGCTAGTCGTGTTCCGTAAATCCGCTATCTCCCAAGAACGCGTGTATTCATTTAAAAAAGGAAAATCGGTGAACTCGCTCAGTTTGAAGGCCACTGTGATTGACAAAATGTTAGCCCGTACTGTTCGCTTCTCTACAGAGACCTCTTTCTCACCTGAGTACGTCAGTTCACTGAATGAAGTGGGCTTAGATGCTGTCGAGCGGCTGAAATAGGGGCAGTTCACGCATGGCTTCATCTAAACAGCTGTTTTATTCAGTGTCAACTTTCCCAGGGTAACCTGGAAGGTTTTGAAACAATTTATATTGACAGGGAAAAGTCTCAAACGCTTTTGCTCCTCGATTAAAAAAGAATGAGGCATTCCCGCTCTAGAGCAAACTATTTTTTGCTTAAGTAAACTCATTGGCATTTTATACAGTCGGCATACTGCAACTTTTATCTGCTCACCAAATCTCTCACGTTCTACTCAAAGGCTGTTTGCATCTAAGAGATTTGCAGTGTGTCCGTTTGATCTTTTAACTATGCAAGCAGACGTTTTACAAAAAGCAAGACGTGGATAACAAGACTGGAGCGGTCACTGTAGACTTTAGTTGTCGCTTGCATGGTTTTGACTGCCATGTGAGAGGGAAATGCTTTACTGACATTAAATAGTCTTTCAGAGGAAGGTCTATTCACGCACACACACCAGTTAAACGCTGCTGGCCATTTTCAACATTAAACCACGTCCAAATTTTTCATAAGCCACACAACCTAAAAACAATTTTTTCAGGCATCATACTAGTTGAATATGATTGATGGTTGATTTGACCATAGTGTGTTGCTTTGCAGTTACTGCAGTACAGTGATTCTCTCCGAGAAGGACATAGTGAACGTCGATCTTCCAATTCGTTTTAATTTGCCAATCAGCATCAGCACGCTGAGGGTGGAGTGTTCTGCCTGTCAATAGGGATTTTTTTCAGCTAATTTGGTCACATGCAGTAACAAGATGACCGGTCACGTTGTAAAGTGTTTTAAGGACACTAAGAAGCCCGAAACAACCTCAGCGAAGCACCAACCGTAAAACCTTAACTGCAGTTACAGTAGAGCGACCGCGCAGTCACCTTACCTACGCGTTAAGGACGAAAACAAAATAGTATCACCTGGACGAACATATGTGTCATCAAGCATTATACTGGTCGTCACATAAGTCTTACAGGTGAAAATGGGGCAACTTGGCCTAACTGTAGGAGGTGCATTCAATCCCCCTGCAAGGAAATGTGCAACTAAATTGTTTTCGAGGGATTTCCGAAGTGGCAGTTTTATTCAAAAAAGTTGGACTAATGGGGACAGATCAATTATGTGCAGTGGAGCATCCGTCTCTTTTCGGGTAACTGACATTTAGGAAGACATGTCCATGGGCCAAGTCATGGGAAAATTTCAACCAACCAAACGTCTGTAGGTGGTGGTTCTATCGATTTTTTATGCATCCGTAGGCATTGTAAAGAGTTGACTTCTGCTATCTCCGCTTCAGGAAATTAGGCATTGATGTAAGTAGCGAAGCACCAGTGTTGCCAATCATTTTATTGATTTTGCAGGTTAAATGGCGAACGTTCTCGCAAGATCATAATTGATGTCCAGATCTCGATGACTAGCGCAACCTGCTATGAGTCAGCCAGTGAAAATTGTCGTACACAATTGCTGTTCAGGCTTTTATACAGAGTAAATATTGCGTTTATTGTTTCTTTTCCTAACAGGACCGGACTTAGGGAGTCTATGGGGGCTATATTACCATCACTGATTGTGCCACTACACGCTGATAGGCTCGTGTAAAGTAACTTGGACGTTACAAAGTGAATAACTAGCGCGAAAAATAAACATAATTTTTCTGATTATCCTAAAGCTTTTTACATCCCACGAACGCTTCTGTAAATAAGCACTGAGGCTGGCGATGCAACAACAAGATTTAAGAGTGAGATTGCCCAAACTGAAAATTGAGGTAAGACATCATCCTCGAAATGGGGTTGCCATTTTTGCGTCTTGATAATCATCTACGCTAATTGCGGTTTTCAACTCTCGCGCACGGAAAGGCCGCATTGCACAATAGCGTTATACGCCTGTGATAGCGACAGAAATTTTCTCGTTCCCATTTGCGTGTCAACTTTTCCTCTTAAGCAACTGAGAGCGACAGATTGCGGGCTGCGATGGCGGTGAGTTGTCAACTAAACCGGAACAACACGCAGTCTTTGGGAGCCATTTTGCACCCTATTGCAAAGTGTATTTGGTGAAAACGTGCCATATAAGTGTTTAGTGGTTTGTGTTGTGTTGCGCGGGTCAGAACTGTTAATCGACCAGGCGAACGCAGGACGTAGTAAAGCATATGAGATTCGCATAGTCTTGCTGGCAAGTAATGTATATAATAAGGTTCACACTTTATTTACAAATAACTGGTGCTCGTTCCACCCCTCCAACAAGTTTCGCACGCAAGAGTATAGTGTCGGTATTAGTATATTTAAGGGATATATGGGTAGATTGTCTTTTATTTCCTTACTTGTGCACATGTTTTGTTGTACCAAATTTGATATCTCAGTTTGTTGGCGAGGCAAATTGTCATGAGCCTTGAGGTGGTTCATATTTTGCGATCAGACAATGAAAAAATCTCCTTGGGATTTTAAAGGATAAAAACTGTCACTCTTGCGGGGAGGACGATCTAATGGGGTATGGGGTTTAGGAGAATGCAAGTATGAAGTTAGCTCAAATTTAAAAATATTTAAAAATAGCATGGCATGGAAAATCGCATTCCTCTTTTGTGGCTATTAAACAAACTAAATTCAATCGCATAAGAGACGATGGAGAATCGTACGCTCTCCTCTTGTTCTACCCCTTTCCCACGTATTTGAGGCTGCATGGGTAGTCAGATATTACTCTGGGACAAAATCAATCCTGTGAACGTCAAAATGACAGTCCTTAAGGGGATGTATTCGTTAAAAGTAATTTCTCTAGGAGTGCAGGCGTTACATTGGCATTTATTGTTATTTTTCCGGGCAAGTCCCAACTAAATGCGCAGCGGGATTATTTACACAATACTAAGGCTGATATAATTTCCGGTACAGAATAACTATTTCCGGCCTCCATGCGTGTAGGTCTGTTTCCTGGTGATATTTGTGTATTTTTTGAGATAAGAGTGACATATAATTCTTCGCTGTCGTATCGTATGAAGTATTTTGAATTTTTAGTCATTCACAACATTACTTGCTTTTCAACAATGCGTAAAAGCACCATCTTTTGGTGCCCTTTGAAACATTCGATCAACCTAAGACCGATTTGACAGACTCGAAATTAATTTGATCCCTTTGCATATAATGAACAGTTGCAATGGATCAAATAAAACTTCGTACGTTTCTTACCTAACCTTTGAGCCATTTACTATGCGAACGTGGACCAGCTACTTCAAATCGAGCCCCTACCCGAAGCTCGATCCAAAAGTTTATATGAATAATTGAACGGGAAGCAATTAACTACAGCAAATTAATTATGCATAAGTCAAAGCTGACAACAGGCAGTCAGCAGTATAAAACGTACTTTTTAAACATGCTGACAAAAAAATGTCTTAGATAGAAGCTTTTGGCTGGTATTTTTGCTGAAATTCGGCAAACAGTTTCATGAGTACAAAAAAGTGACGTTTATGTAGTAGAACTTGTTGTCAGGCTGCTTCAATTAAATTTAAAAACTATTCAGTAAATTATGCATTCAAATCCAATGAAGTGTTTCTACTGACCTGAAGATCCGCCACGCGATACTGAGTGTAACTGCCCCCCGAATGTGGCAAGACGGCGTACACGGAGCCCGGGCCGTTACGTTGTAGATCGTACTTTTGGGGCTTATCAGAAAGAAAAAGAGGGAAGAGGTATAAAAATTTGGGAAATAATGTAGCAGGTTGTCCTGGGGTGCTTGTAGAATATTTTTTTACCTTCATACTCGTCACTGCAGCTGGAGCGCAGTGACATTTCAGAAAAAGTGTTGCTTTGCGATAACTCGCTGCAAAGGTCATCGTACATCTCAAAGCTAACCTTTAAAACTCCTTATTTTGTCCCCTATGGATACGACAACAATACTTCACGGGCAATCGCATTTCCGGAGCTACGAAAATTCCCACACCAAAATCATCTGATTGACAAATGCTCTCTATTATGTGAGGAATGTGTCTGAGCCCATCGATACACAGAGGAAAATCATCAGATAACACACACGCTCACAGATACTATGCGCACCCAAGTTGGCTACTTTAACAAAAGAGAGCCGTAATTTAAAATTATATCTACCGGCTGTGATGCAGTCTACTGTGGTGGGACCGAGAAATCCCTCTCCATTCGCGTATGATTAACCCAAATAGTGGAGATAAAAAGAAGCCATTTGTCCCATGGTCACTGAGCGCCTTTCCAACAAAATAGGACTGCAAGCTCCTGGGAGAAATGTAAGCAGATGCAGCATGTATCAACAAGCGTATTGGTGTTGGTGCTACGAGTATGCTTTTCAAAGTAAAATGGAAAGTTTCATAGGCAAAATCAAGCGATATTACTTCGTTTGAGTAAACATTCGCATTAATTTATGCAAGTTTAAGAGGCGTCCCCCAATGTGAAAGTTTTGATAATGTTTTACATTTTATTTTTACAAAATATTATAAATAGGAAAGGTTCATTGATGCGCCCGTTTTTATTCCTGCTAGGTCACGTTGGATCTCTCAATGTTGTGATTCTGAATATAGTGGATTCTCGGTTAACGAGTTTAATCCGTTCCGACACTGATCTCGTCGTGCAAAACGTAGCCAACCAACCTGCATCACTTCACTGATTGGCTGCATACGACCGAGAACCCACGCTCTGGCAGCAAGACCCAACAGCGGACACCGGCACACAGACACATACACATAGATAACTCGTAAGATTAGCAAAAGTTCGTCAACCAAATCATATAATCCGCTAGTGGATCGCTCGTCATCTGAAATGCTCGTAGATGGGATTACTCGTTCCTCGAAGCTCCAATGTATAATGCAGCATGATTTATTTTAAGATTTTCAACGCAATTGAAGACCGAATTTGTTTTCTGCAAAGTATTCTACAACCCGTCTTGTATGATTTCGCTTCAAGAAAGTAGTATTAGTTAGCACACTATCACAGGCAAGTAATGAACGTGGAAAGGATGCTTTACTAAGTGAAGTGATTTCTTTTTTAGGGTGACTTGTAAAAATATTAGTTTTGATGTTATCGCCAAAGCCGGAGCCAGTTCCATGAACGTCATCATCTTGTGTCGGTTCAGCTCCCTAGAGGCTAACTTGCGGTTCGGCCAGTCAATCATGGAGCAACAAGCACCTCTCGCCACTGTAACAGAACTGCGCCATGCCACCGGCGATCGAAAAAAAAGGCCCGTCAAAGGAGACTAACGCATATACCCACTTTAGCGTACTGATGGACAGAAGCCGAGCGTCAACAGAATACGCGGGCGTTGACGCGTTGAATAAACATCAATGATCGAATTTTAATATACTTACATCTAAACCGGCAAGACAACGAGCCCGTGACTCAGTGGTTAGAGCATTAGGTTTCTGAACAAAGAGTCGCCAGTTCGAGCCTCAGATTATGTACCACTTTGGACGCGGTATAACTGGCTGACGACGGCTTATGAACCAGAAATGGCCATTCAAGTTTCCCTTGTCTTAATCGGCAATGCTACTCGAGAAGTTTCGACAACAAATAAGGTAGAGATGGCCATTTGTGCTTCACAAGTCATGACCAGCTAGTGATGCCTAGAACGCAGGTGCTGCCGCGGCATCGAAAATTAGAATCCGGCTGAAATAAATATTGACCAAGACTTTCTAGTTTGCCAGTTTAAATGACGTTTGTTAATGTAAAGCAGGATACGCTAATTAACAGACATCATATGTCCAGGTTCGTAATTAATGCACAAAAACTGTTTGAGAATATGCACACAGGGTGAAGAAAAAAGGACTACGCACAATTAAAAAGAGCTATAACATTTCGTGACCCCTCATTTAGCCGTCCTCTGGCACTGCAGTTTGTTAGATTGGCGGCCCTAGTCACGGTTAACGGGGTTTCGCCGAAACCCGTCTTCGCTCACTTACGTGAATCCTCCTACCTTTCACCCAGACCACCCACATTCCCTATTTTTAATTACCTATGAAGTTTCATCGCCTAAGGTCGTTTCCTTATTGAACAGTTAAGCTGAATAATATGCACTGATCACGAGCCGGCTTTTGGGTGGGCTTCTGAAACGGAGTCGCCATATTTTCTGCTCTCCATCCACAGGAATATGCATCGGTTGGCCTATTGTTGCCAATATAAACCAATTTTTTAATCCTCTTTGTTTATTCGTATAACAACAATGAGTACGCTGCTAGCCGCTAGGAAGCCCGATTTTGCCTAATTTTTCCAACTCACTCAAGGAATATTTGTCATGATGTTAGCACTTGCAGAGTACGGTCAGTGTGCATTATTTGTGAGCCCCTAGTGTTAATAGGTTTGCGTGTCTAATTTGTTTACGGTGCATGGAGGAGATTTTTGCGAAAATTTGTGGCATGGCATTGTCAAAATAAGGAGTATAGCTCTCTCTCTCTCTCATAAGCAGTGAAATAAAAGTTAGACTTTGACCCAGATTTTGAAGGGTTCTGAACTAAAATGATGTTTTCTAAAACAGATGGCGATAAGCTCCATGGCCAAATAGGTCTAATCCACCCGATTCCTTGTTCATTCACATGTAAGAGAAAATATTTATCAATAATCGTACTTTTTAACAGGGCAAAGACGAGAAACGATGGCGAAGTTAAGAAAGTCATTGAAATTTGTGACGTTTTATTCAATCGCTCACCGTCATGGCATTTGACATGATCAATGGCCGAAATCATGTTTTGCGAAGTTTCGCTGTAACCTGAATTCGCTACCTTATGACCCTCATCCTCAAACCACACCTATTTTAATGTTATTGAAAAGGAAATCTTATTAATTTGCAATGACCACGATCATTGAAAAAAGCGGCCTCGACATTTCATGGCGTTATTATATACCTTATCACTATCGCCTTGCTAACACCTATATCATACATTATCCTCTGCCGTTTTTCACGTCACAATAGAAGGAAAAAGTACATTAAAGGAAGCCTCAGACCTTTTCGAATTAATAAGCTCAATCGTTCTTCGCTGCTAAGACGCCATCGGGCGTTCTTCGAGCCGGGATATGCTTCTTCTTGCGTCTATTTTAAGTACCATGTGGGCTGTTAGGGCGTTTATTAAAGTGTGTTCTGGTCACTGTTTATAGCAGTGACGGGCATAGGCTGTCTAAAAGTAGTGCGTGCACTAGTCTGTTGTAGGTTTTGAGGATGAAGTGGCCAATTATCCGGGCTACAATTTAATAAATTGCCTCACCTCCTAATGGACAGAGGAGACTGGCCACATAGACAAAGTAGATTCATATGTGTGCTGTGTAGGAATCTTCGGAGGGATACGCCCCAGACTCTGATTGCCACGACAGTCACATTGAGTTTTGGGGGATGCATCCATTAAAAAGGACTGAAATTACACAACCTTACAAGACCAGTTTCCAAAGCAACCAAGCCGTTGTTTGCACGGTATTTTATTATACTCTAAAACGGCCTACACTTGCATGCAAGCAATGCAGATTCAGAATCTATTGTCGGTGTAAAGTGTTTCAGGCTGCCACGATGAAGTACTTGGCTATGCTAAAACGCCAGTTTTGATTTAACGTCACTCTGGCTGCGCTTAGGCTTATAAATTGGCTTGTATGAAGAAACAAATGTCCACCTGATATTACCTTAACTAGTTTCTATGTTTTTTTTTCATTACTTTCCAAGACAATAATGTGATGAAGGTAATAACATTAAATTTTTTAGTGTTTTAGAGTGAATATCACGTGCTTATCACACAGTCGTTGATTGTCTTTACTCCACATATTCCTTAAAAATTTGAGTCTGACCCTATCGGGTCATGTTTCGGTCATCCAAACCCATGTACCACATCTAAAAAACTTTCAATATTATTCTCTGGAGTTCAAGTGCCATTATCACATAGAGTATGCTAGGAGACACACTGGGAAGACGATCGCCCTGCCGCTGCTGCTTAAGACAGCAGCGGCAGAAACATCGATTAAACATGTGTCCGTGCTTTTTAATATGTCGGGTATAATATGTTTGTCAGGATGATGTGAGCATGACACTATGGTTACGGACAACAAAAACGGCCAAGATATGCGGATGGTATCATAATACGTCATCTTCACTTTGAGCAGACCAAAAAATAAGCTTGAGTTCATACTCTTTAGTGCACTTAAGTTTCGGTCGTGCTTCTGTGCCTGTCAGAGCGTTAAGGCAGGCCGAGGTTCTGGGTATGCCTTATCCAAACATTTATTTGCTAACTCCATCCATATACAGTAGTCGCCAAAGGCCATGCAATTTTCATAACTTTTTATAAGTCTGATCATTACTCGAATACCAATGTGAATGCCTTTTGGAAGATTTAGAAATAATAATGAACTGCATAAGCATATTAGGTACTTTAAAGAAATATAGGAATTAATATGTGTTTGCAAAGAAAATTAAAATTTTCTCGATAATCCCGTGATTTTGGAGACGTGAAATAGAGCTTTAAATTAGAACAATAAATTTAGATATTTTGTTTAATTGAAAAATTGAAGCAACCACTTTGTATATATAGAAAGACGTTTTCTTAAGTGAAGACATTCTGTTGGCTTTAGTCTTACTGGATACGTATTTATTGAATGTCATCACCAAAAGTGTGTCATAATTTTCATTTTTTACTGTCTTCTTTGATAATTTATAAATTCTGCATTCGTTCGATGTTCACACCAAAACCTTTTCAATAAGATAGATATAAAGAGCATTTACCGAAACAAAGTGTTTTTCGACATTAGTTTTAATGATGATGGCAACGTTTTTGATGTACAGAAATGCCTCAAAACAGCA
The DNA here is from genome assembly GCA_036362985.1 of Ligula intestinalis. Taxonomy (NCBI): domain Eukaryota; kingdom Metazoa; phylum Platyhelminthes; class Cestoda; order Diphyllobothriidea; family Diphyllobothriidae; genus Ligula; species Ligula intestinalis. Next base: position 16,739,301 of record JAYGXS010000008.1, read on the forward strand.
AAACACATTGTCGGGTGTAAATCCTGTCCGCATTGGAGTTGTAAAACTACTATTCCTAAGATAAATAAAAAAATTCCATCAAAGGTTACCTCTTAGAAATTGCTTTGATTCAATTTTCGGCTGACGAATTTATGCGTATATTAACTTTTTCCAATGTAATGTCACAATAAAATTTAAGACTTTTGAGAATTTCTTGAAGTTTTCTGAAGATAAACGATTCAATTTGACTGGAGATGAAAGAACTTTCTTTTTTTCTTTTTAATGGATTACCTTCGGCATGAGTAGATTAATTCCACATTCAGTTATAAACTGGCAAATTAAAAAAAACTGGCCATGTACATTACCATTTATTGAACTACTTATTATTCGTTCGTCTACTCAGTCTCTAAATAAAGCAAAAGGGGAAGTAAAGTATGCAAAATCTATATTTATTCACAAATTATATCCAATAAGGGCTTCATTGTCTTAAATTAGCGAGAACATGTGAGACATTCGGTTTTTTATTGAAAAACCTATGAGGTTCACTGGTGCATTCAAACACATACTCTTCTGTCATTGCATTTTGTGCATAAAAACATCACAGAATAGCTAAACATAATTTTTTAAATGTAAACCTTCAATGTTACTGCAAGCAAATTCGGTCCCTTTAACTTGGCTTCACTTCAATCTGAACAATTTGGTAGAAACTTTTCCAGTTCTGAAGGGGATATTTTATATACATATTTTACTTATTTTGGAGTTCCTTCCTAGTATTATCAACAGTTAAGTGTAGTTTGGTTCTCTCTTTAGTAAAATCATAGGAGATTCCTTCCATATGAGACTTCTCCCAATTTTCCTAAAACTAAAGGCCATTTCTCTTAATATACCTAACTAAAATGGCGGTTTCACAAAGTAACAAGCTTTTGCGGCCTTCAATAACTTAAATGAATCAAAATAATGTTATTAAATATATCCTAAATCACCAGGTAAACTTTCTTTATGAACGTTTCATGGTCATTGGCGACTACTGTAGTTCCTGCGACGATTTTCGATTGACGGCTACACGAAACGTGATGGAAGAAGTCCAGCTTCTCGATGTACGTTACCTCTGACATCTAACTCAGTAGCCGAAGACTTTTTCTCAAATTCGCCGTCTTAGACAGAACATGTATTTGCTTTGCCTTATGAAAAAATGCAGATTTCAGGATGAGCATTTATTCTCGAAAAATCCAAACACGTTTTCATGGTAATAATTACCGCATAACAAACCCACTGAGCGGTACGTCCCCCCCCATGGTTAAAGCCCCCTAATCGAGATATAGAAAGTTTACCTGATCAAATTTTTCCAAACTCAAACCTGGTGCGTCACATGCAAAATATGTGAGCTCACGTTATTTCTAGAAAATTATGTACATAGTTACATGTTTTCTTTTATCCAAATAGGTTAACGTGCCTCTTTTATTTCATTAAAGCCTAGAATGCAAGCTAGAAATTATTCATTCATCTTAAAATCAATCCATATTTTCCGTTGCACGCAAGTTTAATGAGAATAATTGCGCAAAAATCCAGTAGCAAATAGAAAATGAATTAATGTACGATGGAACAATGTTTATCCAATTTTTTTAAACTTACATACATTTTTTCAAAGAATAGTTTTGCTAGACATAGAACGAGTACAGAATGAAGTACTGGACAGATTACCAGTACCAAAATAACCAGACGAAGGGTGTTTATGATATGCTATAATAATAATAATTGTTGCGTCGATTAAAGAGGCATATGAACGAGCAAAATGTTTTACTTTTTGTCTTTATCGTAGTTAATGAAAAACTGAAGTTCCCAACGTCCCTTGGCAAAATATTAAAACGAATCTTTTTAACGATAACATTTTTTGATTAGGTATTCTAATTTGACCACATGCATATGTATGGCAGACTTTCTCTAATGATATTTTTGTGGGCCAGTGGATTTCATCTGTAGGTGAGCTTGCCAATATGGCCCTTACTGTTCACTATGCATATAGACAACGCTCTTGATAGCCCGTTAATGTAGAACGTGAATCAAATTCCAGAAATATCATCTTCAAACTTATAAAGGTATGGCATAGAGAGAGTGACTCCGGATATAGAGGTGACGTTGGGCCAACTTGCATGAAGGCTAAACATAATCGAATTGTGACCCCAAACTTAACACAAGCCTTTTATCTAGCATCAAATTAAATTCTTATAGTATGCGTTAATAATAACCTTACAATTAAATATACTACCAAAGTTTACCAACGCCTTACGCCTGCCCTAAATCCACTGCTAACTCTTATATCAAATTAGTACAACATCTATGCCTCAAAATTAACGCAAGGTTGTTGGAATAGTTAATATTTCCGCATCACTGTCATGCGCATATAAGAAACGGTAAGCCCATATTTGGTCAGTTAAATTACACATAACGCTAATTATTGCTAGATGTATCACAAAAAAATTTCAACATTATTTAAATCCTGTACCTATTTTGGTTTGCTCATTTATTTGTTTGTGTAAACGTGCCTCGCACGCATATGCTTACAGTTTTTCGAAATTGACTTTTTTCCGAAAAAAAAAAGATTTCTGAAATGATAAACACCTAACCAACGCCTTATTACTTTTTATACACCTTCCAGCTTTCATTTAACTAAATTTTATTCTTTTGAGCCTTTTTAGTCTACTTTAAGTTCATGGATGTGTGTGCATTTTACAAATTATGCAACATAGTCTACGCTCTAGCATCCGTAAAATGCACGTAAATTTGCCTCGAAACTAGTCATCTGCTCATATGTCTCCATTTATTACGAACTGATGCGTTTCACGAAGCCGATTTAAAACTCATCAGTCGGCATCGCCAAATTTGAAATGTATGTCGGGGTGTAAAAGTCAGAATTGGTCCACGAAGCCAAGAAAACCTGTTCCACTTATCTGAACAATTCAAGATGGTGTTAAAATGGTAAAAGGGTGAAAAATTGTTATCCCACTGGCATTTTTATCCATCCCACAAATTAAGAGTCCATTTGTTTGATCCGAACTAACCGTTGCTTATAAAAATAATAACTGCATTGGGTTTGGCTGGCTGATGACGGCTGATAAGCTATAAAATGGCTATTCTAGTCTCTTTTGTCTTTATCAGTAATGTCTTCCTGCCCATAATATGCTAGCTGTTGAGTGGCTGCGGCTGGGCTCAAAAACGCGTCTCAAAGCATAATGGAACGAGTGAGTTGGGTACCGGTCATTGAGTACCCATATACCATTGTTTATATTCCCGCTTGAAACTGACTAGGTAGCTGGCCCGTGGCGCAGCGAGTAGAGCGTTGGAGGTTGCGGGTTCGAGCCTCGGAGACACCTACTCCTGGTTTTCGGTACGGCCAACTGATGACGTATTATTAGCCAACAATAGACATTACAGTCTCTTTTACCGGTAACGTGTTTATGCCTATACCTGGACTTATTTATTTTGTTAAGCTTACATTTTGGAGTATGTCTACTTTAGTTCTCTATCCTATAAGCATTTACTCACCCATTAAAAAAACTGTTTACATACCTATTAATTAGAGGAGCAGTTTTATTCAAAAGTAGCTTATTTAGGCTCACTCATATACCCCTAGTCCCAGCATTTGTCCTGCAAAAATGGTGGTTATTGAGAAATCGGTGTGGGTAGGTAGGATAGGCAAAGAAGGGAATTTTTAGAAGTGGACAGTGAAGCGAATATAGTCGAATTGCTCTAGGAGTAAGTTTTTCCGCATGTTTATTGATGGTGTATGCCGCGTTTTGCGCCGCAGACTATACTAATTGAACTCCAGAACAGTACTTTGTACTTCAGGTAAGTTGAAGTAGACGACCTCCTAACCACCATTTTAATTTGTCGGGAAATTCAGGAAACCAGCAATTTAAAAATTGGGTTTTCCTGAAATAAGTTAAACGATAAAACAGATTAGAAAAATCGAGGGATATAAATCAACAACACTTCTAAGTACATTCAAATAAAAATGCATTTAGCCTTTATTAAAGTAAATTCCGTTGCGTGTCCTCGTTCCCCACTCATAAACCCTATAACCAAAGTTTTTATAGGAAAACGTGCAGGAATTAGGGAGTAATGAGTGGGCCTACATAAGCTTCTCCTTGTTTCCAGTGCTCTCAGGCTATGGTATTTAAGAAAATTATAAACTGTGAGAAACCATTGAAAGTCAGAAAGGAAATTTTGCGAGAGTTGTGTTAAGCAACACAATCCTCATCTGCGTATCATTTGACCTGAATGCTGTCATTGTATATGGAAAGAGCAACGCAGTCAAATTTTCAAGTTTAGCATAGCCACGGTATGCATTTTGGATTTGGGCGTACACAGTCTACAGTAAGATTACACGAGAGATCGACCTCAGCACAAATTCATTTCAAGGTCCCAAATATCTGAACTGGTAATCATAATGCGGAAAAGGCGTATGCCAAGGCGCTAAGTGCCCTCTCTCGCAAATCTGCGCGAGGCAGCCAAAGCGACTGCTAAGGCACCATCTGCAATCAAGCACTAAGCCGACGGTGAAAGTGCACCAGTCACGAATATTTAAACTGCCAGGTGGCTGAATGCAGTTCAGATGTGATGGCTCACAGATAGATAAAGTGCTCTCTGGGCAAGAAAAGTAGACTTCTTCTTGCTACCTCTGCTTCACCATAAAGCGGCGGACGCGCATCTTCTAAGGGAAAGTTAAGCATTCTGTACTAAATTTCGCCAGCCAAACGCACTTTGTGTCTGTGCTCATTATGTAGACGGTGGGTAAACTGCCTTCATCACGTAGAAAATGTTTTAGTTTCCTATATCAAGCACTTTTAGCGACTACATAATCTCAGGCACGTGAGTAGACTTCGATTTGAAGAACCAAGTATATTGCGGACATATTTTTTTCCGTCATGATAAAACTATGAAAAGGGGGTTATTCCCAGGAAGGATTTCCGACACGTTTCGATGGAAATATGTTAGGAAACTAGGTGCTGCAATGAAAGAGGTATTTCAATTTGCAGCATATGTGAGCTTTTTACTTTCATGACGAAACAATATATCGAGTGCGTTTCACACATCAAGACTTAAATTGAAATGTTTGTAGATTACACGGCTACCAGTAAAATATGTTCCATGCAAGCAGCCAGACCATGTGGTAGATCTCCGATGCCTCTGGTAATCGCGTGTCTAGATTTAATCACGACAGCGAGGTTTGTTAAATTTCTTATTTGCTCCATTTTTTCTTACATGCTGATTTAAGTTAGCGTGTTTATTTTGATCATTACTTGCGGTGAACTTTGACCCTTACTGTTATGCACTGACATTCTTTGAAAATTCAAACTGGTGTTTGCTTCTATTTGTTATCTAAATCATGCAAAGTCGGATTGCAGCTAAGAAGCCGTAGTGAAACTTATTGGATCCAATAACCCCTGCTGTCTACGTCTGTTTTAAATTTTTAGCAGAAGAAACAATTTTAAAGTTCCTGGTTATATTGTTTGTTGTTTTTCTCAATCCTTACACAAAGGGAGATACCACTTTTCTAGTTTGAACTGGCCGCTGACTTTCTACGGAATAATTGTTTGGTATGTTAACATCTTTGAGTACTTTAATTAGATTTCTCTATTATATAACCATTTATTTCTTATTTAAACAATTGTTAACCTACCTATTTATTCTACAAATAGTTTTGGTTCGCAGTGCTTTTGGACCATGGTCTTCTATAAAGTTGAAGGCGGTGAGTAAACATGGGAATCCAGAAAGAAAACGTTGTGAGATTTCTAAAAGGAATGCATTCCGAACCTAAGTATCACATGAACCGAATGCTGCTAGTAAAAATGAGTGAAGCAACCCAGTCAAACTTTAATTTATTTTTATAAATTTTAGATTTCGGTGTCTGTTGTCTACGTTAAAGTTATACAAGGGCTTGATGTCAGTAGCGACCCACTACTTGATCCGATATATATGATTTTTTGATCAGAAGGCGGAAAAGGTGCACGCCGAAGTGCTAATTTTCCTCATTCCCTCCAAATCTGCACGAGGCAGCCAAACCGACTGCGAAGGCACCATCTGCAATCAAGCACTAAGCCGATGGTGAAAGTGCGCCAGTCACAAACATTTAAACTGCCAGGTGTCTGACTGCAGTTCAGATGTTACAGCTTCCATGTAGAATAACCGCTTTTTTGGCAAGCAAAATATACTTCCTCTCGGTATCTTTACTTCACCACAAAGCAGCGGAGCAGGGGGAGTTTAACATCCTGCACTAAACTGCGCCTGCCAAACGCATCTAGACCTTTCGTGTCTGCATTCATTATGTAGAAGGTGTGAAAATGCCTTTCACGTAGACCAAATTTTTAATTCCCAGCTGGAGTAATTTTGGAGACTGCATTGTCTGAAGCACGTAAGTAGACTACAATTTAGGGCAGCAATCGGATGGTTTAAATTTTTAGAATTACTGTAATGGTCAAGGTATGGAAGTTATTCTCAAAACGTTTCTTTCTTTTCACCTTATACATCGAAAAAAAGTGTTAGGGAATTAGGTGCATAAATGAAAGAGGTCATACTATTTGTACAAAATGCACATTGCTTGCGTTATATGAGAAGAAAATATATCGCGGCCATCTCGGAAACCAAGACCTAAGTTTATATACAGGTTTCGTGGGCATCGGTGAAATAGGTTGTTGTGTTTGCTGCTCAGCTGAAATTTACAAATCGTGAACAGTAACTTAGTTCATAACATATCTTATATAAGGTTCACACTTGTGACCTTTGGTAAAACATATAGCTTCGGGGATCTGTTCTAGCTTGCATAGGAGGCTTGGATAGATTTCAACACAAGAACTCTTTATCTTGCATCTTCCGAAGACATGCAATTAATTCGACCCTTCCGAAAGAGGGATCCTAGCCAGGTGGTTCTGTCGCGCGCATTGGAGTGACGGTCACTCTCGTGCGTGTGCGTTTGTGTATTTGCTGCTCCCGCAGACTTGGAAAGATGCAGAGCGGTTAAATTGCGGCGGAGGCCCTTTGTGTTTGTATGGTTGGCATGCTGATGTTGCCACTCCCACCACTATGCGCATTCGCGTATGCGAGAATTACTACTGTGTGCGTGTTATTGTTTGAGTGTGGTGACACATAAAGGGACGGCCCTGGCCGCATCAGCTACCTGCGCCCTCCTCTATCTCTGGCCATCTTCACTTTCCACTTTATACCAAATACATGTGGGGGTAGTGGATAGACAGTGCAGTAGGTATTGCGTGAGTCTACTCCCACTGCAAAACACCGGGTTTGCCTTCAGCTATTTAAAGCTCGTGGTAGGCATCGTCTAAATCGATGGTCACCCTTCCTAACTGAGTGTCAGTAAATAAGAGAGCAGGGTTTCGAACGTCTAAGTCAACCTTCTCCGCTCTTAGCGGTGCTGTTCGTCCAGGAATTCAAAACTTTACTAATAAAGTCGTGGTTGCAAATTAAGGTTTGTCAGGCGAATCATTTCCGGCAGAGGGTTCCGTACCAAGTGACCAGTGTTGATGTTTGTATCGAGGAATGCGCCTTCGGACTCAGACGAGACATGGTTTACGAGCCTACAGCAAGAAAACTGCAAAACATAGTCCATACTATGTAAAGTTTCACGTTTTTTGAATCTGTGAGTGTGCACAGGGAATGCTTAAGGAGTATTTATCAAATCAGCTAGAAATATGAGACTTAACCTATCAGCAGAAAGAAGGACAGAAATGGGAATGATTGTACAAAAAACATGAAGTCCGTTCACTGGTATTGGATTTCGATCTTTGCCACACCCACGAGGTGAAAATTCCTGGACTGTTTCACAAAAAATTGTTTATTGGAAACTAAAGAGGGCATGGAACAGCGCTTTTTGTATTTAAACTGTTCTCCTGAACTCAGGTTACCTCTCAAAGCACCCTCAAAGGACTTTGGTCCAGGACAGTATTTCCCATTACATGGAAAGTCTTCGATAAGGTGACCCGCAGAGATTCGGCAGCTTGGCCTGTGCACCGAATAAATAGCTTCACATACCCGTTTGATTTCTCCTGTAGACGTAACAAACTTAATGTTCGAATTGTGCCCCCTAAACTGGCCGCATGGTACATGCGCTTGACCAATACGGAGACCAGATCAAGGTACGGCAGGCGTTATTCGGGTTGCACTTCCGTAATAAATACTTAATATCGAGGGAGACGTGGTGGTACGTGTAATGATGGCTTCGACCGTGCCAGCCATTTTTACCTGATCTGGCCTCCGCTCATCTTGGCTCTGTATGGACACCTCGCACAGGTGGGTGAAGGAAGAGTACAGTAGATGCTTCGAAAGTCTACTATCATTTAAAACTTATTCGTACGCAAGTCACTGTCCCTACGCTACCCTGTTGCAGGATCATCGAAATTGACGGTTGGACTGCCCTGTGCGTCTGGTTGATTAAAATTTATCTAATGTCATTGACCTCTACGCAGTTTTAAACACAAACATAACCCTACCCTTAAACGTAAAGCTACGGTTAACCCTAACAATTAAATTAATCAAACTCTCACACTAATTCCAACCTCACACCTAATTCTAATCGGAAGCCAAACCCTAATTTCCCTGGAATTTAACTCAGAGCTACCTGTGTTGCCGGCTTTTAATTTTCTCATTTCCTGTATTGGGAGGGTATAAATTATCTACATGGATAGTCCTACTCTCAGACTCTCTTGAACTCCAGTGGGACAACACTGTTGGAAGTAATTTGTCCAGCTTTACATCGTATGAGCGTCCCTATCCCTCAAATTCGGCGAAAATTATGCATTTGCATGCATGTTGAGATTAGAGATGACCACACCATGAAACACTCAATTTAGTTCTGGCTTGCATGTCCAGATGAGATGCTTTAGTTAATTACTTGAAAGTTAAACCCCTAGCTGACTCAACTCAAGCTGACTCGCATTTGAATAAAGAGTTTCTGCTTTTCGCAAACAAACGAAGCACCAACTCCATTTACGCAAGGAAGTTTGGAGTCAGCATAAGTCAGCCTAGGTTGTTAAAAATACCTCGGCGTGCCCAAGTTTGTACGATCAGTGGTTAGAACGGCGCCAATGTTGTTTTTAGTCAGGAAGCTCTTGGCAGAAGTCTTGACTCAAACGTCCGTGGCATGCAGGCAATCAAAGGGACTCTACACAGGACCAGACAGTAAAAAATTGTGCGTCAATAATTATGGACCATCGCGGACAGTCAAACGCTTGTCATTGTGATGATCAAACAGACGCCGGTAGAGGCTAAAATAGTGAACATCGGCTTGATCTGCGGAAGATAAGACCCTTCACCCAACACAATTAGATGCTCTGTAGTCGGATGCTTCATATGATCGTCCATTTGGCTAATGACAGTCCCGCGTTTTTTGTTTGCAGTTAAAACATGTTACGCAATTGCTTATTATGTTGTCATATGCAGTCCTATCCTTGATGAAAAAGTGAAGGAGAGAGAGACAAAGCCGAAAATATTGAGCGGCGTGACCGCTTAAGAAAGCTAATAGCGAGTTTGGTGATTTAAATTCTCTCGTATTGACAGCAGTTTGACAGTGATGTCTAAAGAGAGACCGAAATCGTGACAGAGCATTCCGTACATGAAGAGAATTTCTAAAGCGGGGGTAAGATGCTTGGTGTTAAAGGAACCTAATTCAACAATTCACTGGCGGGGGATGCGGCTAAAAGACCACAGTTCTAAGCACGAGGTGTCGTCGGCCGGTCTCTACCGACGCATATGCGGCCAGGAAATGCACAATGATATTGTGGAAACCAATGGAATTGAATATGCGAGTTCCAGGAAGCAGTTAAGAGGAAGAGGAAGCGATCACTGGAAACTGATTGAAAGGTTACAACGTGGATACACGAGGGTCAGTGAGCGTGCGAAAGTTTGATCTAAAGTCGCAGGTAGCAGTCCCTGCCGCGCAGATGGGATACATCTTCAAATGTGATGGTGTAACGATTATGGGCCAAAACTATGATCACACAGCATTTAAGGTGCAAGAAGCCTGGATATACACGGTCTGGTCAGTCAACTGCTACAATAAGTTAGCCCCTATGTGGTTTTAAGAAACTCCTTGGGTGCAGAAAGACGTGGCGTGAAAAACTTGTGGCCGCCAATTATTGCTACGGTCAACGAAGGCCGGGATGGCGGGGACAGGTCACTACGAAATGCGGGTCCAATGATGGGCATTGTCGACCAAAGCGTCCGTTGTGGCCCAAATCTGACTGCAACGCTCAATGTCTCACCTTTTTTTGCTACTATAAATTTCGCAGGCACCAGTGTCTGTCTAGCCCAGTCTGGTCTTACCAATCACCTTCAATGCTGACTCACACAGGACCTCTCTGTGACGTTTTCCACACTCTCACGCTTGGGTGCCACCCCCGCGGTCGGTCGTGGACTCTTCCGACTATTGGCGTCTTCTTACCTATTCCGCACTACCTTTGTACAGAATATAATATTCCTCTCACCTGACGTTCTATTCTATATCTTCTCATAAGAAAGAGAGCATACAAATCGCAGAGGCCCGGGTCTCTCCTCTTCGGGGATTTTCCTACCGCAAAAACACTGACTAGGGCACACATTCTTTGCTGAACGCGATGCAAGCAATGTCGCCTGATGACTTCACCTACCCGCGACCAGCTGAAATCATCTAATATAAGACCACATTATGAACCTACATATGTGCCCATTTTAATGTTCAAGCATAAAATATAACTATAACTATCCTTATAAAAACTCTGAACTATTATTTATGGGTCGTCTTACAACGTTATTCTTAAGAACTTATGTCCTACGAGGGCGCATGAACGCTCGCCACTCACCCGTTCCACCCCCTTCCTCATGTGACTGACTTCTATCCAATCTGTGTAGTCTTAACCACGCTTGGCGTGGCTACTCTGTAACCTAAAGTCACTCACATATACAATTCTCCTTTTCACCCGCACCATGTCCACTAGCTTGCCTAATCGATGTTCCCTGATTTTATTGATATGTCACAGTTGATTGCTCTATACCATTTTTTCTCCTTAAACAGTTAATCTTATAACCATAAAATAGCAGTTATCAGGCAAAGAAGAGCTCAAAAAATGTAATTCTATGATTCACGCCTACACATTTTTAAACCCTTAAGAATAGAAATCATTCTGTTATGGAAAAACACCTTTTATATAGTTAATAAAGAGACCGAGGAAAAAAATAAACATGTAGCGTCATAGTTGCCTTAAATACGTGGACATTTTTTAAGCTAATAAAATGATACATACAAACTAACAAGTGCAGCACAAGAACGCAAGTGTCTTAGAGAGGACTTCTTAAAGTCAGAACCAGAAATTCAATGAAAATATGAGATGAAAACAATCAAATACTGGGAGAGAATTGTGATAATGTAAAAAGACCAAACGTAACTACCAACTGTTTTAATGTGCTGAAAAATCGATGCGATATGTATCTAGTGTATCTGGTCATTTCATTCGAATTGGTGTTACCTATTTGCACTTGTACTTTATTATTCTGTATACAGCGTATACATCGGTGTCTTTTGATTTTTACCTTGTCATAACTGTGGCCCCTAGCTTTTCCTGTTTGCTTTCTGGTTGATATACCTGTTTTGACAGTTCAACTTTTTTTAATTTCCTCAGACATTTGTTTTTGTTCTTGGTATGCATCAGTTTATTTGGGCTGAAACTCTTCAACTACTGCGTAGTATATACTTGCTGCCAACGGTGAGACTGTCGTAAATTACCATACTTAATATCTGGGTCATTAGTATGGTGAGTCACGATGTCAGTGTATAGTAGTACAGTCTGTCCGTTGGTAGCAGGCGTATATTACGCAGTGACTGACATGTTTAAGTCCAAATATAAATTTCAAATCTCGGCCTATGCCTATAGGCCTTAAATATACTGATGTATACCACGAACAGAAATACATTTCTAAAACATTTAAAGAAGCTTAAATTAACATTTTGCAAGGAGCCATAATTCTGGAAACAAGTATGAAAAGTAGAGTGTGAACCTTGCGAATTAAAAATCATTTCATTCACAAAGACTTTAATTAAAAGTCAAGAAGAAGGAGATCCGATTCGCTTGACGCTTAGGAACCTCTCCCCACCGAATCCGTCCCCGGATATAGTAGTATAAATGGGAACGTACTATAAAGAATTTTGCGGTATTTATGGGTTACATTCGCTATGCTACTGCATATCTACGATCATTAACGGCTTCCCCATAGAGGAGAACTGCCCACTTGTGAAATATTTGCTCGATGACCAGCGAGCGGGTTGTGACCTGCAAACGTTTCTTTCTCGTGCTGGGCTTGATCATGATGATTGCTCAGCCTTCTGACTCGCTGGCACTAGTGTTAGAAATCATATTTGCCTGTGCACTCCCTGAATGCTGAATTGCTTCGGATCAACTGTATCTTAGCACCGAATATGGTTCGAGGGATTATTGCAGTTGCTTCTAGATTAGGAGCCCGTGAAACATGATTCAAGCAACTCACAGCTCACACTTTTGTTCCCCTTCGTGAGAATTTCGACCTTCTCCACTTTGAATGTGCGACCGGGTCTCACCGAATGAACCATGACCTGGTTGGACATCATCCCTAAACACTTCCCCGAGCATGGTTTAGCAGGTCACGACCTGAACGCTGGCCATCGAGCAATTAGTGTACGTGCGGACATATATCCTCGACAAGAGAAACCGTTTGCTGTCATAGGTATGCAGTAGCGTACCTACAGGAACTACAAATCCTTGTGTACATAGTACCCATTTCTGCTACTGTTTCTGGGGATGCAGCGACTGCATCTACTTTTCTCAGTAACGTCTTAAGTGGCTTGACAGAAAATTACAGGGAAATAAGGAGAAGGATTCCGAGAACGTTTTGAGGCGGGCTACAGTTACCCTCCTGTTATTTAGCACAAGCACGTCTGTATCTGACTGAGCATCCCTATTAACCTTTTTCTCTCGGTGGGGAAATTGGAAAAACATATAACCAATGCTGACCAGTATCAACATAGACAGGCCTTCCTAATGAATAACCAGCTGTAAGGTCAAATACGTTCAAGATTTAACAGAAGAAGAGAGTTGACAGGAAAGTTATCTGCCGCACTACCACGAAAAATTCCTCGTTGCTGAGAGACTGAGGCATTTCGATTCGAGTGAATATATGAACCCCATCATATATTTCAAATTAGTTAAATATTTGGGGCTCATATACGCGTGCTTGTGTTACCGGTCTTCAAAAGCTCTCCACTTTATGATTAATGTAAAAAGCTAAAAAAGCCATTGAAAAACGATATACAAATTTGCCCACGTTTCCTTCGATACCTCCCACATTTATTAATGCACATATTTTTTACTGACTTATAATCCAAAAGGAAAAAAGAACGTACCTTTCTCAGGATTCCATTTGTCGATTGAAAATGCCATATCTGAAAAGAGGTGTTTTTACTGAGAAGGGAGCTTTGTTTTCACACGAAAAAATTAAACTATACTGTCGAAGTTGAAGCGCTGTTAAGGAACGTTACGTGAAGATAATTGCTTCTTTGTAAACTCTTGCAAAAAAGAATGCCATTTGATTTAACGAAATTCCAGTAAAATTAAATTTATAAACGATTTAAGAAAGGAAAATTATCCTAATTGAGGTGTTTGCTGCTTTATATTGTGCCTATATCTTTACTTTGCAGCGTTTCTTACAGTGTATTCATCAGACGTTTCATAAAAAACAAGTATTTCCTCTAGGCAACATCTACCATTAGAACGCTTTTTAACTTTTAACCTGGGAACATATGGAAAATTACGATTTGTTAAGCTTAAATGCCAACATATCTTGCTGAAATTGCCTATTGATTAAAATATAGCCCAGTTTTCAAAAGGTTTCCTTGAATTGGAAAATTGAATAAGTTACAAAGCTTGAAAGCTCAAATAACCTAAAATGGTTTTATACGTGTGAACTGATCATGTGTGCTCGGAAACTTCTTCTTATTCAGGTACGTTAAGCGTTGGTTATGCTTCAGAATTATTTGCCAATTGCGGAGATTCGTGTGTCAATACATGTGCAAACATTTGACTTGTTTGCTCTAAACCAAATATTTTCCAGCGCTTTTTTGTTTGCTGACGCAAAATTCTGCGGCTTCTCGTGTATGAACTCCATACTTCTAGAAGTTATTAAGTGCATGCCATAGAGTTCAGTGACCGGAACGTGGCATTTTTGATTAAAATTTTGGGTCTGACCCTAAAATGTCACTATCTGGTCACTGAGCTTCATGTTATGCACTTTATGGTGTATTAAATTATTTCCTTAGTGTATATATTCCTGAGTGCTGGATTGACCGAAGGCAACTAAGACCAAAACAGCTCTATATCAAGTTATGCGTAAAGGTTGTTGTCCCTATCTGTTATTGTAGCTGTGCAGACTTTGGTCTAGCAGATGTTTGCCCTTCGTGACACTCTACCACCCATACGAAGTTGGTTTGCTTCAGGAAGCAAATGGGTCGGCTTGAGCCCATTCCTACAGCGACAGAGAGGGGAAGATAGCGAAGCATTGGTGAACTTGGTCTGCCGAAATGTCTATGACCCATCTAATAGACCTCAGTGTTGGACAATCTGCGCCATTTCTTTGTTTTCGGTCCTAGCTGTTGGTCAGGGCTGTCTGGCTGACTAAAGGCACATTGGCTGGAAACAGCTCTATATTAATGAACCCTCAAGCTCTGTCGTCCCTATCTGATGTAAATATTATAAGGAGTGTCCTCCATTACAATGAATCAGAAGTCGACAAAACGGTTTCACGTTTTTGAGCGTTCTTTAATTATTCAGGTTTCGCAATGCTTGCGCGTCCCGCAATCGGCACGCCGTTGTTGGACAATTGCAACCTCGTCACAAACATCATACCTTATCAACACGTTCCAGTCCGTTACTTTGACAAATGACATCTTTATTTGCAGCGACCACTGTAAAGCCCAGAAAGTCCATATCGCTTCTTATTATAATATTCTGTTTTCACATATACTTTAAGAAAAAATGCCCTTACTTATACAATGGCGAGTCAGTGTACTATGGGGTAAAAATACCGCACTGAATCCAACTCGAAAACACCAGCTGCATAACTAAAAAATTGCACACTAAGCTCTGGCTACTAAACATTTACTGTAGAGCTTTAATTAGTGGGATTTGTCGTTTGCGTGTTATCAGTACCCCGGGCACTGGGCCTGAGCGTTTGTATGTGCAGGAGTTATAACGTTGGGATTGGTCTACTGACCTGAACAACAGACAAGCAGTTAGTTATCGATCCGTATCAAATACTATTATAAACCAGATCAAGTATGCATATTACCAGTTGACACATTTGATTGGGGTCTCCGCCACTGGAGAGCTGGCAGTGCAGAATCCACAGGTATCTTCGGTCGCCGGAGGTGCACATTAGCAGAGCGGACTGCTGATTGAGCCACTCGGCTTTCAAAATGTAGACACTCCTACCAATACATAAAAAAGAAATATTACAGTTTTTCATTCGTCTTTTACGTAGCAAATTACTTTAGCGATGCTGCGTGGTCGAACTAATAAAATTATGTGTGAGGAGGAGGGCTATTTTAATAGATGTTTTTTAGCTTGGCCAGATGTCGTTTATCCGTCGACCTGTGCCTGCCACACAGATGTTTAACCTAAAGAAAAAATGAATTGGTTTTCAGACACAGTCGGTGGCGACCGCTTACTAGGACAGACCCACCACACCAGCGCTGCCGATGGTCAAAGAAGATGAAAACAAGCTGAACTGCCCGGCCGCACGGCATCAGCAATTAATGCCTCTCAGCAATTTCGTAGGCCTCTCCAGAGTGTGTTTCAGAACAAAAAGACGCATGACGCGGTCGTGGTCAGTTAGTGCCTGGTTTCCGTTTTTTGATTAATGGCTGTATGGCGTTTTTCGATTGCTTACTAGCGCCTGCAGCCTAGTAAGCCTTCTAAAAGTCCTATAGACCGGATACCATCGTTTAGAGGTATTTTGTGAGTGTACACCTTAAAGACGGGGTTAGCTATTTGAACAGAAAATAAATTTTCAAAAGTTAAATTATTGAGCATACGTTTGCTTTCGATGAATGCTCTTCAGGTCTCTACATTTATATGGTAATTAGCTTAAGAAACTATGTGGGTTGATAGAACAAAGTACTGCGGTTCTCAGGTTGACGGGCATATTCAATTTAGGGTCTACCTGAAGAAGATGTTGTCCGGGCAATATACTCATTTTGCTAGTTTTATACCGGTAAACTGCAAACGTAATTAAGCATAATGTTCGACACAAATGGCGAATAGAGTCTGCTTGACCAATAACATTGATAAAGAGCTTTAGATTGTAGGTGTTTTCGACTAAATGCGTATCCTTGTCAATTTGTTGCTAAAAATGTGACTACAAAAGACTGCCAAAGCCGTAGGTCTTAAAATCAGAGGAATAAACACTTTTCGTTTTCCATTTCAAAAGGACACACCAAACGAAATTCCTAGATCGTACCTGAGTCAAGCTGTATCGAACACTTTTCAAGCAGCCGACGCCCATAAACTGTTATTGCCTACTCTCATACTATAATTAGAGATAGATGACAAACTGTTAGTCCAGGCAACCCCTATGTGAATCTTTGCCTTCAGCTACTCCTGTGGGGCAGAATATATTGGTCGCACGAGCCGGCGTTTGTCCAAAACAGTACAAGAACATCTTCGGACATGGTTACGCAAGCGCCAAATAAACAGCATTACTAGTTCCCTTCTAACGCACATGGTAGACTCAGACCATTGCGTGGATGCCAGAGATCTCTTCCGAGTTATCTCCGAGGTGCCCTAGAGCTATTAAAAATTCTACGGACAGAGTCTGTTGGCAATAGCAGAAGCGGCAGCCATCGGCCTACGCTGACAGGCCCCCTGCGCCTAAAAGAAGTTTGCAATGCCGTCTCAATTACTATGTGCGAAAGCTGGCAATCCAACCACGCGCAGCTCATCACCTGGCTCGGCTGCCGGTCCCCGTATACACTAGTAGGCTGACCTAAATTCTCCGCTCCCCCACCCATACACCCGCACTTCTTTTGTCTACTAATCCGCATAGTTTATTTGAAAAAGTACCACATAAATGTACAGGCCCGATGATAATTTATCGAAAGCTAACGTATGCTCTTTTTTTTATCCTATGATATGCTCAACAAGGATTTTTGCATACTCAGGAACAAAATTGCTTATAAAATACCATGAGCCAGTTGTTATGCAACCTTTTGTGGACAAACTGACCAATATCTACCCACTCGTATGAATGAACATGGGTTAGCTGGGAGGAAATGTACCAGATATCCCAAGTTGTTATGCACATGTTGGACAGAAGACTTACATGTACGTGCGAGGAAGCCCATTACGTTGATGCTGGCCCAACTAAGAAGGACCGGGATTTCTTGATCGCACTGCACTCAGACAAAATGTGCATCAACAGGCATATTTATTTACGTGCATATTACAATTTTATCAGGGTCAGAAAGAAACATAAACAACCTTTATAGACTGCATAACCCAATGCAATTAAAAATTATCGTCTTACACTCTGGTCAACCATAGCACCACATAAGTGTTCAGTTAATGGTTTTTGTACACCTGTCATTTGTTTGCCGGTGAATTGGTTGGTCATACTCAAAATTTAATAAAATTAACGTTTCAAAGTTGCAAAAATTCTCATTAGATAATTCAGAACACAATTTTGGCGAGCGAACGCTTTCAGTAACTTCTCACTAGGCCAAACAGTTACAAAGGAGGTTTAAATTTAAAAATCGATAGTTTGTCTTTCTTTACATGCAGGGTCCAATCAGAGCGCGGAAATGTGCAGCCAGTTAGGTAATCAGTTTTTTTTTGGCAAACAATTGTTTTCAGCAACTCTTCATCAGACCAAACATTTGCAAGGGAAATTGACGCTGTACATAACAATAAAAGTTTGAATAGGTAGAAAAATCAATAACTATCTAACACGGGCGCTAATTGGCCAACGCGGACTATGTCAGTTTGCGCATGTAGGCCATGTCAGCGTGTTGGTTGAGGGATTGTGGCTTGTTGGGAGGGGCGAAATCCTATCGCCACCTGGTGTCGGTTGAGGCCATGGAAGTGACAGAGCTTGTGTCAGAGTCTTCTGACAACACAGCACTGGATTCGCTAGCCTTATAGCCACTGCTTCGGCTGTAGCAAGCATCCGTTGGCGTAGGCCTTTGGAAAAATTAGATGGTGTCCTGTAGACCACCTTAAAGGCTTCGTTAGTATCGACTCGATGGTTCGTATCAACTAGATGTGCGAGAATAGC